>OZ022328.1:736009-1336009 GCA_963989225.1 Dromius quadrimaculatus
ATTTTTGATGTTTTTGGTGTCAAAATAAATACTATAACTCATGTAGATCACGAAAATAGCCTTAGAATTGCTGTACGACGCGTATTTTTCGAGATTTCGACGTTTTAAAAAAATGTATTTTTTATAGAAATGAGCATATTTTTTATGAATTTTTTTTTTTGCAATTCTCAAGTTTTTAGTGTTTAAATAAATAATATGACTCTTCTAGATTACGAAAATAACCTTAGAATCGCTGTGCGATGAGTATTTTTCGAGATATGGACGTTTGAAAAATCATGTTTTTTTTCGCTAAAAATGCCAAAATTTTCCATTTTTTTCCATTTCTTCCTCATTATCTCTGGAAATATGAGTGCTATGCAATTGGCAATTACTATAGTCGATCGGCTAGACATCTGGCAATCTATATTCCAAATTTCAAGACAATTGAGCGATAAATATTAATTTTATAGGCAAAAGATTGAAAATTGGTCATCTCTGAAAAGTGAAATCAAGGCTATACCCTTCAAAAAATGCCGAAATTTGATAAAAAATATTTTTTCGCATTTTTGATGTTTTTGGTGTCAAAATAAATACTATAACTCATGTAGATCACGAAAATAGCCTTAGAATTGCTGTACGACGCGTATTTTTCGAGATTTCGACGTTTTAAAATAATGTATTTTTTATAGAAATGAGCATATTTTTTATGAATTTTTTTTTTGCAATTCTCAAGTTTTTAGTGTTTAAATAAATAATATGACTCTTCTAGATTACGAAAATAACCTTAGAATCGCTGTGCGATGAGTATTTTTCGAGATATGGACGTTTGAAAAATCATGTTTTTTTTCGCTAAAAATGCCAAAATTTTCCATTTTTTTCCATTTCTTCCTCATTATCTCTGGAAATATGAGTGCTATGCAATTGGCAATTACTATAGTCGATCGGCTAGACATCTGGCAATCTATATTCCAAATTTCAAGACAATTGAGCGATAAATATTAATTTTATAGGCAAAAGATTGAAAATTGGTCATCTCTGAAAAGTGAAATCAAGGCTATACCCTTCAAAAAATGCCGAAATTTGATAAAAAATATTTTTTCGCATTTTTGATGTTTTTGGTGTCAAAATAAATACTATAACTCATGTAGATCACGAAAATAGCCTTAGAATTGCTGTACGACGCGTATTTTTCGAGATTTCGACGTTTTAAAAAAATGTATTTTTTATAGAAATGAGCATATTTTTTATGAATTTTTTTTTTTGCAATTCTCAAGTTTTTAGTGTTTAAATAAATAATATGACTCTTCTAGATTACGAAAATAACCTTAGAATCGCTGTGCGATGAGTATTTTTCGAGATATGGACGTTTGAAAAATCATGTTTTTTTTCGCTAAAAATGCCAAAATTTTCCATTTTTTTCCATTTCTTCCTCATTATCTCTGGAAATATGAGTGCTATGCAATTGGCAATTACTATAGTCGATCGGCTAGACATCTGGCAATCTATATTCCAAATTTCAAGACAATTGAGCGACAAATATTAATTTTATAGGCAAAAGATTGAAAATTGGTCATCTCTGAAAAGTGAAATCAAGGCTATACCCTTCAAAAAATGCCGAAATTTGATAAAAAATATTTTTTCGCATTTTTGATGTTTTTGGTGTCAAAATAAATACTATAACTCATGTAGATCACGAAAATAGCCTTAGAATTGCTGTACGACGCGTATTTTTCGAGATTTCGACGTTTTAAAAAAATGTATTTTTTATAGAAATGAGCATATTTTTTATGAAAATTTTTTTTTGCAATTCTCAAGTTTTTAGTGTTTAAATAAATAATATGACTCTTCTAGATTACGAAAATAACCTTAGAATCGCTGTGCGATGAGTATTTTTCGAGATATGGACGTTTGAAAAATCATGTTTTTTTTCGCTAAAAATGCCAAAAGTTTCCATTTTTTTCCATTTCTCCCTCATTATCTCTGGAAATATGAGTGCTATGCAATTGGCAATTACTATAGTCGATTGGCTAGACATCTGGCAATCTATATTCCAAATTTCAAGACAATTGAGCGATAAATATTAATTTTATAGGCAAAAGATTGAAAATTGGTCATCTCTGAAAAGTGAAATCAAGGCTATACCCTTCAAAAAATGCCGAAATTTGATAAAAAATATTTTTTCGCATTTTTGATGTTTTTGGTGTCAAAATAAATACTATAACTCATGTAGATCACGAAAATAGCCTTAGAATTGCTGTACGACGCGTATTTTTCGAGTTTCGAGATTTCGACGTTTTAAAAAAATGTATTTTTTATAGAAATGAGCATATTTTTATGAATTTTTTTTTTGCAATTCTCAAGTTTTTAGTGTTTAAATAAATAATATGACTCTTCTAGATTACGAAAATAACCTTAGAATCGCTGTGCGATGAGTATTTTTCGAGATATGGACGTTTGAAAAATCATGTTTTTTTTCGCTAAAAATGCCAAAATTTCCCATTTTTTTCCATTTCTTCCTCATTATCTCTGGAAATATGAGTGCTATGCAATTGGCAATCACTATAGTCGATCGGCTAGACATCTGGCAATCTATATTCCAAATTTCAAGACAATTGAGCGATAAATATCAATTTTATAGGCAAAAGATTGAAAATTGGTCATCTCTGAAAAGTGAAATCAAGGCTATACCCTTCAAAAAATGCCGAAATTTGATAAAAAATATTTTTTCGCATTTTTGATGTTTTTGGTGTCAAAATAAATACTATAACTCATGTAGATCACGAAATAGCCTTAGAATTGCTGTACGACGCGTATTTTTCGAGATTTCGACGTTTTAAAAAATGTATTTTTTATAGAAATGAGCATATTTTTATGAATTTTTTTTTTTGCAATTCTCAAGTTTTTAGTGTTTAAATAAATAATATGACTCTTCTAGATTACGAAAATAACCTTAGAATCGCTGTGCGATGAGTATTTTTCGAGATATGGACGTTTGAAAAATCATGTTTTTTTTCGCTAAAAATGCCAAAATTTTCCATTTTTTTCCATTTCTTCCTTATTATCTCTGGAAATATGAGTGCTATGCAATTGGCAATTACTATAGTCGATCGGCTAGACATCTGGCAATCTATATTCCAAATTTCAAGACAATTGAGCGATAAATATTAATTTTATAGGCAAAAGATTGAAAATTGGTCATCTCTGAAAAGTGAAATCAAGGCTATACCCTTCAAAAATGCCGAAATTTGATAAAAAATATTTTTTCGCATTTTTGATGTTTTTGGTGTCAAAATAAATACTATAACTCATGTAGATCACGAAAATAGCCTTAGAATTGCTGTACGACGCGTATTTTTCGAGATTTCGACGTTTTAAAAAAATGTATTTTTTATAGAAATGAGCATATTTTTTATGAATTTTTTTTTTTGCAATTCTCAAGTTTTTAGTGTTTAAATAAATAATATGACTCTTCTAGATTACGAAAATAACCTTAGAATCGCTGTGCGATGAGTATTTTTCGAGATATGGACGTTTTTCCATTTCTTCCTCATTATCTCTGGAAATATGAGTGCTATGCAATTGGCAATTACTATAGTCGATCGGCTAGACATCTGGCAATCTATATTCCAAATTCAAGACAATTGAGCGATAAATATCAATTTTATAGGCAAAAGATTGAAAATTGGTCATCTCTGAAAAGTGAAATCAAGGCTATACCCTTCAAAAAATGCCGAAATTTGATAAAAAATATTTTTTCGCATTTTTGATGTTTTTGGTGTCAAAATAAATACTATAACTCATGTAGATCACGAAAATAGCCTTAGAATTGCTGTACGACGCGTATTTTTCGAGATTTCGACGTTTTAAAAAAATGTATTTTTTATAGAAATGAGCATATTTTTTATGAATTTTTTTTTTTTGCAATTCTCAAGTTTTTAGTGTTTAAATAAATAATATGACTCTTCTAGATTACGAAAATAACCTTAGAATCGCTGTGCGATGAGTATTTTTCGAGATATGGACGTTTGAAAAATCATGTTTTTTTTCGCTAAAAATGCCAAAATTTTCCATTTTTTTCCATTTCTTCCTTATTATCTCTGGAAATATGAGTGCTATGCAATTGGCAATTACTATAGTCGATCGGCTAGACATCTGGCAATCTATATTCCAAATTTCAAGACAATTGAGCGATAAATATTAATTTTATAGGCAAAAGATTGGAAATTGGTCATCTCTGAAAAGTGAAATCAAGGCTATACCCTTCAAAAAATGCCGAAATTTGATAAAAAATATTTTTTCGCATTTTTGATGTTTTTGGTGTCAAAATAAATACTATAACTCATGTAGATCACGAAAATAGCCTTAGAATTGCTGTACGACGCGTATTTTTCGAGATTTCGACGTTTTAAAAAAATGTATTTTTTATAGAAATGAGCATATTTTTTATGAATTTTTTTTTTTGCAATTCTCAAGTTTTTAGTGTTTAAATAAATAATATGACTCTTCTAGATACGAAAATAACCTTAGAATCGCTGTGCGATGAGTATTTTTCGAGATATGGACGTTTGAAAAATCATGTTTTTTTTCGCTAAAAATGCCAAAATTTTCCATTTTTTTCCATTTCTTCCTCATTATCTCTGGAAATATGAGTGCTATGCAATTGGCAATTACTATAGTCGATCGGCTAGACATCTGGCAATCTATATTCCAAATTTCAAGACAATTGAGCGATAAATATCAATTTTATAGGCAAAAGATTGAAAATTGGTCATCTCTGAAAAGTGAAATCAAGGCTATACCCTTCAAAAAATGCCGAAATTTGATAAAAAATATTTTTTCGCATTTTTGATGTTTTTGGTGTCAAAATAAATACTATAACTCATGTAGATCACGAAAATAGCCTTAGAATTGCTGTACGAGGCGTATTTTTCGAGATTTCGACGTTTTAAAAAAATGTATTTTTTATAGAAATGAGCATATTTTTTATGAATTTTTTTTTTTGCAATTCTCAAGTTTTTAGTGTTTAAATAAATAATATGACTCTTCTAGATTACGAAAATAACCTTAGAATCGCTGTGCGATGAGTATTTTTCGAGATATGGACGTTTGAAAAATCATGTTTTTTTTCGCTAAAAATGCCAAAATTTTCCATTTTTTTCCATTTCTTCCTCATTATCTCTGGAAATATGAGTGCTATGCAATTGGCAATTACTATAGTCGATCGGCTAGACATCTGGCAATCTATATTCCAAATTTCAAGACAATTGAGCGATAAATATTAATTTTATAGGCAAAAGATTGAAAATTGGTCATCTCTGAAAAGTGAAATCAAGGCTATACCCTTCAAAAAATGCCGAAATTTGATAAAAAATATTTTTTCGCATTTTTGATGTTTTTGGTGTCAAAATAAATACTATAACTCATGTAGATCACGAAAATAGCCTTAGAATTGCTGTACGACGCGTATTTTTCGAGATTTCGACGTTTTAAAAAAATGTATTTTTTATAGAAATGAGCATATTTTTTATGAATTTTTTTTTTGCAATTCTCAAGTTTTTAGTGTTTAAATAAATAATATGACTCTTCTAGATTACGAAAATAACCTTAGAATCGCTGTGCGATGAGTATTTTTCGAGATATGGACGTTTGAAAAATCATGTTTTTTTTCGCTAAAAATGCCAAAATTTTCCATTTTTTTCCATTTCTTCCTCATTATCTCTGGAAATATGAGTGCTATGCAATTGGCAATTACTATAGTCGATCGGCTAGACATCTGGCAATCTATATTCCAAATTTCAAGACAATTGAGCGATAAATATCAATTTTATAGGCAAAAGATTGAAAATTGGTCATCTCTGAAAAGTGAAATCAAGGCTATACCCTTCAAAAAATGCCGAAATTTGATAAAAAATATTTTTTCGCATTTTTGATGTTTTTGGTGTCAAAATAAATACTATAACTCATGTAGATCACGAAAATAGCCTTAGAATTGCTGTACGACGCGTATTTTTCGAGATTTCGACGTTTTAAAAAAATGTATTTTTTATAGAAATGAGCATATTTTTTATGAATTTTTTTTTTTGCAATTCTCAAGTTTTTAGTGTTTAAATAAATAATATGACTCTTCTAGATTACGAAAATAACCTTAGAATCGCTGTGCGATGAGTATTTTTCGAGATATGGACGTTTGAAAAATCATGTTTTTTTTCGCTAAAAATGCCAAAATTTTCCATTTTTTTCCATTTCTTCCTCATTATCTCTGGAAATATGAGTGCTATGCAATTGGCAATTACTATAGTCGATCGGCTAGACATCTGGCAATCTATATTCCAAATTTCAAGACAATTGAGCGATAAATATCAATTTTATAGGCAAAAGATTGAAAATTGGTCATCTCTGAAAAGTGAAATCAAGGCTATACCCTTCAAAAAATGCCGAAATTTGATAAAAAATATTTTTTCGCATTTTTGATGTTTTTGGTGTCAAAATAAATACTATAACTCATGTAGATCACGAAAATAGCCTTAGAATTGCTGTACGACGCGTATTTTTCGAGATTTCGACGTTTTAAAAAAATGTATTTTTTATAGAAATGAGCATATTTTTCATGAATTTTTTTTTTGCAGTTCTCAAGTTTTTAGTGTTTAAATAAATAATATGACTCTTCTAGATTACGAAAATAACCTTAGAATCGCTGTGCGATGAGTATTTTTCGAGATATGGACGTTTGAAAAATCATATTTTTTTTCGCTAAAAATGCCAAAATTCTCCATTTTTTTCCATTTCTTCCTCATTATCTCTGGAAATATGAGTGCTATGCAATTGGCAATTACTATAGTCGATCGGCTAGACATCTGGCAATCTATATTCCAAATTTCAAGACAATTGAGCTACAAATATTAATTTTATAGGCAAAAGATTGAAAATTGGTCATCTCTGAAAAGTGAAATCAAGGCTATACCCTTCAAAAAATGCCGAAATTTGATAAAAAATATTTTTTCGCATTTTTGATGTTTTTGGTGTCAAAATAAATACTATAACTCATGTAGATCACGAAAATAGCCTTAGAATTGCTGTACGACGCGTATTTTTCGAGATTTCGACGTTTTAAAAAAATATATTTTTTATAGAAATGAGCATATTTTTTATGATTTTTTTTTTTGCAATTCTCAAGTTTTTAGTGTTTAAATAAATAATATGACTCTTCTAGATTACGAAAATAACCTTAGAATCGCTGTGCGATGAGTATTTTTCGAGATATGGACGTTTGAAAAATCATGTTTTTTTTCGCTAAAAATGCCAAAATTTTCCATTTTTTTCCATTTCTTCCTCATTATCTCTGGAAATATGAGTGCTATGCAATTGGCAATTACTATAGTCGATCGGCTAGACATCTGGCAATCTATATTCCAAATTTCAAGACAATTGAGCGATAAATGTTAATTTTATAGGCAAAAGATTGAAAATTGGTCATCTCTGAAAAGTGAAATCAAGGCTATACCCTTCAAAAAATGCCGAAATTTGATAAAAAATATTTTTTCGCATTTTTGATGTTTTTGGTGTCAAAATAAATACTATAACTCATGTAGATCACGAAAATAGCCTTAGAATTGCTGTACGACGCGTATTTTTCGAGATTTCGACGTTTTAAAAAAATGTATTTTTTATAGAAATGAGCATATTTTTTATGAATTTTTTTTTTTGCAATTCTCAAGTTTTTAGTGTTTAAATAAATAATATGACTCTTTTAGATTACGAAAATAACCTTAGAATCGCTGTGCGATGAGTATTTTTCGAGATATGGACGTTTGAAAAATCATGTTTTTTTTCGCTAAAAATGCCAAAATTTTCCATTTTTTTCCATTTCTTCCTCATTATCTCTGGAAATATGAGTGCTATGCAATTGGCAATTACTATAGTCGATCGGCTAGACATCTGGCAATCTATATTCCAAATTTCAAGACAATTGAGCGATAAATATTAATTTTATAAGGCAAAAGATTGAAAATTGGTCATCTCTGAAAAGTGAAATCAAGGCTATACCCTTCAAAAAATGCCGAAATTTGATAAAAAATATTTTTTCGCATTTTTGATGTTTTTGGTGTCAAAATAAATACTATAACTCATGTAGATCACGAAAATAGCCTTAGAATTGCTGTACGACGCGTATTTTTCGAGATTTCGACGTTTTAAAAAAATGTATTTTTTATAGAAATGAGCATATTTTTTATGAATTTATATTATTTATGAGATATGGACGTTTTAAAAATTGTATTTTTTGCAAAATTTACTGTTTTTTTTCCTACTTTTTCAATGTTTTTGGTGTCAAATTAGATAGATTGATTCGTCCTGATTACGAAAATGATTTTAGAATTGCTGTAAGAAGCGTATTTTCCGAGATATGGACGTTTTAAAAATTGTATTTTTTGCAAAATTTACTGTTTTTTTTCCTACTTTTTCAATGTTTTTGATGTCAAATTAGATAGATTGATTCGTCCTGATTACGAAAATGATTTTAGAATTGCTGTAAGATGCGTATTTTCCGAGATATGGACGTTTTAAAAATTGTATTTTTTGCAAAATTTACTGTTTTTTTTTCTACTTTTTCAATGTTTTTGGTGTCAAATTAAATAGATTGATTCGTCCTGATTACGAAAATGATTTTAGAATTGCTGTAAGATGCGTATTTTCCGAGATATGGACGTTTTAAAAATTGTAATTTTTGCAAAAATTACTGTTTTTTTTTCTGCTTTTTCAATGTTTTTGGTGTCAAATTAAATAGATTGATTCGTCCTGATTACGAAAATGATTTTAGAATTGCTGTAAGAAGCGTATTTTCCGAGATATGGACGTTTTAAAAATTGTAATTTTGCAAAAATTACTGTTTTTTTTTCTGCTTTTTCAATGTTTTTGGTGTCAAATTAAATTGATTGATTCGTCCTGATTACGAAAATGATTTTAGAATTGCTGTAAGAAGCGTATTTTCCGAGATATGGACGTTTTAAAAATTGTATTTTTTGCAAAATTTACTGTTTTTTTTTCTACTTTTTCAATGTTTTTGGTGTCAAATTAAATGGATTGATTCGTCCTGATACGAAAATGATTTAAGAATTGCTGTAAGATGCGTATTTTCCGAGATATGGACGTTTTAAAAATTGTATTTTTTGCGAAAATTACGGTTTTTTTTCTGCTTTTTCAATGTTTTTGGTGTCAAATTGAATAGATTGATTCGTCCTGATTACGAAAATGATTCTAGAATCGCTGTAAGATGCGTATTTTCCGAGATATGGACGTTTTAAAAATGTATTTTTTGCAAAAATTACTGTTTTTTTTCCTGCTTTTTCGATGTTTTTGGTGTCAAATTGAATAGATTGATTCGTCCTGATTACGAAAATGATTTTAGAATTGCTATAAGAAGCGTATTTTCCGAGATATGGACGTTTTAAAAATTGTATTTTTTGCAAAAATTACTGTTTTTTTTTCTGCTTTTTCAATGTTTTTGGTGTCAAATTAAATAGATTGATTCGTCCTGATTACGAAAATGATTTTAGAATTGCTGTAAGATGCGTATTTTCCGAGATATGGGACGTTTTAAAAATTGTATTTTTTGCAAAAATTACTGTTTTTTTTTTCTGCTTTTTCAATGTTTTAGGTGTCAAATTAAATAGATTGATTCGTCCTGATTACGAAAATGATTCTAGAATCGCTGTAAGATGCGTATTTTCCGAGATATGGACGTTTTAAAAATTGTATTTTTTGCGAAAATAACGGTTTTTTTTCCTGCTTTTCCAATGTTTATGGTGTCAAATTAGATAGATTGATTCGTCCTGATTACGAAAATGATTTAAGAATTGCTGTAAGATGCGTATTTTCCGAGATATGGACGTTTTAAAAATTGTATTTTTTGCGAAAATTACGGTTTTTTTTCCTGCTTTTTCGATGTTTTTGGTGTCAAATTGAATAGATTGATTCGTCCTGATTACGAAAATGATTCTATAATCGCTGTAAGATGCGTATTTTCCGAGATATGGACGTTTTAAAAATTGTATTTTTTGCAAAAATTACTGTTTTTTTTCCTGCTTTTTCGATGTTTTTGGTGTCAAATTGAATAGATTGATTCGTCCTGATTACAAAAATGATTTTAGAATTGCTGTAAGAAGCGTATTTTCCGAGATATGGACGTTTTAAAAATTGTATTTTTTGCAAAATTCACTGTTTTTTTTCCTACTTTTTCAATGTTTTTGGTGTCAAATTAAATAGATTGATTCGTCCTGATTACGAAAATGATTTTAGAATTGCTGTAAGAAGCGTATTTTCCGAGATATGGACGTTTTAAAAATTGTATTTTTTGCAAAATTTACTGTTTTTTTCCCTACTTTTTCAATGTTTTTGGTGTCAAATTAAATAGATTGATTCGTCCTGATTACGAAAATGATTTTAGAATTGCTGTAAGAAGCGTATTTTCCGAGATATGGACGTTTTAAAAATTGTATTTTTTGCAAAATTTACTGTTTTTTTTCCTACTTTTTCAATGTTTTTGGTGTCAAATTAAATAGATTGATTCGTCCTGATTACGAAAATGATTTTAGAATTGCTGTAAGAAGCGTATTTTCCGAGATATGGACGTTTTAAAAATTGTATTTTTTGCAAAATTTACTGTTTTTTTTCCTACTTTTTCAATGTTTTTGGTGTCAAATTAGATAGATTGATTCGTCCTGATTACGAAAATGATTTTAGAATTGCTGTAAGAAGCGTATTTTCCGAGATATGGACGTTTTAAAAATTGTATTTTTTGCAAAATTTACTGTTTTTCTTTCCTACTTTTTCAATGTTTTTGGTGTCAAATTAAATAGATTGATTCGTCCTGATTACGAAAATGATTTTAGAATTGCTGTAAGAAGCGTATTTTCCGAGATATGGACGTTTTAAAAATTGTATTTTTTGCAAAATTTACTGTTTTTTTTCCTACTTTTTCAATGTTTTTGGTGTCAAATTAAATAGATTGATTCGTCCTGATTACGAAAATGATTTTAGAATTGCTGTAAGAAGCGTATTTTCCGAGATATGGACGTTTTAAAAATTGTATTTTTTGCAAAATTTACTGTTTTTTTTCCTACTTTTTCAATGTTTTTGGTGTCAAATTAGATAGATTGATTCGTCCTGATTACGAAAATGATTTTAGAATTGCTGTAAGAAGCGTATTTTCCGAGATATGGACGTTTTAAAAATTGTATTTTTTGCAAAATTTACTGTTTTTTTTCCTACTTTTTCAATGTTTTTGGTGTCAAATTAGATAGATTGATTCGTCCTGATTACGAAAATGATTTTAGAATTGCTGTAAGAAGCGTATTTTCCGAGATATGGACGTTTTAAAAATTGTATTTTTTGCAAAATTTACTGTTTTTTTTCCTACTTTTTCAATGTTTTTGGTGTCAAATTAAATAGATTGATTCGTCCTGATTACGAAAATGATTTTAGAATTGCTGTAAGAAGCGTATTTTCCGAGATATGGACGTTTTAAAAATTGTATTTTTTGCAAAATTTACTGTTTTTTTTCCTACTTTTTCAATGTTTTTGGTGTCAAATTAAATAGATTGATTCGTCCTGATTACGAAAATGATTTTAGAATTGCTGTAAGAAGCGTATTTTCCGAGATATGGACGTTTTAAAAATTGTATTTTTTGCAAAATTTACTGTTTTTTTTCCTACTTTTTCAATGTTTTTGGTGTCAAATTAGATAGATTGATTCGTCCTGATTACGAAAATGATTTTAGAATTGCTGTAAGAAGCGTATTTTCCGAGATATGGACGTTTTAAAAATTGTATTTTTTGCAAAATTTACTGTTTTTTTTCCTACTTTTTCAATGTTTTTGGTGTCAAATTAGATAGATTGATTCGTCCTGATTACGAAAATGATTTTAGAATTGCTGTAAGAAGCGTATTTTCCGAGATATGGACGTTTTAAAAATTGTATTTTTTGCAAAATTTACTGTTTTTTTTCCTACTTTTTCAATGTTTTTGGTGTCAAATTAGATAGATTGATTCGTCCTGATTACGAAAATGATTTTAGAATTGCTGTAAGAAGCGTATTTTCCGAGATATGGACGTTTTAAAAATTGTATTTTTTGCAAAATTTACTGTTTTTTTTCCTACTTTTTCAATGTTTTTGGTGTCAAATTAAATAGATTGATTCGTCTTGATTACGAAAATGATTTTAGAATTGCTGTAAGAAGCGTATTTTCCGAGATATGGACGTTTTAAAAATTGTATTTTTTGCAAAATTTACTGTTTTTTTTCCTACTTTTTCAATGTTTTTGGTGTCAAATTAGATAGATTGATTCGTCCTGATTACGAAAATGATTTTAGAATTGCTGTAAGAAGCGTATTTTCCGAGATATGGACGTTTTAAAAATTGTATTTTTTGCAAAATTTACTGTTTTTTTTCCTACTTTTTCAATGTTTTTGGTGTCAAATTAAATAGATTGATTCGTCCTGATTACGAAAATGATTTTAGAATTGCTGTAAGAAGCGTATTTTCCGAGATATGGACGTTTTAAAAATTGTATTTTTTGCAAAATTTACTGTTTTTTTTCCTACTTTTTCAATGTTTTTGGTGTCAAATTAAATAGATTGATTCGTCCTGATTACGAAAATGATTTTAGAATTGCTGTAAGAAGCGTATTTTCCGAGATATGGACGTTTTAAAAATTGTATTTTTTGCAAAATTTACTGTTTTTTTTCCTACTTTTTCAATGTTTTTGGTGTCAAATTAAATAGATTGATTCGTCCTGATTACGAAAATGATTTTAGAATTGCTGTAAGAAGCGTATTTTCCGAGATATGGACGTTTTAAAAATTGTATTTTTTGCAAAATTTACTGTTTTTTTTCCTACTTTTTCAATGTTTTTGGTGTCAAATTAGATAGATTGATTCGTCCTGATTACGAAAATGATTTTAGAATTGCTGTAAGAAGCGTATTTTCCGAGATATGGACGTTTTAAAAATTGTATTTTTTGCAAAATTTACTGTTTTTTTTCCTACTTTTTCAATGTTTTTGGTGTCAAATTAAATAGATTGATTCGTCCTGATTACGAAAATGATTTTAGAATTGCTGTAAGAAGCGTATTTTCCGAGATATGGACGTTTTAAAAATTGTATTTTTTGCAAAATTTACTGTTTTTTTTCCTACTTTTTCAATGTTTTTGGTGTCAAATTAAATAGATTGATTCGTCCTGATTACGAAAATGATTTTAGAATTGCTGTAAGAAGCGTATTTTCCGAGATATGGACGTTTTAAAAATTGTATTTTTTGCAAAATTTACTGTTTTTTTTCCTACTTTTTCAATGTTTTTGGTGTCAAATTAAATAGATTGATTCGTCCTGATTACGAAAATGATTTTAGAATTGCTGTAAGAAGCGTATTTTCCGAGATATGGACGTTTTAAAAATTGTATTTTTTGCAAAATTTACTGTTTTTTTTCCTACTTTTTCAATGTTTTTGGTGTCAAATTAGATAGATTGATTCGTCCTGATTACGAAAATGATTTTAGAATTGCTGTAAGAAGCGTATTTTCCGAGATATGGACGTTTTAAAAATTGTATTTTTTGCAAAATTTACTGTTTTTTTTCCTACTTTTTCAATGTTTTTGGTGTCAAATTAAATAGATTGATTCGTCCTGATTACGAAAATGATTTTAGAATTGCTGTAAGAAGCGTATTTTCCGAGATATGGACGTTTTAAAAATTGTATTTTTTGCAAAATTTACTGTTTTTTTTTCCTACTTTTTCAATGTTTTTGGTGTCAAATTAAATAGATTGATTCGTCCTGATTACGAAAATGATTTTAGAATTGCTGTAAGAAGCGTATTTTCCGAGATATGGACGTTTTAAAAATTGTATTTTTTGCAAAATTTACTGTTTTTTTTCCTACTTTTTCAATGTTTTTGGTGTCAAATTAGATAGATTGATTCGTCCTGATTACGAAAATGATTTTAGAATTGCTGTAAGAAGCGTATTTTCCGAGATATGGACGTTTTAAAAATTGTATTTTTTGCAAAATTTACTGTTTTTTTTCCTACTTTTTCAATGTTTTTGGTGTCAAATTAAATAGATTGATTCGTCCTGATTACGAAAATGATTTTAGAATTGCTGTAAGAAGCGTATTTTCCGAGATATGGACGTTTTAAAAATTGTATTTTTTGCAAAATTTACTGTTTTTTTTCCTACTTTTTCAATGTTTTTGGTGTCAAATTAAATAGATTGATTCGTCCTGATTACGAAAATGATTTTAGAATTGCTGTAAGAAGCGTATTTTCCGAGATATGGACGTTTTAAAAATTGTATTTTTTGCAAAATTTACTGTTTTTTTTCCTACTTTTTCAATGTTTTTGGTGTCAAATTAAATAGATTGATTCGTCCTGATTACGAAAATGATTTTAGAATTGCTGTAAGAAGCGTATTTTCCGAGATATGGACGTTTTAAAAATTGTATTTTTTGCAAAATTTACTGTTTTTTTTCCTACTTTTTCAATGTTTT
This sequence comes from Dromius quadrimaculatus, assembly GCA_963989225.1. Lineage (NCBI taxonomy): Eukaryota > Metazoa > Arthropoda > Insecta > Coleoptera > Carabidae > Dromius > Dromius quadrimaculatus. The sequence continues at coordinate 750,525 of OZ022328.1, forward strand.
TGGTGTCAAATTAGATAGATTGATTCGTCCTGATTACGAAAATGATTTTAGAATTGCTGTAAGAAGCGTATTTTCCGAGATATGGACGTTTTAAAAATTGTATTTTTTGCAAAATTTACTGTTTTTTTTCCTACTTTTTCAATGTTTTTGGTGTCAAATTAGATAGATTGATTCGTCCTGATTACGAAAATGATTTTAGAATTGCTGTAAGAAGCGTATTTTCCGAGATATGGACGTTTTAAAAATTGTATTTTTTGCAAAATTTACTGTTTTTTTTCCTACTTTTTCAATGTTTTTGGTGTCAAATTAGATAGATTGATTCGTCCTGATTACGAAAATGATTTTAGAATTGCTGTAAGAAGCGTATTTTCCGAGATATGGACGTTTTAAAAATTGTATTTTTTGCAAAATTTACTGTTTTTTTTCCTACTTTTTCAATGTTTTTGGTGTCAAATTAAATAGATTGATTCGTCCTGATTACGAAAATGATTTTAGAATTGCTGTAAGAAGCGTATTTTCCGAGATATGGACGTTTTAAAAATTGTATTTTTTGCAAAATTTACTGTTTTTTTTCCTACTTTTTCAATGTTTTTGGTGTCAAATTAGATAGATTGATTCGTCCTGATTACGAAAATGATTTTAGAATTGCTGTAAGAAGCGTATTTTCCGAGATATGGACGTTTTAAAAATTGTATTTTTTGCAAAATTTACTGTTTTTTTTCCTACTTTTTCAATGTTTTTGGTGTCAAATTAAATAGATTGATTCGTCCTGATTACGAAAATGATTTTAGAATTGCTGTAAGAAGCGTATTTTCCGAGATATGGACGTTTTAAAAATTGTATTTTTTGCAAAATTTACTGTTTTTTTTCCTACTTTTTCAATGTTTTTGGTGTCAAATTAAATAGATTGATTCGTCCTGATTACGAAAATGATTTTAGAATTGCTGTAAGAAGCGTATTTTCCGAGATATGGACGTTTTAAAAATTGTATTTCTTGCAAAATTTACTGTTTTTTTTCCTACTTTTTCAATGTTTTTGGTGTCAAATTAAATAGATTGATTCGTCCTGATTACGAAAATGATTTTAGAATTGCTGTAAGAAGCGTATTTTCCGAGATATGGACGTTTTAAAAATTGTATTTTTTGCAAAATTTACTGTTTTTTTTCCTACTTTTTCAATGTTTTTGGTGTCAAATTAGATAGATTGATTCGTCCTGATTACGAAAATGATTTTAGAATTGCTGTAAGAAGCGTATTTTCCGAGATATGGACGTTTTAAAAATTGTATTTTTTGCAAAATTTACTGTTTTTTTTCCTACTTTTTCAATGTTTTTGGTGTCAAATTAGATAGATTGATTCGTCCTGATTACGAAAATGATTTTAGAATTGCTGTAAGAAGCGTATTTTCCGAGATATGGACGTTTTAAAAATTGTATTTTTTGCAAAATTTACTGTTTTTTTTCCTACTTTTTCAATGTTTTTGGTGTCAAATTAAATAGATTGATTCGTCCTGATTACGAAAATGATTTTAGAATTGCTGTAAGAAGCGTATTTTCCGAGATATGGACGTTTTAAAAATTGTATTTTTTGCAAAATTTACTGTTTTTTTTCCTACTTTTTCAATGTTTTTGGTGTCAAATTAGATAGATTGATTCGTCCTGATTACGAAAATGATTTTAGAATTGCTGTAAGAAGCGTATTTTCCGAGATATGGACGTTTTAAAAATTGTATTTTTTGCAAAATTTACTGTTTTTTTTCCTACTTTTTCAATGTTTTTGGTGTCAAATTAAATAGATTGATTCGTCCTGATTACGAAAATGATTTTAGAATTGCTGTAAGAAGCGTATTTTCCGAGATATGGACGTTTTAAAAATTGTATTTTTTGCAAAATTTACTGTTTTTTTTCCTACTTTTTCAATGTTTTTGGTGTCAAATTAAATAGATTGATTCGTCCTGATTACGAAAATGATTTTAGAATTGCTGTAAGAAGCGTATTTTCCGAGATATGGACGTTTTAAAAATTGTATTTTTTGCAAAATTTACTGTTTTTTTTCCTACTTTTTCAATGTTTTTGGTGTCAAATTAGATAGATTGATTCGTCCTGATTACGAAAATGATTTTAGAATTGCTGTAAGAAGCGTATTTTCCGAGATATGGACGTTTTAAAAATTGTATTTTTTGCAAAATTTACTGTTTTTTTTCCTACTTTTTCAATGTTTTTGGTGTCAAATTAGATAGATTGATTCGTCCTGATTACGAAAATGATTTTAGAATTGCTGTAAGAAGCGTATTTTCCGAGATATGGACGTTTTAAAAATTGTATTTTTACTCTGTGTACAACTGTCATCGATCATAAATTGTTGTGTTTTCAATCTTCCTCATTTTTATATTTATGAGTCTGGGAGTGAATAAATTATCGTTTTAATATCAATATTTTGTCACCTCGCGGCAATAACTCTGTTTCAGCATGTCCGCGATCCAGGATACGCTAAAACAGAGTCACCCTACAGCCCTTAACGCCGAGCTGTAAAGTGCATCCCTAACACATGAGCTAGCCTACCTAACACATTTTAATGAAACCTAAAAAAGAACCTGAAACCTACAAAAGATTAGCGGGAGGGCAAGTGTCACTTAATTATGTTCCTGAACCAAGACCATGCGATGAAATCAGTGTGAAGCACCAATTCGATCCAAAGTCTTTACCTAATAATTCAGAAACGCGTGTAGTCTGAGGTTGCAAAGAAACACCGTGAACTGCTGGAAATGACCAAAGTGCAATGCGTAATACCAGGGCCGTACTACGCTATGATCTCTTTAAATTCCAGCAGACACAATCTGTGGAAGAAAAGCCTGAAAAAGAATACATACACAAATAAAAAAACAAATCCCACATCCCACCCTCAATCAAAACGTTTCGCGGCATGAAATTACTAATTGAGTTTATTATTTAACCAAATTCAAACCCCAAAATTAATTGTGTATTAATTTACTTTATATACAACAAAAAATAATTCGCAAAACTGTAATGAAAATTTAATTTAATCGCGAACGCATTATGTATTTTTTTTTTTGGTTGATCAGTATTTTGAATAACTTCCCTCGTCGGTACAGCTTTGGTTATTCAAAGCCGTACAAGACATCCCGCATTGGTGAAGTCCCCTTGGACCCCACAAAATTTGAGCGAGCGAATAAAAAAGTTAGGATGACTAAAAGTGAACGCGCGCCCCGCTTGTGTCATAAATATCATGATTGCATTGTTAATTTAATTGCATCAATATTTAAAAAGTTTATTTATAATCACGATATTCACCCAATAATTAATATTAATTGAAATATTATTTACTGAGGAATACAAAAGACACAAGCCTAAATCTAAACACTAACCTTGCACTACATACTCTACAGCACCTCTGAAACAAAAGAAAAACAAAATTAGTTACTTCAATTCAAATGAATTTATGTGAAATAAAGCCTCAATGAAATAAAGCCTCATGCATAATACGAAATTACAAGTTAGTGTTTGAGATATGGTTAGGAACTTGTATATTTGAGATTAAAGATGTGATGACTAATATTAACAAATGGTTTATATTTTATTGGTTCTTGATTCTTATTTATTAGAAATTTCAATATTCACGAAGATATTTCACATCTGCCGGGCATTCCATGATGGCCAACAATTTTTTTGTCATTGATAATTCGATCATTTAAACAGTAATTACAGGATGCTTTTCACTCTACAGCTAACATAAGATTGTACCTGCCAAACATTCAACACTAACTAATAATTTCGTGTTGCGAACGAGACTAAAGAAAAAAAAAATTAAAATCAAAAATATTTACCGGTTTGCTGTATGTACAGTGCAGTCCGCTAGAACTCTGCAGCTCGAACAGGAACTCATCTGGTTTCAGGAACACTGGAACTCTGTAGCTCAAGATCTGCTGGTTTCAGGAACACTGGAACATCCGGAAATGAATTTTGCCTTTTCTTTCAAAATTTGTACAGGCGTTTTTAAATTCTTGATGTTGCAATAGTTTTTTTTTCCAATCTTGCGACTAACTTCTACCGATGATGCAGTGAAGTGAAGAAGCCCGAAGTATCCACAGAAAAAGCTTCCTTCAAGTCAAAAAGACAGTCAAATAATTGGCCAATATATCTTCAAATTGATTTGATCATTTCTGTAAATTGAAGAGAATTGTTTAAAATGAATATAAAAATATTTCAAAGTTTTTATTCACCTGTTGATTTGGCCAATGATTCTTTGAATTGTTGGATAACTTCCGTAATAGAAATCGAAGCACACTTGCTTGAGATTCTGCAGTTCCTGACATTTTTCCGCATAAATCCAAAACAATTAAACGTAGAATATTAGAATACAGTATTCAAGATGATAGTACTGTCTAGATGCTCATATCCTATTTTCATTGGGATCGAATGAGTTGAAAGTGCACTATACTTGACGATCTTGAAATTCAGAACTGTTAGCCGTAGAATCCTGGAAATCAGTATTTAGGAATGTTGTAGCATAAGAATGATGACCTGCTGTTTCCATAGCAACCGACTAGCCGTAGAATGATGAGATGTTGTGTTTGATATCCAAAGATGTACAAGTAAGTCACGTGATGTCCACGTCAGGTGTTTAATGCTTGTGGACATAAATTTGTCGTTCCTATTTCCCGAAAAAGCTCTTCAAAGAATACGATTAAATATTTCCGGAAAACTGCAGCGGCGGAGCACAACTGATTATTTAGAAGTGTATTCCTATTCTTACAACTAAGGGACTGGGGCTAACTTTTACTGTTGATACTGTTGTGGTAGACGAATTGATGATACCAAGGAAGCTTGAATTTTGCACAGAAGCTTTTCTGGAATTAAAATATAATTTATTAACAAGACTATTAAGAAAAAAAGTTAGTTTTATTCACCTGTACTTTTTGCAATTTCCAATTATCTTCTTGCTTCTGGTACCAAAGTTACTGATAATGATTGGAATTACTTTAAGTTGCGTTTGTTGTTGATTTTTCAAGTCCACTTGGGTAAATATTTGACAGAGAGGGCAGGGGGCTCAATCAAATCATTAAATGCACATTTTTCGATTACATTTCCTCAAAATATTAATATTCACAGCACTGACAAAACTATATTAATATCTTGGAACTGAATCTGCATTCAATCATTTGCTAAAACTAAAAATGCATAGATCCATATCTTTTGTTTCAAAGCGCCACATCAGGCTTAATTTTGGAAAATTAATTATGAAAATATTATTGGACAGACAAGATTTATGCATGCGGCACAATTTTTAATGAAATAGGCCCATTTTAAATAGTGCCACAGCCAAAGGATCAACAAATCGAATAAAATTACACAAATATGCTACAAAACACGGAACTTAACTCAATGGCTATAACATTATTTAAATAATTGTCAACTACATGTTTTGTAGTTTTGTTCATGAATATACAAACTCAATTAAATTTGGAAAAATTTTACTGGAAAAAATTTGTATAAATTTGGAAAAAAAATTAATAAAAATTTGTAAACTGAGCTTGCATACAACTTAAAAATAATACAAAAAATGTATTCTTTTGGAAATTATAATGTTTCAATGAAGCAGCAATTATTGGAGCTTTTTGTCGACTTGATGAGGTTTTGCAGCCAAATTTGTGGATGAAGCAGCGTACATAAATAAGCAGCAAATTATTAAGATTTTGTGCAAAAAGAATACTTACATTAAAATACTTATAAACTAACAGTTAAAATAATATCAAATATAAATATACACCATTAAGTGTAATAAAAACAATATTTGAAAATAAAACTTAAGTACTAATAAGTAATTTCCACTTACTAATACTTTTTAAGAAAAGTTAATTATGACCATTTGAGATAAGTTTTAACTGTTTAAAAATTGGGGGCTTTTAAAGGTGGACCTATCAAACAACCAAATGAACATTTAAATTTAAACATCTTTGCAAAAACTCGACATTTGATCATTTGACAAAATTGGGACCTTTATTGAGCACAATTTAAAAAATTGGCTCATTCAAAATAATGCCACAGCCCAAGGATTTATTTGAAAACAAAATTTGGAAAATATAATAAATTTAATAGACGGAATTTGGCACAAGGGCTGTAATATTATTTGAATTTTTATTAAGGGCAGAGAGGGCTTTGATTTACAATAAATGGAGGGAGAGATTTGGTGATATAATTGTATCAGGAGTAATTTGGCTGTTGACTCATTTTGTCATATTTTTTTATTGGAAATTTGTCCGTTGTAACTGCTTGTTTTTGGTGGTAATTACTTGCTGCTATTTTTCTTCTATCTTCAATGAAATACTTTGGTCCGGTAATTTGCTGCTTTTATTTTGCTGTCTTCCATTTCAATTAGACAATTATTTGCTGCTGATGATGCCAATACAACTTGTAGATTTCTTCAAACTTCGGAAAAAAATATCTTTGATTGACTGAATGGAACTTCTCCTGATTTCGGCTGCCAAAACGCAAATCCATAGAACAAAATTGCTGCTTCTATCCTTTGACTGATAAATTTTGACTGTAATCTTCATAAATTATCGCCTCACCAAGCTCCAATTTTTGATTGGAAATCTGAATAAAATTTTAAAAATTATGAATTAGTTAAACAGCCTCAAAAATTAGAAATAGAGGGAATAATAAATTTGAAAATAAAAATTACAAAAATAAAACTTGAAAAAAGAAATGAATATCGATTTTATCTGCACAAAACAAGTTCACATCGGTTATTTATTCAACTACAAATTACCACGGCTAACCATATCAAACAAAATAAATCCTATATTATTTGCATTCAGCATTTAACAATAAAATATTCAAATATAGTGCAATAAGATTTATTATTGTGGTTCAAATACTGATTTATTGATTTTTAGGCAAAAAACAAAACAACTGCTGTGATAACAAGAAACAACCGAACAAAACCAATTGCGTAACCAAAAAATAATTGCCCATCTTAGTATACATCATTTATTCAAATATTTGCTTATATTTCTAATATTGTTTGAAAATCAGCTCTTTTATAAAACTACTATACTTAGAATTCAGTTAAATTCAGGAATATTCACTGTAATAATTGTTCAATAAACTAATTTTCAAATTTCATAAATTTAGGATAATAATTTTGGAAAAATAATTTACTTTATAGTCCTCGAGATGCCACTAGATCATTGAATCCTAGATCCTTCGGTGCTTAGTACATCCTGCTCCTTATTCCGCAATTTTTATCACCTTTCTTCGTTTAGAAACATTCCTAAACCTCTAGAATATCAGCCATCTTGATAACAACGCATATTACAAGGAAGTGTAGTTGAAGCTCTGGCTTCATAGTACGAAAAGCGCATGCGTTAATATCATGAAATTGTTTAATACCAGTGAACCTCAAACATTTTTGGAGCTGTTAAAATGAATATTTATAAAATATTAATTTGCGTTTTTATCCATTGAAATTAAATTTTAAGCTTGTTTAATTGTTAGGAGCATGAAATATTACATGAAACTCATTTGGTTATTTTGGTGCGTAACTGCCAGAAAAGTATAAACCGACAAAATTCACTTATCGAGATTTTGATGGAAATATCCGTTTTGAGCATCCCAGTCCATTTTGACTATTTTTGGCTCAATGTCGGTACATATGTGTGTGCGTTCGTTCGTAACTCGCAAATCTCAAAACTGGTTGAACGTATGATGTTGAAATTTTGTATTTAAGACTGATATAGGATCTAGTTGTGTACCTCGCATTATAGTTCCAATCGTCTGTACCTGAAATGCACTTTACTTGAAACTTTTTTCAATTTTTTTGCATAAATCCAGAATGATCAGCCATAGCTTAAAGAACAAATTCTTATTAAAATATTTGAAGAATTTTGTTTGTTTGTACAGATTTTGCGTGACGTGTTACCATCCTTATTTTTTTAGGTGGAATGCTTCTTACAAAATAAATCTTACCAAAAGATGTGAGAATACAGACGTTTTTCATTGAAAAAATGATCTTTGTTCCTAATAAAATGGTCTCTGGGCGGGGTTAAACCGAACTGCTTCGCCATAGGTTGCACCCTACTGATTCGGGGAGTAGCTGCAACCCTCGGAATTACACTGAGGGTGGTGAACAAGGGTGCTAAAAAGAGACAAACAACATTAGTACATCTTTCTCCCTTACAAATAATATTCATATTTTTTTTAAATAATTTTTGGACTATTAGAAAAAAGAATTAATTTTATACAAAATGTTTTAAATACTTCTTCATCTAAAATTGATAATTGAATCTTGAATTACATTCCGAATAAAATACGGTTACTTATCTGTTAAGCAAATAATATGTACCTCAGACAGATTCTTGCAATATTTGACTCCCATTCGAATAAAAAGTGTTGGACCTGGTTTTTAAATGAGTAAAACAGTAAAAGCTTCCTACTAGGGGTTGATTGATTGCATTCATTCCAATGAAACTAAATTATACTGTTTTCTTTGGAGATTATAATTGTAAATAATTTGCTACTGGGAAAATGGATTTAAGTTTTGGATTATCAGTCAAGAGAGTTTATTTGTCCAAGATATTGAGACAAAATCTCTTATTTCATCATATCCAATTATGTAGAATATTATATATTTTGAAAAGGTTACTCTTTTAAACGAGTTTTTTCAATAAATCAATTTAACATTCAATATTTAAAAAAAATAGATAAATTTAATTTAGAAACTCTTTGTACAGAAGAAAAAGTTAAATAATTTCTGGTTTTACTTTCGAAATTAATATTACTCATGTCCGATTTTATTTATTTTAGGGTGAATAAAATGTACTTTATTGAATGACAGTCAGCAATAATTCAATCAGGTATTTACATAGTCCAAAAAAAATTTGGACATAGGTTCCCCGTCTCCGGGAGGTTTATTAATTAACCCCCCTTCCCCTTGGAAGGTAGGCTTACTAATAAATCTCCAAAATACTATTTAGCTATAAAAACATTAAAACAATCAAATATTAAACGCCTGAAAGAAATATTACACATGAATAAATTATTGTGGAGCTCTTGGTTCTCAACTTTGAATTAGGGGAGTTGATTAAGCCCTATCACCTCGACAAGGTGTCTCCACTTGATAGGGAGGGCCTGCGCAGGCGGAAAAGGGTGGAAAGGAACTAAAATTCTATCATACACTGAAAAACAAAAATAATTAAAGCACACACTCAAACATTCAGGTGGCCACCTTTCACGCACATACACACACCGTCGCGACGCCGGCACTCTCAGCTCCTGAAAAGAAACAATAAACCAAAATTAATCTCAATATCAATATAACACAATATTCAACAATCATTTCCCAACAATATTTTCATGAAAATCAATAATGTCTACATAGAAAATTGTTTTAACAATTGTATATTAGAAAATGTTAAGACAATAAAATGAATTTTCATTTGAATAATTGGAGCATTTTCATTATTTTAATTAAGCTCGTGATTTTCAACGAAAAAAAGTATTTTCAGTTTAATCTAATTCTAAAATCAATTAAATTCCATGAAAATATTATTCGAAATTTATTTATCATTTATTTTACGGTTTTTTTTCAAATTTTGTGACAATTTTGAGATAAAATCAAGTTCAAATTAATGATTTGTTATTGTTTTTAATTCATTTATTGAAACTTAATTCAAAATTCAAGTTTATGGAACATTTAAAAATATTTTGGGGCAGCTATTTCAATTAATTTATTTGACAATATTTTTTTTTGTAATCAAAGGAATAACTAGTAAAATAAATAAGTTAGGACTTACTGTTGAAGAACTGGGGTGCCTCTGTCTGTGTTGGCTTGGCTTCCCTCCGGACTTGGGTCTCCCTTCTCCTGCAGGCTTGGATATCGGCCAGAAAGTAACGTCCTCCTGTAAAATCAAATGAAAACATTCAAAATTAATTAATAAAGTCGCATATAAAAAAAGTCATGCATTAGTTTTTGAAGTAAATTATTTTTATTATATTCAATATTTAATATTTTAAAATGAAAATATTTATAATAACTTGCCAGTAAAATCGAAGGGCGCCTCTGTCTGACCGCCTACTGAGCCTCTTGAATTGTGGACCTGGAACTGCTTGGCTTGGCTGCTTGATGGAACTGCTTGGCAGGACTGCTTGGCGGGACAGCTTGGCTCATCAGCTTCACGTTAGGGCTCAACAATTTCCAGATAAAACTGTACAATGAGTACTCTCACAGTGTGGTTTAGAACGACCAGACAATAAAAGCCTAGTTTGGAATGAACCAAACCCGCAATCATTTGGAATGAACCAAATAGCGGCTCTCACTACCCAATCTGATCCGCCCCACACTGCGATACTGCAATAACGGTTTCGTAAAAATACACTAGTTCAACTAGTTCCGTAAAAATCACCGATAAAGCGTTCCCCATTGCACAATCGTCTCCGATCAAAAGATCGCCCCAACGACCCTCGTTTGCTCATTGCTACCGTATTAACGGGACAGAACTACTAATTATAGTAGCTACTAGAAAAGTACCATGCCCTCATGCCTGTATCATGCAAGTCTCAGAACTTGTGTCGGGGCCCTCGACACGCATTCCTGTGACTCTACCAATCATACGCCAGTGATCACCTCGAAGTGGGTAGCGAACCCACTCCATGCAACCGCTATTATGTCATGAAAGATTCGACACAGGCTCAAGGGCACGCCTATCCGCAACGAGCAAACAAGGTAAGTGCATTCGGATTGAATACACTGTTTCAACCCCCTGGACTGCTACCCCCTCTGCTACTTCCTTCCAGTATTCCTCTTCCATCATTTGTTTGTGTGTATGTGCATTCATCCCAATATCAAACACAATTCACATAAAGAATCAATAAAACACACATCTAATTAGGTTTAGGAATAAGAGAAAGGATTTGATGATCCATTGGAAACCTGAAACAGAAAAAAAAATCCAGACTGCACCCATCCATCCTGCACGAATTTAAACTCGGGTTGCCATCTAATTGGACTCCTCTGAATTATTTATCCAGACTGCGGTCACGAATTTGAATTTAGGTTGTCTTCTAATTGGCTTGCAACTCCTTTGGATTATTTCGTCTGCCCATCAGATTTCCTAAAACAAAATTTAAAATATTCAAAATAAAATAAAACATTCAAAACTTCTTTAAAAACTTGTACTATAACATACAAAATCTATTGGAATTTTATTTAGCTGACGCAACGGGCAAGAAAGTACGAGAAATAATTACGTAACACATCACGCCATATATTCAAAAACCCAAAAGATTCGATTTTAATGCAAAAAAATAGCCCAAATAATTCTTTAAATAATATATTTCGATTCAAAATGTGAATTTCAGGTTTTAAATTTGGATCAAATTATGCTATAAATAATATAGTTTCAAAATCCATTCACATTCCAAAAATTTTCTATTTTATTATTTATTGAATCAAATAAATTTCTGGTTAAAATATACACTTACTTTGAACGAATTTGTTGATTCCATTTGAGCTATATCTCCAAAAACGATTCTTTTCTTCAAGGTACGCCAACCAATTAAGTATTAATTAAGCAGCACTCTACTGTTTAAACGTCCAATATGTCCGACTTCTGGCTTGTATATGAACGATTCAATGGCGGCAGAAGCGTCGAACTCTCGCCGGAAGCATCACCTCACAACTAAAAGCCAATCATAAGCTAATTAAATTATTATTACCAATGAGCAATAAGAATCTTGACGTGTCATTTTTTCAACCGGAAACTACCGACACAAGCTTTTTGAAATCAGTGACTCTCAAAATATTTCGAATTGGAATCCACTTTTTTCAAACACTTATTTTTTTCTGAATTCAACGATATATCATTTTTATGCACATATAACAAAAAAGTTAAGTAAAATTCAAATGAAAATTGTATTGCTGAATCAACTGGTTCTATAATATAAAAATTGTTTACTTATTTTATCCATTTTTAATAGTTGCCCCAGAGTCTTCATACTTTTAAATACGACCTTGAATATTTGACGTTTTTTATTAATTAATTTTTTTATGGCTGTGCGTAAAATAGGTACTTTCTGCACCACAAACGATACGTTAAATAAGACTTTTTGCATCTCAACTTTATCATTATTTAGACTTTCTGGCTTTCTTGTTGTATATTTATTAATAATTGTCAAAATATGGAAGTTGAATACTGTAGAAAATAGTAATTTATGCAACAAGAGTATAAAGCTAAGCATTATGACATGCCGAGTCACTAAAATTGTTAATTGAATGTCATAGTAGTTGTTTAATATTTTAATATTTTAACAATTATTGAACAAAAAGCAAAGAAGCCCAGAGTACAATCTGACATTTAGATTCAATAAATATCTTAACTTATGAATCAGTGAAAGAAGCTACAAACATGAATTCACAGAAATTTAATTGCTATTTAAATGGTGATAAAATTAGGACGCAAAAAAGATTCACTTTACACATCATTTGTGATGCGTAAAATACGTATTTTACATACGCCCCTAGAATTTTTCCATGCAATACGAATGCAGAATTATTAATATTATTATTATAAGCGCTGTTACAAACTTTGACAGATGAAAAAAATATTAGTGGAAATTTTCGGCAAAAAATACAATTAATTATTAAAATTTGACTTGAAAAACTTTGCATAGCTTATGTTAGATATATTTGGACATGATTTTCCTCAAATAATATAGTAATATAGTAGATATTTTCATTGTGAATCATCCAAAAGGTGTACAAAGTTAAGAGAAGCTACATTGTATAATATTTATAACTTTTGGTATTCACAATTATCCTTTTGCCTTTTATATTCCTACTAACTTAAGTTATTTGATTAGATTGTAATAGGGAGGCACTTTGTGCCCGATTATGGGTGCAAGGTGGCTTTATCTCAATTAAAAATTGAGATAGGGCCCCTGCCGAAGTGGAGCGACCTTGTCGTGGTGGCAGGGCTTAGCTATCACATTTTAAAGCTAATTTATTCTAAAATCTAATAAGCTTTCATGTACCAAAGTTTGTATTATTCAATAATTCATAAATTAAAGCAGAGTTAGCTTACTAGAATTGGAAGCTGGCGTCATACCCAAAATTTGAGATTCATGGATGGGACAGTTTTGAAACAGATTCAAAAAGGCTCTATTAGTTGTCGTCCGAATTATTTCTTCCATCTTTATAGTTTGTAGAATGATTATTATTGCATGCAAAGTCCTAACGGAAGTAGAAATAAAACTGATCTTGATTTCTGTAAATTAACACAGAATTGTTTAAAATAAATATAAAAATATTTCAAAGTTTTTATTTACCTGTTGATTTGGCCATTGAATCTTTGAGTCCTGCAGTTTTTTAATACAACAATCTTCTTTTTAATGCTTCAATTTAATTCTTCAAAAAATGCGACAAAATACTGCCGAAAAAGTATAGGGGCGAAGTACAATCAATTATTTAAAATTGTATACCTATTCTTACAACTAAGGGACTGGGGCTAACTTTTACGGTTAATACTGTTGTAGTAGACGAATTGGTGGAACCAAGGGAGCTTGAATCTTGCATAGAAGCTTTTGTGGAATTGAAATATAATTTATTAACATGACTATTGAAAAAAGGTACTTTTTGCAGTTTGCAATTATTTTCTTGCTTCTGACATCAAAGTTACTGATAATAATTGGAATTACTTTTAGTTGGGTTTGTTGTTGATTTTTCAAGTCCACTTGGGTAAATATTTAACAGGGTGGGCAGGGGGCTCAATCAAATCATCAAATGCACATTTTTTGATTACATTTCCTCAAAATATTAATATTCACAGCACTGACAAAGCTATATTAATATCTTGGAACTGAATCTGCATTCAATCATTTGCTAAAACTAAAAATGCATAAATCCATATCTTTTGTTTCAAAGTGCCACATCAGGCTTAATTTTGGAAAATTAATTATGAAAATATTATTGGACAGATAAGATTTATGCATACGGCACAATTTTTAATGAAATTGGCCCATTTTAAATAATGCCACTGCCAAAGGATCAACAAATCGAATAAAATTACACAAATCTGCTACAAAACACGAAATTTAACTCAATGGCTATAACATTATTTAAATAATTGTTAACTACATTTTTTGTAGTTTTGTTCATGAATATACAAACTCAATTAAATTTGGAAAAATTTTACTGGAAAAAATTTGTATGAATTTGGAAAAAAAAATAATAAAAATCTGTGAACTGAGCTTGCATACAACTTAAAAATAATACAAAAAGTGTATTCTTTTGCAAATTATTATGTTTCAATGAAGCAGCAATTATTGGAGCTTTTTGTCGACTTGATGAGGTTTTGCAGCCAAATTTGTAGATGAAGCAGCGTACATAAATAAGCAGCAAATTATCGAGATTTTGTGCAAAAAGAATACTTACATTAAAATACTTATAAACTAACAGTTAAAATAATATCAAATATAAATATACACCATTAAGTGTAATAAAAACAATATTTGAAAATAAAACTTAAGTACTAATAAGTAATTTCCACTTACTAATACTTTTTAAGAAAAGTTAATTATGAACATTTGATATTAGTTTTAACTGTTTAAAAATTGGAGGCTTTTAAAGGTGGGCCTATCAAACAACCAAATGAACATTTACATTTAAACATCTTTGCAAAAACTCGACATTTGATCATTTGACAAAATTGGGACCTTTATTGAGCACAATTTAAAAAAATTGGCTCATTCAAAATAATGCCACAGCCCAAGGATTTATTTTGAAAACAAAATTTGGAAAATATAATAAATTTAATGAACGGAATTTGGCACAAGGGCTGTAATATTATTTGAATTTTTATTAAGGGCAGAGAGGGCTTCGATTTACAATAAATGGAGGGAGAGATTTGGTAATACAATTGTATCAGGAGTAATTTGGCTGTTGACTCATTTTGTCATATTTTTTTATTGGAAATTTGTCCGTTGTAACTGCTTGTTTTTGGTGGTGATTACTTGCTGCTATTTTTCTTCTATCTTCAATGAAATACTTTGGTCCGGTAATTTGCTGCTTTTATTTTGCTGTCTTCCATTTCAATTAGACAATTGTTTGCTGCTGATGATGCCAATACAACTTGTAGATTCCTTCAAACTTCGGAAAAAAGTATCTTTGACTGACTGAATAAAACTCCTCCTGATTTCGGCTACCAAAACACAAATCCATAGAATAAAATTGCTGCTTCTATCCTTTGACTGTTAAATTTTGACTGTAATCTTCATGTGGAATAAATTATCGCCTCACCAAGCTCCAATTTTTAATTGGAAATCTGAATAAAAATTAAAAAATTATGAATTAGTTAAACAGCCTCAAAAATTAGAAATAGAGGGAATAATAAATTTGAAAATAAAAATAACAAAAATAAAACTTGAAAAAAGAAATGAATATCGATTTTATCTGCACAAAACAAGTTCACTTCGGTTATTTATTTAACTACAAATTACCACGGCTAACCATATCAAGCAAAATAAATCTTATATTATTTGCATTCAGCATTTAACAATAAAATATTCAAATATAGTGCAATAATATTTATTATTGTGGCTCAAATACTGATTTATTGATTTTTAGGCAAAAAACAAAACAACTGCTGTGATAACAAGAAACAACCGAACAAAACCAATTGCGTAACCAAAAAATAATTGCCCATCTTAGTACATCATTTATTCAAATATTTGCTTATATTTCTAATATTGTTTGAAAATCAGCTCTTTTATAAAACTACTATACTTAGAATTCAGTTAAATTCAGGAATATTTACTGTAATAATTGTTCAATAAACTAATTTTCAAATTTCATAAATTTAGGATAATAATTTTGGAAAAACAATTTACTTTATAGTCCTCGAGATGCCACTAGATCATTGAACCCTAGATCCTTCAGTATTTAGTACATCCTGCTCCTTATTCTGCAATTTTTATCACCTTTCTTCGTTTAGAAACATTCCTGAATCTCTAGAATATCAGCCATCTTAATAACTACGCATATTACAAGGAAGTATAGTTGAAGCTCTGGCTTCACAGTACGAAAAGCGCATGCGTTAATATCATGAAATTGTTTAATACCAGTGAACCTCAAACATTTTTGGAGTTGTCAAAATGAATATCTATAAAATATTAACTTGCATTTTTATCCATTGAAATAAAGTTTTAGGCTTGTTTAATTGCTAGGAGCATAAAATATTACATGAAACTCATTTGGTTATTTTGGTGCGCAACTGACAGAAATTCCGATTCGTTAATTATATTTATAAGCAAGGAAAATGCTTTGAGGTACAGCAAATTAAATTTGTAAGTAAATATTACATGATAATTGTTTAGTTTTGTAAGGGAGCATACAAGAAATACAGCTTAAACCGTTTTTACTTACTTGTACTAAGTAAAAGGAGGTATTGTGAAACCGACAAAATTGACCTATCGAGATTTTAATGGAAATATCCGTTTTGAGCATCCCTGAATCAATTAGATAATTGTTTGCTGCTGGCTGAACGAATCTTCACCTGATTTTGTAATCCTGGGAACGAAGCTCATTTCTGAGCTTACCAACCTAAAACATAAATTAATGTTAAAAAATTATCATGAAATAATTCGCGAATTTCAAATAAATCACAAAAAAATTGAATTCAAAATGAATATTTTTTAATAATAAACAAATATTCAAGAAATAAAATCCTAATAAATCTTTCTGCTTGTAACCTGTTGAAAAAAGTTGGTGTAGATAAAATTTCAATTTAAAATCTGTGTTTGCAAACTGAATTAAAAATTGGTGTATATTGTTGTGGTTTATATCTTTTGAAGGGCCCTACCAAAATTTTGATCTTTCCCGATAATTTTATTTTATTTTAAACAGACGAAATTATGGATTTATTTCTAAAAAATGTATAATTCGAATACGGATTAATATAATAATTATGTAACTACTAATGCGCCACAGTAAAAATATGATTTTTTCTGAAATATTACATAACATCTTGAATCACATTTCAAAGAAAGCTATCTGAATCATAAAAAATGTATTGAATATGAAAAAGGAATAGAGAAGAAGGGCACATATTTTAATACTGAGCCTTAGCCAAAAATTAAAATAATAAACAGAAATAATTTTCTCAAAAGCTATGCATACCTTAAGAAGTCGAATTTTTTTATTTCAATACAACCCTGCAGCTTTCTGGACCACATGAAAGTCTTTTCCACTATTCACATTATAATATTACCGCATTTTGAACACTATTTTTCCATAAAGTATTACTAAAATGTCCGTCTTTCTTGAATTCTTACACAGAAATACCAAGTGCAACTCAGTGAAGCTACACCTGCTACATCACAGCGCGCTTGTTCAAACCGAATGTATCAATTAAAAATTATTAATACTGAATAAATCGGCGCGAAAATAAAAAGACTTTACGTTTAAAACTATTTTATTGGGAAATTTTAAATCTTTAATTTTAATACTTTTGATGCTTTTCTGATCACTACTGGAATATCACATCATCTAAAATATTAAATTAAAGTTAGCTAACAAATTATAATTTTGACGTAATGTTAAATATATAATATCAAAATTTTATGTATACAGGGAGTTTAAAATATGATCATTCCAAGTAAATAACAATATAATGTAAGAGAACTGTTCGCAAGATGGGTCCCTCAATCGCTCACAAAATTTATTTTAGACGTCATTTACTTCAGTTACTGTGGTTGAAATATTGACGTACCACTATATTTTTAAGACCAAAGGGCAGTTCCAACAATGGATTTTCAACAAAGAATCCGCACCAAAAATTATATGAAAACTTTTTTTTTGGGGTAGGGAATAATTTTTGACGACCAGTTGCTTATTTGAGGGCGTATTTTTTCTGTTTGTAGACTCGATGTTCGCTAAACAACCCAGAAAGGCTTCGCCCACAAATCGATGATTTTCTGGAGCAAATTTTCTTTACAGATGTTTGTTTTTTATACGCGCCCTCACAAATAGCTCTGAATGATGAAAACGAATATTTTTACCCTAAAATTGCCTTAGATAGGGACGCTCATGACGACTCGATCTTAAAAATGTCCAAAATATCTTCCCCTGATGTTTCCATTATAGAAGTTGAATAACTTTCTTTGTATTATAATAAATATTATTTTTTCATGAATTATATATGTTTTATTCTTTAATATAAATATTCTGGCACTAATAATTAAAAGAATACACTGCGCACAACAAAAATCAGGAATTTTCGAAATTTCTTTCAAAATTTTGCAGATGAACAATTGGGGAGCTTCCCCCTTGACGGTGATCCTGAAAAGTGAGGTAATTTGACAAACAAGGCTACTGTAAGGCATTGACTGACATCGGGGCTACAATTTGGGGCCCGTGCGAGACTGGAGCTCCCATATTTGGCAATATTTTTACGTTGGGATAATTTGGGTAGTTGAAGAACATTAAAATACTATCAAATATCAGTTTCAAAAATTTCAAACTGTGGCTACTAATTTGTTATTATTGCAGAATCGTTGATAAGTGCAATTTGAGTTTTCTACAATTCCTGGTATACTCAAAAAAAATTAGTTTGTTCTAAGCAGTGGAATCTAAATTATAAAGTGTCTTTTAGAATATTTGATTCTTGAATTTATAGCTCGTACACCAATTAAAATTAAAGACTGCCAATTATTCTGCATATACCTACATCCATCCTGAATATGTACCAAGAATTTGAGTTTTCTGCAACACCTAGTATACTCAAAAAAAAATTAGGTTCTTACCGCGTAATGAAATACTGTCTTTTAGAATATTTAATTCATACTTCTATAACTCGTGCACCAATTACAGTTAATAAATGCCAAAAATTCTGGTTTTGAAGTTTTGGATTGGGATTGGGATTGGAATTGTGGATTAATGAGTTGGAAAATTAAAGGTTGAATTGGTTAAGCTAAATTGCAATAAATAAGCTTCCTATTAACGTTTGTTTCATCATTATAGGATTATTAGTTCAAAAGATATCGCTTTCAAAATTATTGCCAAATTTAACCCCTTATTTTGTTAGGGGTTGTAATATTACATGGCATTTAAATCAACGTTTACTGCATTATTCTACGATTTTTATTTCAGGAGATACAAGCTTTCAAAGTCGTTGCATCATTCAACCCCTTATACAACTTACCTCCTGTACTGTCAGGGTTAAAAGATTAAGGGTTCAAATAAGCTTTCTATCAATCTTTGGTTCATTACTAAACGGTCAGAGGCGTCTCAAGCGGGGGTGCAAGGGGTGCACGGCACCCCGGCGCCATGTCCTTGAACATAACTCTTCAAAGCTAAGACCAATTTCTTCAACAAAATATTTTATTAGAGCTAATCCACAATTAATAATCCATAGTTCACCATTCTATTTTGAATTGGGATTAAAATTGTGGATTTTGGGATCAGAAATTGTGGATTTTGGATTGGGATTGGGTTTCTAGACTTTGGATTTTGGATTGGGATTGGGATTGGGATTGGTTTTCTGAATTTTGGATTTTGGATTGGGATTGGGATTGGTATTGTGTATTTTTTATTGGGATTGAGATTGGGGTTGTAGATTTTGGATTGGAATTGGGTTTCTGGATTTTGGATTTCTATTGAGATTGGGATTGGGATTGTGGATTTTGGATTGGGATTGGGTTCCTGAATTTTTGATTGAGATTGGAATTGAGATTTTGGATTGGGATTGGGATTGGTTTTTTGCATCTTGGATTTTGGATTGGGATTGGAATTGTGAATTGTGAATTTTGGATTGGGATTGAAATTATGGACTGTCAATTGGGATTGGGATTAAAATTGTGTATTTTGGATTAGGATTATGATTGTGGATTTTTAATTGTGATGGGATTAAAATTGTGGATTGTGGATTGGGATTGAAATTGTGTATTGAGATTGAATTTGTGGATTGTGGCTTAGGATTAAAATTGTAGATTGTGGATTGCAATTAAAATTGTGGATTGTGAATTAGGATTGAAATCTATAAAAAAGAATAGTACGATGA
This sequence comes from Dromius quadrimaculatus, assembly GCA_963989225.1. Taxonomy (NCBI): domain Eukaryota; kingdom Metazoa; phylum Arthropoda; class Insecta; order Coleoptera; family Carabidae; genus Dromius; species Dromius quadrimaculatus. The sequence goes on from OZ022328.1 coordinate 770,595, forward strand.
ATTTTTTTTTTGCAAATTCTGCTTTATTATTTGTTATAATGTTCAAACAATTATTATTAATAATAATTTATACAGCTCACAACAATTTTACAATATTTTAAATGATTTTATTTCAATATTTTTAAATTTTTATTTTAAAGATTCTTTTTCAATTACTTCGTCGAAGCAAATTAATTCAATCAAGTACTAATTGATGGTTACAACACGTTAGAGCTTCAGTTCGATTTTTGATAATACTAGTTCCTTTTAGCATATCTATCTCTTTTTAACACATTGGAAAACGTAGTATACTTCTTAACTCGTATAATTTATTTCTGTTTCGTTTTGTGTAGTTCACTGCTGTCGTGGCTGTCGCAGAAGCCGCATTTGCGTCGTCTTTGCTCTCGTAAACTGCGTTTAGAAACTATTTTAAAAGTGTTGTGTGGTATATTTGGGGTTGTGAATTTTGCTTATTAACGTAGAGATCAAAATTTTGTATATTTAAATATGTAAATTGGGATTTTGGTTCCGCATTGCGTGTCCGTTAGGGGCACGTATTTGCGATGTTAGTCTTTGCTTTTATTATGTAATGAATAAATAAAATGTCTTGGTTTTTTTTGCAAAGGCCTGTAATGAAAGGTCCAACGTGGGAATCGGTGCACACGTAGGTACCGCTACGAGAGGCACCCCCCCTGATGAACACCACCGCGTGGGGTTGCAATGAGTTCTAGGGCGAACGAGCGATCTAATTAGGGAGTAACGGCATACTCTCGATATGTACCTATCGGAAGTCGGGAAAATATGGTAGCTGGCGGGGGTCCTTGATTAAGTTCAAGAAACGACATTAGCTGAGACCGTTACTTAAGGTTACCATATCGCGTAATTAGGCGGTATCGCGGGCCTCGGAATATGCATTGGCCACGTATTCAAACAACGTATTTTTTTTTTTTTTGCAAACGACGAGCACACCGGTGCTGGGTGTCTGAGCGCTCAGGCACTCATTGGGGTAGTAAAGTAGAGTCAAACAGTAGCATAATATATCTGAGCACTTTTAAAATAGAATCGCGAAGTAGTATGGCAGCAGTCACTCATCGCGTAGCTAGCTCTCCAAGCAAAAATTTAAATTTGTTAAATAAGCGCGCAACAAACAAATCAACACACAAAACACGTTTGAATGTTGAACGAATGTTGAATGTATGCAACTAATCAACAAAAAGATTCCCTTTCAGCTTCTTCATTTCATCATTACCACCTCCAACAAATTAACAACAGGACGTAAGTTGACCAATAAACTTTGCTTTTCAGGTTATAATCAATTTTTCTTTCAGCTATTTTGTATTGTTTTTCCGCAGACTCCTAATTAATTTGTATTTTTTCAGATCATTTGCTGAGGATGAGCCCAGCTGATGAGGTGGACATCGAGGGATTGGACATCGAGGGAATGGACATCGAGGAAGGAGCTGAGGATGAGCCCAGCAGCCAAAATCAACTCTCAATATTTGTTTTGTTGAATGTGATTCACCAAAATTTGTTTTAAGTATCTGTTTCAGGTCGCCGGCCGTGGATCTTCATAACATCACCGCATCATCAACTAGGTAATATAATATTGCTCATTATATAACTGTTTTTAGCTACTGCCAAAATTATTTGTCCAATATTTGAATTTATAATTTTAATTCAGAGTCCAGGAGATGGCAACTTGCAGCTGCAGTAACAACCAGACTTCAGAGCCCAGCAGCAGAATCAGAGCCCAGCAACAGAACCCGAGCCCAGCAGCGGAATCAAAGCCCAACAGCAGAATCAGAGCCCAGCAGCAAAATCAGAGTCCAGCAGCGGAACAAGAGCCCAGCAGCCGTCAAAGAAGTCCTCCAGTAGTTACAGAAGATCAGTACATCAATATCAGCTGTTCCTGTTCCCAGATTCAACTTTAAAGAAGCCAACTGATTAATTTTAGCCCGCCGCTTGCAAAGTTCAAGTGAGTTCAATTTCTTTTTAAATTTTCCGACTAATTATTTTGTTTTTTCAGTTGCAGTGAGCGAAGAAGCCGCTTCTCTGGTCTAGGTTTCGCTGGGGTTTTCCTAGGCCCAAAGGGAGAATTCCCGGAGGAGAGTTCGTCTCTTTCCCCTTAGTCATTGCCTGGGGGCGAACAAGGCTTACAACAACGCAACAGCATCGCGGACAAGACTTCCAACAAGACAACAGCATCGAGTAATCAACAATTAATCTTCGAACCTTTGTACCCTTTCCTTATTCCCAAAATAAAATCATTTCCATAAAATTTATAGTTGTTTTATTTCTAAAACCTATTTTTATTGTTTTCAGGTGTAGTTAGGTGAATAAATGTATTGTTAAATAGTTTGCAAAATAAATTAAATTCAATAATAACTTGTATTTTTTATTTTTGATGTAAATATAATTTGAATTGTTGTCAGGGTTAATTATAATAAGTTAATTAGTTTGTAAGATAATTTTAAGTTCTGTATATTCAATTCTTGAAGTAAATATAAATTGTATTGTTGAAATTTAAATATATTATTACAATAAATTTGTATTTTAATGTTTAATGTCGAATGTCAAGAGTAAAGTTCGAAAATTCTCCGCTAGCGGCAGCACCTGTCGATGAGTGCCAGTAAAAAAACATTTATTAAGTAAAAGATTAATTGTTTATTTAATCATTCAAAAATATCAAATATAATCAAAATAAAATATTCAGAATGCTTTGAGTCCAATAAATATGTCAAATAGTCGCTATTTTTAATTATTAATAAAATTTAGTTCCAAAACGTGGTAGGTGCTGCCACCTCTGACAAAATGACTGAACTAGTTGTATTGCAAAGAATATTGGTGTTGACATAAATAAAACCTAATTTTACGAGCTTGTTTAATGTTTAATAAATTATTTTTGATCAATAATAGACTCTATATTAAATTCTTGAAAATATTCATAGTATATATTAATTATTCATGTGATGGTTCAAGAAATATTCAGATAAATACAATGCCGGCAAGCGATGCGCCGATCGCCGATTAAGCCTGACAGCCCTGCTTTGCTGGCGCTGAAGAGGTACGGAATAGAATAACTGGTGTTGACTTATTATTATATTTTCGTTTTATAAAAAATCATTTTATAAAAAAATTATTCAAACAAAAGTTGTACAATATTAAATTTCGCATCTAGATAATTTTTTTAATTAATTTTCAGTGCTCATTAAGATTTGAAATCACATTTGAATATGATATAAAGTGAAATAAACAAATGACTGTCATTCTTTCAGTCATTTTTTCTCGTCTTCGACTTTTTTCGATCTTTCTTTTTGTCACGTAGATATTGGATCGTTAAGCGTTTAAAATCTAATTTGGTCAGACGAGCCGCAAGTTGGGCACAATTATACTTTGAATAATTCATCCATTTGCTTATTAATAATTGAGCTAATTATTGGTCTTTTAGTGTCATTTCTACCGAATCACTCGCGTCGACGGGCGTCACGATACTACGCGTAGTTGTTGTGACATCCTGTGTATTGTTAGACCAATTAGCAGCAAAAGTATTCATTCTTGTAATTATAAGCCAAAGAATCTTAGGATGTTTGCGTAAAGACTAATTTGGCGACGCGGAAATGAATTGCATCCGGCGCTCGCTACACAGGGCTGAAACTTGAATAAGTAACAGATTACTAGCTGAAAAAAAAAACCAATAAAATGTTAATAGTGAACTGATAAAAGTGTAGTTGAATTTGTTCGCATTTAAACAGTAATATCTCGAATTACATCTGCTTTATTCTGTTATTAAGCCAAAGTCAATACCCTATATTGCAATGTATCGGGATGTGGGTGGTTTTATATTAGAGTATTTGTCAAGGTTTATGTGCATTATGAATTTCAGCGTTGTTGTATGTACCGTTAAAAAGTTAGATCATAGTCAACACCTTATATTGGAATGTATCAAGATGCAAATGGTTTCATATTAGAATGTGTGTCAAGATCTATGTGTGTTATGAATTTCAGCGTTGTTGTATGTACCGTTCAGAAGTTAGATCAAAGTCAATACCCTATATCGCAATGCATCAAACTACGAGTGGTTTCATATCAAATTGTTTGTCAAGATCTATGTGTATTATGAATTTCAGCTTTGTTGTATGTACCGTTTAGAAGTTAAGTCAAAGTCAACACCCTTTATCGAAATGTATCAAGATGCGAGTGGTTTTATATTAGGGTGTTTGTTAAGGTCTATGTGTGGTATGAATTTCAGCGTTCTTTTGTTTACCGTTTAGAAGTTAGGTCAGAGTCAACACCCTATATCGCAATGTATCGAGCTGCGAGTGGTTTTATACCAGAGTGTTTGTCAAGATCTATGTGTATTATAAATTTCAGCGCTGTTGTATGTACTGTTCAAAAGTGAGGTCAAAGTCAACACCCTATATTGCAATGTATCGAGATGCAAGTAATTTCATATTAAAGTGTTCATCAAGTTCTATGTGTACTATAAATTTGAAAGTTGTTGTATGTACCGTTAAAAAGTTAGATCTAAGTCAACGCCTTATATTGCAATGAATCGAGATGCGAGTGGCTTTATATCAGAGTGTTTGTTAAGGTCTATGTGTATTACAAATTTCAGCGTTGTTGTACGTACCATTCAGAAGTTAGGTCAAAGTCAACATCCTATACTGCAATAAATCAAGATGCAAGTTATTTTATATCAGAGTGTTTGTCAAGGTCTGTGTGAAGTATAAATTTCAGCGTTTTTGTATGAACCGTTTAGAATTTAGGTCAAAGTCAACATCCCATATTGCAATAAATCGAGATGCGAGTGAATTTATATCAGAGTGTTTGTCAAGGTCTGTGTGTAGTATGAACTTTAGCGTTGTTGTATGTACCGTTTGGAAGTTAGGTCGAAGTCAACAGCCTATATTGCAATGAAGCAAAAAGCGAGTGGTTTCATATTGAGATGTTTGTCAAGGTCTGTTTGTATTATGAATTTCAGCGTTGTTCTATGAACCATTTAGAAGTTAGGTCAAAGTCAACACCCTGTATTCTAACATGTCGAGATGCGAGTGATTTTATATTAGAGTATTTTTAAAGGTCTATGTGTGTTATAAATTTCATTGTTGTTATACGTACCGTTTAGAAGTTAGATCAAAGTCAATACCCTATACGGAAATGTATCGAAATACGAGTGATTTCTATATTAGTGTTTGCAAAAGCCTATGTATATTATAAATTTCAACATTGTTGTATGTACCGTTTAAAAGTTGGGTCAAAGTCAACATCCTATATTGTAATGTATCGAAATGCGAGTAGTGTTATATCATAGTATTTGTCAATGCCTATGCGCATTATAAAATTCAGCGTTGTTGTATGTACCATTTAAAAATCAGGTCATTTAAAAGCAATGTCAGCCATTAACCTCTATTGGTATGCGAATGGTTTACTATCAGAGTGTGTAGCATAATAGTAGTAAAACTTTTCTTTCCTCCTATTCCCAATTCCTACTTCTACTTCTACTTCTCCTTCTCCTTCTCCTTCTCCTTCTCCGTCTCCGTCTCCGTCTCCTTCTCCTTCTCCGTCTCCTTCTCCTTCTCCTTCTCCTTCTCCTTCTCCGTCTCCGTCTCCGTCTTCGTCTTCGTCTTCGTCTTCGTCTTCGTCTTCGTCTTCGTCTTCGTCTTCGTCTTTGACTTTGACTTAGTCTTGCTATCCCTATCCGCGGTATCAAACGTAGTGCAAATAAAATCACCACATAATCTGGATTAATTTAATTATGCTTATTAAATGCAAATTTTTTGTATATATACTTAGCGTTTACAAAAACTCTGTTACATTAGAGGGATGGGTAATAAAATGATTTGTAATTTGAAAAGTATACAGGACTGCACGAGTCTGTTCTACAGTAATGTGTTAAAACATCTAACAATTTGAGGCAAAATCTCAAATTTCTGTCAAAAAAATTCTTGATGATGATTTAATGATCAATAGATCAAAATACATTGACTTTCTTAGTTCTTGGAAGATAAAACAGTTATTATCTTGTAAATCAGTTACTCAAAAAATTTTAAAAGTGTGGTTATTGATAGAGTAAATCGAGTATCTTAAATGACAAAAGCAGGGATTTTGCAACCATCACTGTTTATGATTTATTGATCGATAGATCCTGGCAATACTAATATTTAGTTGTTCTTCGAAGACAAAAAATTCATTATTTTTTGAACCAGTGGCTCAAATTGTTTGAAAATATAGGTACTGGTACAATAGAGTCAGGAGTTTAAGTGATAAAAACAGGGACTCTTCAACTGTCTCTGTTAATGATCTATAAGTGAATAGATCCTAAAATCACTAAAATTTATCCGATTTTTAGAGACAAAAAATTAATTATTTCCTAAACCAGTGGCCCAATACGATTAAAATTTAATTTTCTAGTAGAATATAGACAGGACCTGAAGTGACGAAAGCAACGATTTTCCAATTAACTTTGTTAATGATCTATTAATTGATAGATCCTGAAAATTCTTAGAATCTTTTTTGGATAAATTCAGCCGTGGAAATTTTATATTTAATTATCGTATTATTAAAATTTGAATTTATTTTTTCATATTCTGTTTCCACAGATCAAAAATATGAAAATATATTTGATTCGCAAGTCAACACCAGCTATTCTATTGCATACTTTTCTAGCGGGAGCTCAGTCAGGCCCACTGACAATCGACGCGTAGCTTGCCGGCATTGTATTTATCTAAATAACTCTTGAATCACTACCTGAATAATAAATATATAGGCAAATATTACCACTAGAATTTGATAAAGAGTATGTTGTTGATCGAAAATAATTTTTAAATCATTAAATAAGCTGGGAATATTCTTTTTTATTTATGTCAACACCAATACACCTGAATAGGTAATAGTTTGCTTAGTTTGTCAGAGATGGCAGCACCCAGCACGTTTTGGAATAAAAAATTTTGAAAGGCGAAAAATAGTGACTATTTGGCGTATTTATTTATACCAGAGATTTTTTGATATTTTATTGCAATGATATTTGATACTTTTGAATGATTAGAATGGCATAAAAAAATATTTAGAAAATATTTTTTTGGTAGCAGCTATTGACAGATGCTGCCGCTTGCGGAGAATTTTTGAACTTTACTCTTGACGTTTGACTTTAAACAAGAATAAAATACAAACATAAAATTTATTGTAATAATATATTTAAATTTCAACAGTACAATCCATATTTACTTCAAAAATTGAATATACAGGACTTAAAATTATCTTACAAACTAATTAACAAATTATAATAAACCCTGAAAACAATTCAAATTGTATTTCCATCAAAAATAAAAAATACAAGTTATTATTAAATTTAATTTATTTTGCAAACTATTTAACAATACATTTATTTTTCTAACTACTCCTGAAAACAATAAAAATAGGTTTTAGAAATAAAACAACTATAAATTTTGTGGAAATGATTTTATTTTGGGAATAAGGAAAGGATACAAAGGTTCGAAGATTAATTGTTGATTACTCGATGCTGTTGTCTTGTTGGAAGTCTTGTCCACGATGCTGTTGCGTTGTTGTAAGCCTTGTTCGCCCCCAGGCAATGACTAAGGGGAAAGAGACGAACTCTTCTCCGGGAATTCTCCCTTTGGGCCTAGGAAAACCCCAGCGAAACCTAGACCAGAGAAGCGGCTCTTCGCTCACTGCAACTGAAAAAACAAAATAATTATTACAAGTCCGAAAATTTAAGAAGAAATTGAACTCACTTGAACTTTGCAAGCGGCGGGCTAAAATTAATCGGTTGGCTTCTTTAAAGTTGAATCTGGGAACAGGAACAGCTGATATTGATGTACTGATCTTCTATAACTACTGGAGGACTTCTTTGACGGCTGCTGGGCTCTGATTTTGCTGCTGGGCTCTGATTCTGCTGTTGGGCTTTGATTCTGCTGCTGGGCTCGGGTTCTGTTGCTGGGCTCTGAAGTCTGGTTGTTACTGCAGCTGCAAGTTGCCATCTCCTGGACTCTAAATTAAAATTATAAACTCAAATATTAGACAAATAATTTCGGCAGTAGCTAAAAACAGTTATATAATGAGCAATATTATATTACCTAGTTGATGATGCGGTGATGTTATGAAGATCCACGGCCGGCGACCTGAAACAGATACTTAAAACAAATTTTGGTGAATCACATTCAACAAAACAAATATTGAGAGTTGATTTTGGCTGCTGGGCTCATCCTCAGCTCTTCCCTCGATGTCCATTCCCTCGATGTCCAATCCCTCGTTGTCCACCTCATCAGCTGGGCTCATCCTCAGCAAATGATCTGAAAAAATACAAATTAATTAGGAATCTGCGAAAAACAATACAAAATAGCTGAAAGAAAAATTGATTAGAACCTGAAAAGCAAAGTTTATTAGTCAACTTACGTCCTGTTGTTAATTTGTTGGAGGTGATAATGATGAATTGAAGAAGCTGAAAGGGAATTTTTTATTAAATACATTCATTCAACATTTGTTCAACATTCAATCGTGTTGTGTGTTTTGGTTAGTGTTCGAAGAGCTATGCGGCGATTGACTGTTGCTTAATTACTTCCCAAAGGTACTTAAAAGTGTTCGGTTATATTTATGCTACTGATTGACTCTACTTTACAACCCCAATGAGTGCCTGAGCGCTCAGACACCCAGCACCGGTGTGCTCGTCGTTTGCAAAAGCAAAAAATACGTTGTTTTGAATACGTGGCCAATGCATATTCCGAGGCCCGCGATACCGCCTAATTACGCGATATGGTAACCTTAAGTATCGGTCTCAGCTAATGTCGTTTCTTGAACTTAATCAAGGACCCCCGCCAGCTACCATATTTTCCCGACTTCCGATAGGTACATATCGAGAGTATGCCGTTACTCCCTAATTAGATCGCTCGTTCGCCCTAGAACTCATTGCAACCCCACGCGGTGGTGTTCATCAGGGGGGGTGCCTCTCGTAGCGGTACCTACGTGTGCACCGATTCCCACGTTGGACCTTTCATTACAGGCCTTTGCAAAAAAACCAAGACATTTTATTTATTTATTACATGAAAAAAGCAAAGACTAACATCGCAAATACGTGCCCCTAACGGACACGCAATGCGGAACCAAATTCCCAATTTACATATTTAAATATACAAAATTTTGATCTCTACGTTAATAAGCAAAATTCACAACCCCAAATATAACCCTTGAACACTTTTAAAGTACTTTAAAACAACGATTTGATCACGAGTTACGCGGCGTAGATGCTAACAGTACGAATTTTAAAGCAACAGTGCCAGATAAACGCATATACAAAGCATTGAACATCTGCAGCCAAGCGAGTTGAAACTTCGTTACTTAATAGAACCAAATGAAACAAGAATGTTTTAATCAATAAATTTGTATACAAATGTACTTTTAAAATAAAATAGCCAATATATGACTTCCCGTTTTCAATATTTAGCAATATATTTCCTAATATAAAATAAATAAGGGGTGAAATCAATTTGAAAATAATTTTCAGGAAGTAAAACATCTTCTAATAATAATTAATTCCTTAAAAATAATGGAAATTTTATTCTCATGTTATTATTTTACGGACAAAAATATATTTTTCATGGGGTGGAACATCCCTTCGAATAAAATTCATGAATGGCTTCCTAAAATATGAAAATATCATTCCTAATTTATTCCTGAACTATATCCCTTGTAAAAATTAAAATTACACCACTGTACCCAATTTTAACCCTTAAATTAAGGGTAGTAATATATCGCTCCCCGAAAACTATAATTGAATACAAATACAAATAGCCAATTGAAATTAATTGCATCATTCGAGATTGAATAATTGTTTATGCCTAAAACCAGAGGTGCCCAAAATTTTCAAATTGTGTGTAGGTATTTGGGAAGGATGGTAGTTTATTGAAAAATAATATCAATTACTTATTTAGATTGGTGTACGAGTTACAGACTTGCGAATTTGATATTAAAAAAACCAGTTACCGCTTAAAACAAATTAATTAATTTTGGGTAAACCAGTGGTTCAAGAAAACTCAAATTTAGGGTAAGAGCTTAGAAGGGATGTAGACTTATCCAAAAATAATATAAATTACCAATTGTTATTGGTGTACGAGTTGCAGGCCTGCGAATTTATTATTTAAAAACCAGTTACCACTTAAAACAAATTATTTATCTCTGCATAAACCAGAGGCTCAAAAAAATCAAAATTTTGGGTATGAGCCCAAAAGGGATGTAGACTTATGCAAAGATAATTTGCAGCGTTTGAATCAATATTTTACGATTATCATTTTGGGTGATACAAGCTTGGAAAGTGTGACAAATTTTCGTTGCATCATCTAAACTGACATGACTGAAATAAAGAGGGCTAGAATTGGTTTTATAATAAATAATAAAACAACTGAAGTGGCACATTTTGGTTGCAATATTTGATCCCCTAATCTAATAGCGTTGAAACTGATTCTATAATAAATGGTATTATATAATCTTTTAAATAGTATTTGGTTCATTATTCTGCAATCATTATTTTAGGAGTTACAAGCTTTTGAATTGTAACATATTTTTGTTGCAACATTCGACTCCCTAATCCGGTTGAGCTGAAAGATCAAAGCTTCAAACTGGTTTTATAATAAGCGGTATTATATAAGGTATCAATTAGCGTTTGGTTTATTACTTTACGATTATTATTTCAGTAGATACAGGGTTTTAAGTGTGATAGATTTTGGTTGCTACATTTAACCCCCTAAGCCAACAGGGTAGAAACATAAAGGGTTGAAACTGGTTTTATAATAAATGATACTGTATAAATTTTAATTAGCATTTGATTTATTATTCTACTATTATTAATTCAAGACATACGAGCTTTGAAAATGTTCTATTGCATTTTTGTAAATTAAAAACCCATTTTTGGGGTGAATTTTTAATGTCATTGCAACAAATTTGTACTAAAATAACGATAATTATATGCATTTAATAGAAAATCACAGAAAACTGCATTAAAATCGCCCAGTAATTTAAGAATTGAGAAAAACTTATTTTGAGCATTCTCTCTTCGGTCCGATTACTTTTGACTACATCACAAATACTGTATTATTGCAACTATAAACATTAATATTTCAGTAATCGTTTTTTTGAATCATTTTTAGTTTTTGGGTTTTGTTAATGCTGCCATTTGGTTGACAAAGCTTCAAAATTACTAATTTAATACAAAAAAAATACATATTTGAGCTCTCTACTATTATAAATGAGCTCAAAAGTGTCACCATACTTCAATATTAATTTCATTCAACTTGAGTGCAGTAAATGTGTGTAATATTTTGAAAATAGAATAAAAGATACAAAAAAATTGTTTCACATGATAAATTTATTTATAGATTGATGGCTGATGACCATAAAAGTGCACCAAGTGAAAAAATGGATTAGAGTTGCTTTAATGAATATGAAAATATTGAAAGGTGCCTATATGAATGGATTGAAGGCTGTTAGCCTTCATTTATCTTATTTGAACAGTGAATATCATGAAACTGAATCGGTTTCATTCTTTAAGTAATGTTTATTACGAAATTATTATTAGCCATGAAATATTTTTGTTGCATTATTTAGCCCCTTATACCGCCAGGGTTAAAAATTGATTTTATAATAGATATTATTAAATATTGTTTAAAATACCTGTTGCTACATTGCTGCCCTATTATTACGTAATACTTTCAATATTTTTTTAATAACATTACGTGTGAGAAAGCATTTAATGACTGTGAATCAATATTGACCATAGTACAACGATTGGTTGTGGTTTGCATCGAGTGTAACAAATAATATCTAAATCTAAAATTGGTGTTGAGTGGTGAAAAAGGATCACCGTCAGACAAAAAGTGAGTTTCAATTTTACTGATACTTTTATATTTAGATCAATATGATTTTCACTCACTTTTAATTTACTCTGTAGCGTACTTTTCACAAAAGCTAGGATGATTTGTAGCCGCACCTCACGGCTTAGAAAATATCAATTTGCACTACAATAGTGTCTGCCATACTCGTATCGGGCAAAAGGCATGATTTAATTGTAAAAACATTATTAAATTTTGTACTTGTTTCGGAATAATTAGATATTTGCGTTACCTTTTTTGGCTCAACTATGGCCCAAATCAAAAATTGTCTTATTTATTTTTTGAATTAAATATTATGCTATAATTTTTTGGGTTGTCACACCCAAAATTGAATCAGTTTATTATTTTATAAATCGTTTGAGTCGATATCACACATGCCAATGTAAACGTAGCATAATTTCTAATTAATTATTCTCTGAAAACATTTGTTAATAGTAGGATTATTTCGGAATAATTTGGTTGTGACGTTGCAACTAGCAGTTCAAAATGTCTGTGATGCTACAGAAATGTTTAAATAGTGAAGTTCTTGTTACAAATTTGTGTCAAATTTATTGTTGAAGTATCAAAACCGTCAATGAATTGGATAGTTTAAAATTTTGGGTAAGTGAAGTACTTGTTGTAGATTACGTTATTATTATTCATTCAAATTTATCTTGTTTACGGATGTGAGATAATTTTAGCATACTTTTGAATTCATATAGTAGAAAATTCCATAATTGCAAAATCACTTTTAATGTATAGTTATTCAGTAATAGTTTATAATAAGACAATAAGAGAAACTAAAAAGTTTCAAGTTTTTCTAATAACGTGATGAACATATCATCAAGAATAAATAAGATAGGTCAGTTTAATTATGATTAGATATTGCTGAATATAAATTTATTGAGCGAAAACTATTGGAAAGATTTGAAAATTTTCATCTATTTGATTGGCAAATATTCTTCTCCAAAAGATTTTGATGCACGGGTTACTGGACGTCTATTTTATCTCAGAAAGATGAAAGTATTTCTGGTTTGAAGCAATGGAAGTTATATAAAAACATATTAAATCAAATGCCAGGTGAACACATAAATTCAAAACTAGTTCCGGACTGTATTTTTAAATTCTCGATATCTTGGAAAATATCCTCCAGATCCAATTGTGTTCTCTAGATTCGTAATCTACATGAATAAAACTATATAATTCTATGCCAAACTCAAAATAATTGGGATCAAAAAAATTTAATATTTTTATCATGGCTCACTCTTCGATTTGAATTCAGGATTTTGCCTATTCTGAGTTTCTTCTCAATAGAATCTGTTATTCTGAACCAATCGCTTTGTAATTTGGAACATTTATAGTATATAGTATGCCTAACCGATCGATGGTATCAGCAATTTTTTATCTCGATTATTTGTATAAGTTTTTGACTCCCCGCTTCCGGCTCCGCTTCCGGACTGTATTTTTAAATTCTCGATATCTTGGAAAATATCCTCCAGATCCAATTGTGTTCTCTAGATTCGTAATCTACATGAATAAAACTATATAATTCCATGCCAAACTCAAAATAATTGGGATCAAAAAAATTTAATATTTTTATCATGGCTCACTCTTCGATTTGAATTCAGGATTTTGCCTATTCTGAGTTTCTTCTCTATAGAATCTGTAATTCTGAACCAATCGCTTTGAAATTTGGAGCATTTATAGTATATAGTATGCCTAACCGATCGATGGTATCAGCAATTTTTTATCTCGATTATTTGTATAAGTTTTTGACTCCCCGCTTCCGGCTCCGCTTCCGGACTGTATTTTTAAATTCTCGATATCTTGGAAAATATCCTCCAGATCCAATTGTGTTCTCTAGATTCGTAATCTACATGAATGAAACTATATAATTCCATGCCAAACTCAAAATAATTGGGATCAAAAAAATTTAATATTTTTATCATGGCTCACTCTTCGATTTGAATTCACGATTTTGCCTATTCTGAGTTCCTTCTCTATAGAATCTGTTATTCTGAACCAATCGCTTTGAAATTTGGAACATTTATAGTATATAGTATGCCTAACCGATCGATGGTATCAGCAATTTTTTATCTCGATTATTTGTATAAGTTTTTGACTCCCCGCTTCCGGCTCCGCTTCCGGACTGTATTTTTAAATTCTCGATATCTTGGAAAATATCCTCCAGATCCAATTGTGTTCTCTAGATTCGTAATCTACATGAATGAAACTATATAATTCCATGCCAAACTCAAAATAATTGGGATCAAAAAAATTTAATATTTTTATCATGGCTCACTCTTCGATTTGAATTCAGGATTTTGCCTATTCTGAGTTTCTTCTCTATAGAATCTGTAATTCTGAACCAATCGCTTTGAAATTTGAAACATTCATAGTATATAGTATGCCTAACCGATCGATGGTATCAGCAATTTTTTATCTCGATTATTTGTATGAGTTTTTGACTCCCCGCTTCCGGCTCCGCTTCCGGACTGTATTTTTAAATTCTCGATATCTTGGAAAATATCCTCCAGATCCAATTTTGTTCTCTAGATTCGTAATCTACATGAATAAAACTATATAATTCCATGCCAAACTCAAAATAATTGGGATCAAAAAAATTTAATATTTTTATCATGGCTCACTCTTCGATTTGAATTCAGGATTTTGCCTATTCTGAGTTTCTTCTCTATAGAATCTGTAATTCTGAACCAATCGCTTTGAAATTTGGAACATTTATAGTATATAGTATGCCTAACCGATCGATGATATCAGCAATTTTTTATCTCGATTATTTGTATAAGTTTTTGACTCCCCGCTTCCGGCTCCGCTTCCGGACTGTATTTTTAAATTCTCGATATCTTGGAAAATATCCTCCAGATCCAATTGTGTTCTCTAGATTCGTAATCTACATGAATAAAGCTATATAATTCCATGCCAAACTCAAAATAATTGGGATCAAAAAAATTTAATATTTTTATCACGGCTCACTCTTCGATTTGAATTCAGGATTTTGCCTATTCTGAGTTTCTTCTCTATAGAATCTGTAATTCTGAACCAATCGCTTTGAAATTTGGAACATTTATAGTATATAGTATGCCTAACCGATCGATGATATCAGCAATTTTTTATCTCGATTATTTGTATAAGTTTTTGACTCCCCGCTTCCGGCTCCGCTTCCGGACTGTATTTTTAAATTTTCGATATCTTGGAAAATATCCCCCAGGTCCAATTTTGTTTCCTGGATTCGTAATCTACATGAATGAAACTATATAATTCCATGCCAAACTCAAAATAATTGGGATCAAAAAAATTTAATATTTTTATCATGGCTCACTCTTCGATTTGAATTCAGGATTTTGCCTATTCTGAGTTTCTTCTCTATAGAATCTGTTATTCTGAACCAATCGCTTTGAAATTTAGAACATTTATAGTATATAGTATGCCTAACCGATCGATGGTGTCAGCAATTTTTTATCTCGATTATTTGTATAAGTTTTTGACTCCCCGCTTCCGGCTCCGCTCCCGGACTGTATTTTTAAATTCTCGATATCTTGGAAAATATCCTCCAGATCCAATTGTGTTCTCTAGATTCGTAATCTACATGAATAAAACTATATAATTCTATGCCAAACTCAAAATAATTGGGATCAAAAAAATTTAATATTTTTATCATGGCTCACTCTTCGATTTGAATTCAGGATTTTGCCTATTCTGAGTTTCTTCTCAATAGAATCTGTTATTCTGAACCAATCGCTTTGTAATTTGGAACATTTATAGTATATAGTATGCCTAACCGATCGATGGTATCAGCAATTTTTTATCTCGATTATTTGTATAAGTTTTTGACTCCCCGCTTCCGGCTCCGCTTCCGGACTGTATTTTTAAATTCTCGATATCTTGGAAAATATCCTCCAGATCCAATTGTGTTCTCTAGATTCGTAATCTACATGAATAAAACTATATAATTCCATGCCAAACTCAAAATAATTGGGATCAAAAAAATTTAATATTTTCATCATGGCTCACTCTTCGATTTGAATTCAGGATTTTGCCTATTCTGAGTTTCTTCTCTATAGAATCTGTAATTCTGAACCAATCGCTTTGAAATTTGGAACATTTATAGTATATAGTATGCCTAACCGATCGATGGTATCAGCAATTTTTTATCTCGATTATTTGTATAAGTTTTTGACTCCCCGCTTCCGGCTCCGCTTCCGGACTGTATTTTTAAATTCTCGATATCTTGGAAAATATCCTCCAGATCCAATTGTGTTCTCTAGATTCGTAATCTACATGAATTAAACTATATAATTCCATGCCAAACTCAAAATAATTGGGATCAAAAAAATTTAATATTTTTATCATGGCTCACTCTTCGATTTGAATTCAGGATTTTGCCTATTCTGAGTTTCTTCTCTATAGAATCTGTAGTTCTGAACCAATCGCTTTGAAATTTGGAACATTTATAGTATATAGTATGCCTAACCGATCGATGGTATCAGCAATCTTTTATCTCGATTATTTGTATAAGTTTTTGACTCCCCGCTTCCGGCTCCGCTTCCGGACTGTATTTTTAAATTCTCGATATCTTGGAAAATATCCTCCAGATCCAATTGTGTTCTCTAGATTCGTAATCTACATGAATGAAACTATATAATTCCATGCCAAACTCAAAATAATTGGGATCAAAAAAATTTAATATTTTTATCATGGCTCACTCTTCGATTTGAATTCAGGATTTTGCCTATTCTGAGTTTCTTCTCTATAGAATCTGTTATTCTGAACCAATCGCTTTGAAATTTGGAACATTTATAGTATATAGTATGCCTAACCGATCGATGGTGTCAGCAATTTTTTATCTCGATTATTTGTATAAGTTTTTGACTCCCCGCTTCCGGCTCCGCTCCCGGACTGTATTTTTAAATTCTCGATATCTTGGAAAATATCCTCCAGATCCAATTGTGTTCTCTAGATTCGTAATCTACATGAATAAAACTATATAATTCCATGCCAAACTCAAAATAATTGGGATCAAAAAAATTTAATATTTTTATCATGGCTCACTCTTCGATTTGAATTCAGGATTTTGCCTATTCTGAGTTTCTTCTCAATAGAATCTGTTATTCTGAACCAATCGCTTTGTAATTTGGAACATTTATAGTATATAGTATGCCTAACCGATCGATGGTATCAGCAATTTTTTATCTCGATTATTTGTATAAGTTTTTGACTCCCCGCTTCCGGCTCCGCTTCCGGACTGTATTTTTAAATTCTCGATATCTTGGAAAATATCCTCCAGATTCAATTGTGTTCTCTAGATTCGTAATCTACATGAATAAAACTATATAATTCCATGCCAAACTCAAAATAATTGGGATCAAAAAAATTTAATATTTTTATCATGGCTCACTCTTCGATTTGAATTCAGGATTTTGCCTATTCTGAGTTTCTTCTCTATAGAATCTGTAATTCTGAACCAATCGCTTTGAAATTTGGAACATTTATAGTATATAGTATGCCTAACCGATCGATGGTATCAGCAATTCTTTATCTCGAATATTTGTATAAGTTTTTGACTCCCCGCTTCCGGCTCCGCTTCCGGACTGTATTTTTAAATTCTCGATATCTTGGAAAATATCCTCCAGATCCAATTGTGTTCTCTAGATTCGTAATCTACATGAATAAAACTATATAATTCCATGCCAAACTCAAAACAATTAGGATCAAAAAAATTTAATATTTTTATCATGGCTCACTCTTCGATTTGAATTCAGGATTTTGCCTATTCTGAGTTTCTTCTCTATAGAATCTGTTATTCTGAACCAATCGCTTTGAAATTTAGAACATTTATAGTATATAGTATGCCTAACCGATCGATGGTGTCAGCAATTTTTTATCTCGATTATTTGTATAAGTTTTTGACTCCCCGCTTCCGGCTCCGCTCCCGGACTGTATTTTTAAATTCTCGATATCTTGGAAAATATCCTCCAGATCCAATTGTGTTCTCTAGGTTCGTAATCTACATGAATAAAACTATATAATTCTATGCCAAACTCAAAATAATTGGGATCAAAAAAATTTAATATTTTTATCATGGCTCACTCTTCGATTTGAATTCAGGATTTTGCCTATTCTGAGTTTCTTCTCAATAGAATCTGTTATTCTGAACCAATCGCTTTGTAATTTGGAACATTTATAGTATATAGTATGCCTAACCGATCGATGGTATCAGCAATTTTTTATCTCGATTATTTGTATAAGTTTTTGACTCCCCGCTTCCGGCTCCGCTTCCGGACTGTATTTTTAAATTCTCGATATCTTGGAAAATATCCTCCAGATTCAATTGTGTTCTCTAGATTCGTAATCTACATGAATAAAACTATATAATTCCATGCCAAACTCAAAATAATTGGGATCAAAAAAATTTAATATTTTTATCATGGCTCACTCTTCGATTTGAATTCAGGATTTTGCCTATTCTGAGTTTCTTCTCTATAGAATCTGTAATTCTGAACCAATCGCTTTGAAATTTGGAACATTTATAGTATATAGTATGCCTAACCGATCGATGGTATCAGCAATTCTTTATCTCGAATATTTGTATAAGTTTTTGACTCCCCGCTTCCGGCTCCGCTTCCGGACTGTATTTTTAAATTCTCGATATCTTGGAAAATATCCTCCAGATCCAATTGTGTTCTCTAGATTCGTAATCTACATGAATAAAACTATATAATTCCATGCCAAACTCAAAATAATTGGGATCAAAAAAATTTAATATTTTTATCATGGCTCACTCTTCGATATGAATTCAGGATTTTGCCTATTCTGAGTTTCTTCTCAATAGAATCTGTTATTCTGAACCAATCGCTTTGTAATTTGGAACATTTATAGTATATAGTATGCCTAACCGATCGATGGTATCAGCAATTTTTTATCTTGATTATTTGTATAAGTTTTTGACTCCCCGCTTCCGGCTCCGCTTCCGGACTGTATTTTTAAATTCTCGATATCTTGGAAAATATCCTCCAGATCCAATTGTGTTCTCTAGATTCGTAATCTACATGAATAAAACTATATAATTCCATGCCAAACTCAAAATAATTGGGATCAAAAAAATTTAATATTTTTATCATGGCTCACTCTTCGATTTGAATTCAGGATTTTGCCTATTCTGAGTTTCTTCTCAATAGAATCTGTTATTCTGAACCAATCGCTTTGTAATTTGGAACATTTATAGTATATAGTATGCCTAACCGATCGATGGTATCAGCAATTTTTTATCTCGATTATTTGTATAAGTTTTTGACTCCCCGCTTCCGGCTCCGCTTCCGGACTGTATTTTTAAATTCTCGATATCTTGGAAAATATCCTCCAGATCCAATTGTGTTCCCTAGATTCGTAATCTACATGAATAAAACTATATAATTCCATGCCAAACTCAAAATAATTGGGATCAAAAAAATTTAATATTTTTATCATGGCTCACTCTTCGATTTGAATTCAGGATTTTGCCTATTCTGAGTTTCTTCTCAATAGAATCTGTTATTCTGAACCAATCGCTTTGTAATTTGGAACATTTATAGTATATAGTATGCCTAACCGATCGATGGTATCAGCAATTTTTTATCTCGATTATTTGTATAAGTTTTTGACTCCTCGCTTCCGGCTCCGCTTCCGGACTGTATTTTTAAATTCTCGATATCTTGGAAAATATCCTCCAGATCCAATTGTGTTCTCTAGATTCGTAATCTACATGAATAAAACTATATAATTCCATGCCAAACTCAAAACAATTAGGATCAAAAAAATTTAATATTTTTATCATGGCTCACTCTTCGATTTGAATTCAGGATTTTGCCTATTCTGAGTTTCTTCTCTATAGAATCTGTTATTCTGAACCAATCGCTTTGAAATTTAGAACATTTATAGTATATAGTATGCCTAACCGATCGATGGTATCAGCAATTTTTTATCTCGATTATTTGTATAAGTTTTTGACTCCCTGCTTCCGGCTCCGCTTCCGGACTGTATTTTTAAATTCTCGATATCTTGGAAAATATCCTCCAGATCCAATTGTGTTCTCTAGATTCGTAATCTACATGAATGAAACTAGATAATTCCATGCCAAACTCAAAATAATTGGGATCAAAAAAATTTAATATTTTTATCATGGCTCACTCTTCGATTTGAATTCAGGATTTTGCCTATTCTGAGTTTCTTCTCTATAGAATCTGTAATTCTGTACCAATCGCTTTGAAATTTGTAACATTTATAGTATATAGTATGCCTAACCGATCGATGGTATCAGCAATTTTTTATCTCGATTATTTGTATAAGTTTTTGACTCCCCGCTTCTGGCTCCGCTTCCGGACTGTATTTTTAAATTCTCGATATCTTGGAAAATATCCTCCAGATCCAATTGTGTTCTCTAGATTCGTAATCTACATGAATAAAACTATATAATTCCATGCCAAACTCAAAATAATTGGGATCAAAAAAATTTTATATTTTTATCATGGCTCACTCTTCGATTTGAATTCAGGATTTTGCCTATTCTGAGTTTCTTCTCTATAGAATCTGTAATTCTGAACCAATCGCTTTGAAATTTGGAACATTTATAGTATATAGTATGCCTAACCGATCGATGGTATCAGCAATTTTTTATCTCGATTATTTGTATAAGTTTTTGACTCCCCGCTTCCGGCTCCGCTTCCGGACTGTATTTTTAAATTCTCGATATCTTGGAAAATATCCTCCAGATCCAATTGTGTTCTCTAGATTCGTAATCTACATGAATGAAACTAAATAATTCCATGCCAAACTCAAAATAATTGGGATCAAAAAAATTTAATATTTTTATCATGGCTCACTCTTCGATTTGAATTCAGGATTTTGCCTATTCTGAGTTTCTTCTCTATAGAATCTGTAATTCTGAACCAATCGCTTTGAAATTTGGAACATTTATAGTATATAGTATGCCTAACCGATCGATGGTATCAGCAATTTTTTATCTTGATTATTTGTATAAGTTTTTGACTCCCCGCTTCTGGCTCCGCTTCCGGACTGTATTTTTAAATTCTCGATATCTTGGAAAATATCCTCCAGATCCAATTGTGCTCTCTAGATTCGTAATCTACATGAATAAAACTATATAATTCCATGCCAAACTCAAAATAATTAGGATCAAAAAAATTTAATATTTTTATCATGGCTCACTCTTCGATTTGAATTCAGGATTTTGCCTATTCTGAGTTTCTTCTCTATAGAATCTGTAATTCTGAACCAATCGCTTTGAAATTTGGAACATTTATAGTATATAGTATGCCTAACCGATCGATGGTATCAGCAATTTTTTATCTCGATTATTTGTATAAGTTTTTGACTCCCCGCTTCTGGCTCCGCTTCCGGACTGTATTTTTAAATTCTCGATATCTTGGAAAATATCCTCCAGATCCAATTGTGTTCTCTAGATTCGTAATCTACATGAATAAAACTATATAATTCTATGCCAAACTCAAAATAATTGGGATCAAAAAAATTTTATATTTTTATCATGGCTCACTCTTCGATTTGAATTCAGGATTTTGCCTATTCTGAGTTTCTTCTCTATAGAATCTGTAATTCTGAACCAATCGCTTTGAAATTTGGAACATTTATAGTATATAGTATGCCTAACCGATCGATGGTATCAGCAATTTTTTATCTCGATTATTTGTATAAGTTTTTGACTCCCCGCTTCCGGCTCCGCTTCCGGACTGTATTTTTAAATTCTCGATATCTTGAAAAATATCCTCCAGATCCAATTGTGTTCTCTAGATTCGTAATCTACATGAATGAAACTAAATAATTCCATGCCAAACTCAAAATAATTGGGATCAAAAAAATTTAATATTTTTATCATGGCTCACTCTTCGATTTGAATTCAGGATTTTGCCTATTCTGAGTTTCTTCTCTATAGAATCTGTAATTCTGAACCAATCGCTTTGAAATTTGGAACATTTATAGTATATAGTATGCCTAACCGATCGATGGTATCAGCAATTTTTTATCTCGATTATTTGTATAAGTTTTTGACTCCCCGCTTCTGGCTCCGCTTCCGGACTGTATTTTTAAATTCTCGATATCTTGGAAAATATCCTCCAGATCCAATTGTGTTCTCTAGATTCGTAATCTACATGAATAAAACTATATAATTCCATGCCAAACTCAAAATAATTGGGATCAAAAAAATTTAATATTTTTATCATGGCTCACTCTTCGATTTGAATTCAGGATTTTGCCTATTCTGAGTTTCTTCTCTATAGAATCTGTAATTCTGAACCAATCGCTTTGAAATTTGAAACATTCATAGTATATAGTATGCCTAACCGATCGATGGTATCAGCAATTCTTTATCTCGATTATTTGTATGAGTTTTTGACTCCCCGCTTCCGGCTCCGCTTCCGGACTGTATTTTTAAATTCTCGATATCCTGGAAAATATCCTCCAGATCCAATTTTGTTCTCTAGATTCGTAATCTACATGAATGAAACTATATAATTCCATGCCAAACTCAAAATAATTGGGATCAAAAAAATTTAATATTTTTATCATGGCGCACTCTTCGATTTGAATTCAGGATTTTGCCTATTCTGAGTTTCTTCTCTATAGAATCTGTAATTCTGAACCAATCGCTTTGAAATTTGGAACATTTATAGTATATAGTATGTCTAACCGATCGATGGTATCAGCAATTTTTTATCTCGATTATTTGTATAAGTTTTTGACTCCCCGCTTCCGGCTCCGCTTCCGGACTGTATTTTTAAATTCTCGATATCTTGGAAAATATCCTCCAGATCCAATTGTGTTCTCTAGATT
Source organism: Dromius quadrimaculatus (assembly GCA_963989225.1). Taxonomy (NCBI): domain Eukaryota; kingdom Metazoa; phylum Arthropoda; class Insecta; order Coleoptera; family Carabidae; genus Dromius; species Dromius quadrimaculatus. Next base: position 793,313 of record OZ022328.1, read on the forward strand.
CGTAATCTACATGAATGAAACTAAATAATTCCATGCCAAACTCAAAATAATTGGGATCAAAAAAATTTAATATTTTTATCATGGCTCACTCTTCGATTTGAATTCAGGATTTTGCCTATTCTGAGTTTCTTCTCTATAGAATCTGTAATTCTGAACCAATCGCTTTGAAATTTGGAACATTTATAGTATATAGTATGCCTAACCAATCGATGGTATCAGCAATTTTTTATCTCGATTATTTGTATAAGTTTTTGACTCCCTGCTTTCGGCTCCGCTTCCGGACTGTATTTTTAAATTCTCGATATCTTGAAAAATATCCTCCAGATCCAAGTTTGTTCTCTAGATTCGTAATCTACATGAATAAAACTATATAATTCCATGCCAAACTCAGAATAATTGGGATCAAAATAATTTAATATTTTTATCATGGCTCACTCTTCGATTTGAATTCAGGATTTTGCCTATTCTGAGTTTCTTCTCTATAGAATCTGTAATTCTGAACCAATCGCTTTGAAATTTGGAACATTTATAGTATATAGTATGCCTAACCGATCGATGGTATCAGCAATTTTTTATCTCGATTATTCGTATAAGTTTTTGACTCCCCGCTTCCGGCTCCGCTTCCGGACTGTATTTTTAAATTCTCGATATCTTGGAAAATATCCTCCAGATCCAATTTTGTTCTCTAGATTCGTAATCTACATGAATGAAACTATATAATTTCATGCCAAACTCAAAATAATTGGGATCAAAAAAATTTAATATTTTTATCATGGCTCACTCTTCGATTTGAATTCAGGATTTTGCCTATTCTGAGTTTCTTCTCTATAGAATCTGTAATTCTGAACCAATCGCTTTGAAATTTGGAACATTTATAGTATATAGTATGCCTAACCGATCGATGGTATCAGCAATTCTTGATCTCGATTATTTGTATAAGTTTTTGACTCCCCGCTTCCGGCTCCGCTTCCGGACTGTATTTTTAAATTCTCGATATCTTGGAAAATATCCTCCAGATCCAATAGTGTTCTCTAGATTCGTAATCTACATGAATAAAACTATATAATTCCATGCCAAACTCAAAATAATTGGGATCAAAAAAATTTAATATTTTCATCATGGCTCACTCTTCGATTTGAATTCAGGATTTTGCCTATTCTGAGTTTCTTCTCTATAGAATCTGTAATTCTGAACCAATCGCTTTGAAATTTGGAACATTTATAGTATATAGTATGCCTAACCGATCGATGGTATCAGCAATTTTTTATCTCGATTATTTGTATAAGTTTTTGACTCCCCGCTTCCGGCTCCGCTTCCGGACTGTATTTTTAAATTCTCGATATCTTGGAAAATATCCTCCAGATCCAATTGTGTTCTCTAGATTCGTAATCTACATGAATAAAACTATATAATTCCATGCCAAACTCAAAATAATTGGGATCAAAAAAATTTAATTTTCTTATCATGGCTCACTCTTCGATTTGAATTCAGGATTTTGCCTATTCTGAGTTTCTTCTCTATAGAATCTGTTATTCTGAACCAATCGCTTTGAAATTTGAAGCATTTAAAGTATATAGTATGCCTAACCGATCGATGGTATCAGCAATTTTTTATCTCGATTATTTGTATAAGTTTTTGACTCCTTGCTTCCGGCTCCGCTTCCGGACTGTATTTTTAAATTCTCGATATCTTGGAAAATATCCTCCAGATCCAATTGTGTTCTCTAGATTCGTAATCTACATGAATAAAACTATATAATTCCATGCCAAACTCAAAATAATTGGGATCAAAAAAATTTAATATTTTTATCATGGCTCACTCTCCGATTTGAATTCAGGATTTTGCCTATTCTGAGTTTCTTCTCTATAGAATCTGTAATTCTGAACCAATCGCTTTGAAATTTGGAACATTTATAGTATATAGTATGCCTAACCGATCGATGGTATCAGCAATTTTTTATCTCGATTATTTGTATAAGTTTTTGACTCCCCGCTTCCGGCTCCGCTTCCGGACTGTATTTTTAAATTCTCGATATCTTGGCAAATATCCTCCAGATCCAATTGTGTTCTCTAGATTCGTAATCTACATGAATAAAACTATATAATTCCATGCCAAACTCAAAATAATTGGGATCAAAAAAATTTAATATTTTCATCATGGCTCACTCTTCGATTTGAATTCAGGATTTTGCCTATTCTGAGTTTCTTCTCTATAGAATCTGTAATTCTGAACCAATCGCTTTGAAATTTGGAACATTCATAGTATATAGTATGCCTAACCGATCGATGGTATCAGCAATTTTTTATCTCGATTATTTGTATAAGTTTTTGACTCCCCGCTTCCGGCTCCGCTTCCGGACTGTATTTTTAAATTCTCGATATCTTGGAAAATATCCTCCAGATCCAATTGTGTTCTCTAGATTCGTAATCTACATGAATAAAACTATATAATTCCATGCCAAACTCAAAATAATTGGGATCAAAAAAATTTAATATTTTTATCATGGCTCACTCTTCGATTTGAATTCAGGATTTTGCCTATTCTGAGTTTCTTCTCTATAGAATCTGTAATTCTGAACCAATCGCTTTGAAGTTTGGAACATTTATAGTATATAGTATGCCTAACCGATCGATGGTATCAGCAATTTTTTATCTCGATTATTTGTATAAGTTTTTGACTCCCTGCTTCCGGCTCCGCTTCCGGACTGTATTTTTAAATTCTCGATATCTTGAAAAATATCCTCCAGATCCAATTTTGTTCTCTAGATTCGTAATCTACATGAATAAAACTATATAATTCCATGCAAAACTCAAAATAATTGGGATCAAAATAATTTAATATTTTTATCATGGCTCACTCTTCGATTTGAATTCAGGATTTTGCCTATTCTGAGTTTCTTCTCTATAGAATCTGTAATTCTGAACCAATCGCTTTGAAATTTGGAACATTTATAGTATATAGTATGCCTAACCGATCGATGGTATCAGCAATTTTTTATCTCGATTATTCGTATAAGTTTTTGACTCCCCGCTTCCGGCTCCGCTTCCGGACTGTATTTTTAAATTCTCGATATCTTGGAAAATATCCTCCAGATCCAATTTTGTTCTCTAGATTCGTAATCTACATGAATGAAACTATATAATTCCATGCCAAACTCAAAATAATTGGGATCAAAATAATTTAATATTTTTATCATGGCTCACTCTTCGATTTGAATTCAGGATTTTGCCTATTCTGAGTTTCTTCTCTATAGAATCTGTAATTCTGAACCAATCGCTTTGAAATTTGGAACATTTATAGTATATAGTATGCCTAACCGATCGATGGTATCAGCAATTCTTTATCTCGATTATTTGTATAAGTTTTTGACTCCCCGCTTCCGGCTCCGCTTCCGGACTGTATTTTTAAATTCTCGATATCTTGGAAAATATCCTCCAGATCCAATTGTGTTCTCTAGATTCGTAATCTACATGAATGAAACTAAATAATTCCATGCCAAACTCAAAATAATTGGGATCAAAAAAATTTAATATTTTTATCATGGCTCACTCTTCGATTTGAATTCAGGATTTTGCCTATTCTGAGTTTCTTCTCTATAGAATCTGTTATTCTGAACCAATCGCTTTGAAATTTGGATCATTTATAGTATATAGTATGCCTAACCGATCGATGGTATCAGCAATTTTTTATCTCGATTATTTGTATAAGTTTTAGACTCCCCGCTTCCGGCTCCGCTTCCGGACTGTATTTTTAAATCCTCGATATCTTGGAAAATATCCTCCAGATCCAATTGTGTTCTCTAGATTCGTAATCTACATGAATAAAACTATATAATTCCATGCCAAACTCAAAATAATTGGGATCAAAAAAATTTAATATTTTCATCATGGCTCACTCTTCGATTTGAATTCAGGATTTTGCCTATTCTGAGTTTCTTCTCTATAGAATCTGTAATTCTGAACCAATCGCTCTGAAATTTGGAACATTTATAGTATATAGTATGCCTAACCGATCGATGGTATCAGCAATTTTTTATCTCGATTATTTGTATAAGTTTTTGACTCCCCGCTTCCGGCTCCGCTTCCGGACTGTATTTTTAAATTCTCGATATCTTGGAAAATATCCTCCAGATCCAATTTTGTTCTCTAGATTCGTAATCTACATGAATAAAACTATATAATTCCATGCCAAACTCAAAATAATTGGGATCAAAAAAATTTAATTTTCTTATCATGGCTCACTCTTCGATTTGAATTCAGGATTTTGCCTATTCTGAGTTTCTTCTCTATAGAATCTGTTATTCTGAACCAATCGCTTTGAAATTTGGATCATTTATAGTATATAGTATGCCTAACCGATCGATGGTATCAGCAATTTTTTATCTCGATTATTTGTATAAGTTTTAGACTCCCCGCTTCCGGCTCCGCTTCCGGACTGTATTTTTAAATCCTCGATATCTTGGAAAACATCCTCCAGATCCAATTGTGTTCTCTAGATTCGTAATCTACATGAATAAAACTATATAATTCCATGCCAAACTCAAAATAATTGGGATCAAAAAAATTTAATATTTTTATCATGGCTCACTCTTCGATTTGAATTCAGGATTTTGCCTATTCTGAGTTTCTTCTCTATAGAATCTGTAATTCTGAACCAATCGCTTCGAAATTTGGAACATTTATAGTATATAGTATGCCTAACCGATCGATGGTATCAGCAATTTTTTATCTCGAATATTTGTATAAGTTTTTGACTCCCCGCTTCCGGCTCCGCTTCCGGACTGTATTTTTAAATTCTTGATATCTTGGAAAATATCCTCCAGATCCAATTGTGTTCTCTAGATTCGTAATCTACATGAATAAAACCATATAATTCCATGCCAAACTCAAAATAATTGGGATCAAAAAAATTTAATATTTTTATCATGGCTCACTCTTCGATTTGAATTCAGGATTTTGCCTATTCTGAGTTTCTTCTCTATAGAATCTGTAATTCTGAACCAATCGCTTTGAATTTTGGAACATTCATAGTATATAGTATGCCTAACCGATCGATGCTATCAGAAATTTTTTATCTTCATTATTTATATGAGTTTTTGACTCCCCGCTTCCGGCTCCGCTTCCGGACTGGATTTTTAAATTTTCGATATCTTGGAAAATAACACCCAGGTCCAATTTTGTTTCCTGGATTCGTAATCTACATGAATTAAACTATATAATTCCATGCCAAACTTAAAATAATTGGGATCAAAAAAATTTAATATTTTTATCATGGCTCACTCTTCGATTTGAATTCAGGATTTTGCCTATTCTGAGTTTCTTCTCTATAGAATCTGTAATTCTGAACCAATCGCTTTAGAATTTGGAACATTTATAGTATATAGTATGCCTAACCGATCGATGGTATCAGCAATTTTTTATCTCGATTATTTGTATAAGTTTTTGACTCCCCGCTTCCGGCTCCGCTTCCGGACTGTATTTTTAAATTCTCGATATCTTGGAAAATATCCTCCAGATCCAATTGTGTTCTCTAGATTCGTAATCTACATGAATAAAACTATATAATTCCATAACAAACTCAAAATAATTGAGATCAAAAAAATTTTATATTTTTATCATGGCTCACTCTTCGATTTGAATTCAGGATTTTGCCTATTCTGAGTTTCTTTTCTATAGAATCTGTTATTCTGAACCAATCGCTTTGAAATTTGAAATATTTATAGTATATAGTATGCCTAACCGATCGATGGTATCAGCAATTCATTATCTCGATTATTTGTATAAGTTTTTGACTCCCCGCTTCCGGCTCCACTTCCGGACTGTATTTTTGAATTCTCGATATCTTGGAAAATATCCTCCAGATCCAATTTTGTTCTCTAGATTCGTAATCTACATGAATGAAACTATATAATTCCATGCCAAACTCAAAATAATTGGGATCAAAAAAATTTAATATTTTCATCATGACTCACTCTTCGATTTGAATTCAGGATTTTGCCTATTCTGAGTTTCTTCTCTATAGAATCTGTAATTCTGAACCAATCGCTTTGAAATTTGGAACATTTATAGTATATAGTATGCCTAACCGATCGATGGTATCAGCAATTTTTTATCTCGATTATTTGTATAAGTTTTTGACTCCCCGCTTCCGGCTCCGCTTCCGGACTGTATTTTTAAATTCTCGATATCTTGGAAAATATCCTCCAGATCCAATTGTGTTCTCTAGATTCGTAATCTACATGAATAAAACTATATAATTCCATGCCAAACTCAAAATAATTGGGATCAAAAAAATTTAATATTTTTATCATGGCTCACTCTTCGATTTGAATTCAGGATTTTGCCTATTCTGAGTTTCTTCTCTATAGAATCTGTAATTCTGAACCAATCGCTTTGAAATTTGGAACATTTATAGTATATAGTATGCCTAACCGATCGATGGTATCAGCAATTTTTTATCTCGATTATTTGTATAAGTTTTTGACTCCCTGCTTCCGGCTCCGCTTCCGGACTGTATTTTTAAATTCTCGATATCTTGAAAAATATCCTCCAGATCCAATTTTGTTCTCTAGATTCGTAATCTACATGAATAAAACTATATAATTCCATGCAAAACTCAAAATAATTGGGATCAAAATAATTTAATATTTTTATCATGGCTCACTCTTCGATTTGAATTCAGGATTTTGCCTATTCTGAGTTTCTTCTCTATAGAATCTGTAATTCTGAACCAATCGCTTTGAAATTTGGAACATTTATAGTATATAGTATGCCTAACCGATCGATGGTATCAGCAATTTTTTATCTCGATTATTCGTATAAGTTTTTGACTCCCCGCTTCCGGCTCCGCTTCCGGACTGTATTTTTAAATTCTCGATATCTTGGAAAATATCCTCCAGATCCAATTTTGTTCTCTAGATTCGTAATCTACATGAATGAAACTATATAATTCCATGCCAAACTCAAAATAATTGGGATCAAAATAATTTAATATTTTTATCATGGCTCACTCTTCGATTTGAATTCAGGATTTTGCCTATTCTGAGTTTCTTCCCTATAGAATCTGTAATTCTGAACCAATCGCTTTGAAATTTGGAACATTTATAGTATATAGTATGCCTAACCGATCGATGGTATCAGCAATTTTTTATCTCGATTATTTGTATAAGTTTTTGACTCCCCGCTTCCGGCTCCGCTTCCGGACTGTATTTTTAAATTCTCGATATCTTGGAAAATATCCTCCAGATCCAATTTTGTTCTCTAGATTCGTAATCTACATGAATAAAACTATATAATTCCATGCCAAACTCAAAATAATTGGGATCAAAAAAATTTAATTTTCTTATCATGGCTCACTCTTCGATTTGAATTCAGGATTTTGCCTATTCTGAGTTTCTTCTCTATAGAATCTGTTATTCTGAACCAATCGCTTTGAAATTTGGATCATTTATAGTATATAGTATGCCTAACCGATCGATGGTATCAGCAATTTTTTATCTCGATTATTTGTATAAGTTTTAGACTCCCCGCTTCCGGCTCCGCTTCCGGACTGTATTTTTAAATCCTCGATATCTTGGAAAATATCCTCCAGATCCAATTGTGTTCTCTAGATTCGTAATCTACATGAATAAAACTATATAATTCCATGCCAAACTCAAAATAATTGGGATCAAAAAAATTTAATATTTTCATCATGGCTCACTCTTCGATTTGAATTCAGGATTTTGCCTATTCTGAGTTTCTTCTCTATAGAATCTGTAATTCTGAACCAATCGCTCTGAAATTTGGAACATTTATAGTATATAGTATGCCTAACCGATCGATGGTATCAGCAATTTTTTATCTCGATTATTTGTATAAGTTTTTGACTCCCCGCTTCCGGCTCCGCTTCCGGACTGTATTTTTAAATTCTCGATATCTTGGAAAATATCCTCCAGATCCAATTTTGTTCTCTAGATTCGTAATCTACATGAATAAAACTATATAATTCCATGCCAAACTCAAAATAATTGGGATCAAAAAAATTTAATTTTCTTATCATGGCTCACTCTTCGATTTGAATTCAGGATTTTGCCTATTCTGAGTTTCTTCTCTATAGAATCTGTTATTCTGAACCAATCGCTTTGAAATTTGGATCATTTATAGTATATAGTATGCCTAACCGATCGATGGTATCAGCAATTTTTTATCTCGATTATTTGTATAAGTTTTAGACTCCCCGCTTCCGGCTCCGCTTCCGGACTGTATTTTTAAATCCTCGATATCTTGGAAAATATCCTCCAGATCCAATTGTGTTCTCTAGATTCGTAATCTACATGAATAAAACTATATAATTCCATGCCAAACTCAAAATAATTGGGATCAAAAAAATTTAATATTTTTATCATGGCTCACTCTTCGATTTGAATTCAGGATTTTGCCTATTCTGAGTTTCTTCTCTATAGAATCTGTAATTCTGAACCAATCGCTTCGAAATTTGGAACATTTATAGTATATAGTATGCCTAACCGATCGATGGTATCAGCAATTTTTTATCTCGAATATTTGTATAAGTTTTTGACTCCCCGCTTCCGGCTCCGCTTCCGGACTGTATTTTTAAATTCTTGATATCTTGGAAAATATCCTCCAGATCCAATTGTGTTCTCTAGATTCGTAATCTACATGAATAAAACCATATAATTCCATGCCAAACTCAAAATAATTGGGATCAAAAAATTTAATATTTTTATCATGGCTCACTCTTCGATTTGAATTCAGGATTTTGCCTATTCTGAGTTTCTTCTCTATAGAATCTGTAATTCTGAACCAATCGCTTTGAATTTTGGAACATTCATAGTATATAGTATGCCTAACCGATCGATGCTATCAGAAATTTTTTATCTTCATTATTTATATGAGTTTTTGACTCCCCGCTTCCGGCTCCGCTTCCGGACTGGATTTTTAAATTTTCGATATCTTGGAAAATAACACCCAGGTCCAATTTTGTTTCCTGGATTCGTAATCTACATGAATTAAACTATATAATTCCATGCCAAACTCAAAATAATTGGGATCAAAAAAATTTAATATTTTTATCATGGCTCACTCTTCGATTTGAATTCAGGATTTTGCCTATTCTGAGTTTCTTCTCTATAGAATCTGTAATTCTGAACCAATCGCTTTAGAATTTGGAACATTTATAGTATATAGTATGCCTAACCGATCGATGGTATCAGCAATTTTTTATCTCGATTATTTGTATAAGTTTTTGACTCCCCGCTTCCGGCTCCGCTTCCGGACTGTATTTTTAAATTCTCGATATCTTGGAAAATATCCTCCAGATCCAATTGTGTTCTCTAGATTCGTAATCTACATGAATAAAACTATATAATTCCATAACAAACTCAAAATAATTGAGATCAAAAAAATTTTATATTTTTATCATGGCTCACTCTTCGATTTGAATTCAGGATTTTGCCTATTCTGAGTTTCTTTTCTATAGAATCTGTTATTCTGAACCAATCGCTTTGAAATTTGAAATATTTATAGTATATAGTATGCCTAACCGATCGATGGTATCAGCAATTCATTATCTCGATTATTTGTATAAGTTTTTGACTCCCCGCTTCCGGCTCCACTTCCGGACTGTATTTTTGAATTCTCGATATCTTGGAAAATATCCTCCAGATCCAATTTTGTTCTCTAGATTCGTAATCTACATGAATGAAACTATATAATTCCATGCCAAACTCAAAATAATTGGGATCAAAAAAATTTAATATTTTTATCATGGCTCACTCTTCGATTTGAATTCAGGATTTTGCCTATTCTGAGTTTCTTTTCTATAGAATCTGTTATTCTGAACCAATTGCTATGAAATTTGAAACATTCATAGTATATAGTATGCCTAACCGATCGATGGTATCAGCAATTTTTTATCTCGATTATTTGTATAAGTTTTTGACTCCCCGCTTCCGGCTCCGCTTCCAGACTGTATTTTTAAATTCTCGATATCTTGGAAAATATCCTCCAGATCCAATTGTGTTCTCTAGATTCGTAATCTACATGAATAAAACTATATAATTCCATGCCAAACTCAAAATAATTGGGATCAAAAAAATTTAATATTTTTATCATGGCTCACTCTTCGATTTGAATTCAGGATTTTGCCTATTCTGAGTTTCTTCTCTATAGAATCTGTAATTCTGAACCAATCGCTTTGAAATTTGAAACATTTATAGTATATAGTATGCCTAACCGATCGATGGTATCAGCAATTTTTTATCTCGATTATTTGTATAAGTTTCTGACTCCCCGCTTCCGGCTCCACTTCCGGACTGTATTTTTAAATTCTCGATATCTTGGAAAATATCCTCTAGATCCAATTTTGTTCTCTAGATTCGTAATCTACATGAATGGAACCATATAATTCCATGCCAAACTCAAAATAATTGGGATCAAAAAAATTTTATATTTTTATCATGGCTCACTCTTCGATTTGAATTCAGGATTTTGCCTATTCTGAGTTTCTTTTCTATAGAATCTGTTATTCTGAATCAATTGCTATGAAATTTGGAACATTCATAGTATATAGTATGCCTAACCGATCGATGGTATCAGCAATTTTTTATCTCGATTATTTGTATAAGTTTTTGACTCCCCGCTTCCGGCTCCGCTTCCAGACTGTATTTTTAAATTCTCGATATCTTGGAAAATATCCTCCAGATCCAATTGTGTTCTCTAGATTCGTAATCTACATGAATAAAACTATATAATTCCATGCCAAACTCAAAATAATTGGGATCAAAAAAATTTAATATTTTTATCATGGCTCACTCTTCGATTTGAATTCAGGATTTTGCCTATTCTGAGTTTCTTCTCTATAGAATCTGTAATTCTGAACCAATCGCTTTGAAATTTGGAACATTTATAGTATATAGTATGCCTAACCGATCGATGGTATCAGCAATTTTTTATCTCGATTATTTGTATAAGTTTTTGACTCCCCGCTTCCGGCTCCACTTCCGGACTGTATTTTTAAATTCTCGATATCTTGGCAAATATCCTCCAGATCCAATTTTGTTCTCTAGATTCGTAATCTACATGAATGAAACTATATAAATCCATGCCAAACTCAAAATAATTGGGATCAAAAAAATTTAATATTTTTATCATGGCTCACTCTTCGATTTGAATTCAGGATTTTGCCTATTCTGAGTTTCTTCTCTATAGAATCTGTAATTCTGAACCAATCGCTTTGAAATTTGGAACATTTATAGTATATAGTATGCCTAGCCGATCGATGGTATCAGCAATTCTTTATCTTGATTATTTGTATAAGTTTTTGACTCCCCGCTTCCGGCTCCGCTTCCGGACTGTATTTTTGAATTCTTGATATCTTGAAAAATATCCTCCAGATCCAATTGTGTTCTCTAGATTCGTAATCTACATGAATAAAACTATATAATTCCATGCCAAACTCAAAATAATTGGGATCAAAAAAATTTTATATTTTTATCATGGCTCACTCTTCGATTTGAATTCGGGATTTTGCCTATTCTGAGTTTCTTCTCCATGGAATCTGTAATTCTGAACCAATCGCTTTGAAATTTGAAACATTCATAGTATATAGTATGCCTAACCGATCGATGGTATCAGCAATTTTTTTATCTCGATTATTTGTATAAGTTTTTGACTCCCCGCTTCCGGCTCCGCTTCCGGACTGTATTTTTAAATTCTCGATATCTTGGAAAATATCCTCCAGATCCAATTGTGTTCTCTAGATTTGTAATCTACATGAATAAAACTATATAATTCCATGCCAAACTCAAAATAATTGGGATCAAAAAAATTTTATATTTTTATCATGGCTCACTCTTCGATTTGAATTCAGGATTTTGCCTATTCTGAGTTTCTTCTCTATAGAATCTGTAATTCTGAACCAATCGCTTTGAAATTTGGAACATTTATAGTATATAGTATGCCTAGCCGATCGATGGTATCAGCAATTCTTTATCTTGATTATTTGTATAAGTTTTTGACTCCCCGCTTCCGGCTCCGCTTCCGGACTGTATTTTTAAATTCTCGATATCTTGGAAAATATCCTCCAGATCCAATTGTGTTCTCTAGATTTGTAATCTACATGAATAAAACTATATAATTCCATGCCAAACTCAAAATAATTGGGATCAAAAAAATTTTATATTTTTATCATGGCTCACTCTTCGATTTGAATTCAGGATTTTGCCTATTCTGAGTTTCTTCTCTATAGAATCTGTAATTCTGAGCCAATCGCTTTGAAATTTGGAACATTTATAGTATATAGTATGCCTAACCGATCGATGGTATCAGCAATTTTTTATCTCGATTATTTGTATAAGTTTTTGACTCCCCGCTTCCGGCTCCACTTCCGGACTGTATTTTTAAATTCTCGATATCTTGGAAAATATCCTCCAGATCCAATTTTGTTCTCTAGATTCGTAATCTACATGAATAAAACTATATAATTCCATGCCAAACTCAAAATAATTGGGATCAAAATAATTTAATATTTTTATCATGGCTCACTCTTCGATTTGAATTCAGGATTTTGCCTATTCTGAGTTTCTTCTCTATAGAATCTGTAATTCTGAACCAATCGCTTTGAAATTTGGAACATTCATAGTATATAGTATGCCTAACCGATCGATGGTATCAGCAATTTTTTATCTCGATTATTTGTATGAGTTTTTGACTCCCCGCTTCCGGCTCCGCTTCCGGACTGTATTTTTAAATTCCCGATATCTTGGAAAATATCCTCCAGATCCAATTGTGTTCTCTAGATTTGTAATCTACATGAATAAAACTATATAATTCCATGCCAAACTCAAAATAATTGGGATCAAAAAAATTTAATATTTTTATCATGGCTCACTCTTCGATTTGAATTCAGGATTTTGCCTATTCTGAGTTTCTTCTCTATAGAATCTGTAATTCTGAACCAATCGCTTTGAAATTTGGAACATTTATAGTATATAGTATGCCTAGCCGATCGATGGTATCAGCAATTCTTTATCTTGATTATTTGTATAAGTTTTTGACTCCCCGCTTCCGGCTCCGCTTCCGGACTGTATTTTTGAATTCTCGATATCTTGAAAAATATCCTCCAGATCCAATTGTGTTCTCTAGATTCGTAATCTACATGAATAAAACTATATAATTCCATGCCAAACTCAAAATAATTGGGATCAAAAAAATTTTATATTTTTATCATGGCTCACTCTTCGATTTGAATTCAGGATTTTGCCTATTCTGAGTTTCTTCTCCATAGAATCTGTAATTCTGAACCAATCGCTTTGAAATTTGAAACATTCATAGTATATAGTATGCCTAACCGATCGATGGTATCAGCAATTTTTTTATCTCGATTATTTGTATAAGTTTTTGACTCCCCGCTTCCGGCTCCGCTTCCGGACTGTATTTTTAAATTCTCGATATCTTGGAAAATATCCTCCAGATCCAATTTTGTTCTCTAGATTCGTAATCTACATGAATAAAACTATATAATTCCATGCCAAACTCAAAATAATTGGGATCAAAAAAATTTAATATTTTTATCATGGCTCACTCTTCGATTTGAATTCTGGATTTTGCCTATTCTGAGTTTCTTCTCTATAGAATCTGTAATTCTGAACCAATCGCTTTGAAATTTGGAACATTTATAGTATATAGTATGCCTAACCGATCGATGGTATCAGCAATTTTTTATCTCGATTATTTGTATAAGTTTTTGACTCTCCGTTTCCGGCTCCGCTTCCGGACTGTATTTTTAAATTCTCGATATCTTGAAAAATATCCTCCAGATCCGATTTTGTTCTCTAGATTCGTAATCTACATGAATAAAACTATATAATTCCATGCCAAACTCAGAATAATTGGGATCAAAAAAATTTAATATTTTTATCATGGCTCACTCTTCGATTTGAATTCAGGATTTTGCCTATTCTGAGTTTCTTCTCTATAGAATCTGTTATTCTGAACCAATCGCTTTGAAATTTGGAACATTTATAGTATATAGTATGCCTAACCGATCGATGGTATCAGCAATTCTTTATCTCGATTATTTGTATAAGTTTTTGACTCCCCGCTTCCGGCTCCCCTTCCGGACTGTATTTTTAAATTCTCGATATCTTGGAAAATATCCTCCAGATCCAATTTTGTTCTTTAGATTCGTAATCTACATGAATGAAACTATATAATTCCATGCCAAACTCAAAATAATTGGGATCAAAAAAATTTAATATTTTTATCATGGCTCACTCTTCGATTTGAATTCAGGATTTTGCCTATTCTGAGTTTCTTCTCTATAGAATCTGTAATTCTGAACCAATCGCTTTGAAATTTGGAACATTTATAGTATATAGTATGCCTAACCGATCGATGGTATCAGCAATTCTTTATCTCGATTATTTGTATAAGTTTTCGACTCCCCGCTTCCGGCTCCGCTTCCGGACAGTATTTTTAAACTCTCGATATCTTGGAAAATATCCTCCAGATATAATTTTGTTCTCTAGATTCGTAATCTACATGAATAAAACTATATAATTCCATGCCAAACTCAAAATAATTGGGATCAAAAAAATTTAATATTTTTATCATGGCTCACTCTTCGATTTGAATTCAGGATTTTGCCTATTCTGAGTTTCTTCTCTATAGAATCTGTAATTCTGAACCAATAGCTTTGAAATTTGGAACATTCATAGTATATAGTATGCCTAACCGATCGATGGTATCAGCAATTTTTTATCTCGATTATTTGTATAAGTTTTTGACTCCCCGCTTCCGGCTCCGCTTCCGGACTGTATTTTTAAATTCTCGATATCTTGAAAAATATCCTCCAGATCCAATTTTGTTCTCTAGATTCGTAATCTACATGAATGAAACTATATAATTCCATGCCAAACTCAAAATAATTGGGATCAAAAAAATTTAATATTTTTATCATGGCTCACTCTTCGATTTGAATTCAGGATTTTGCCTATTCTGAGTTTCTTCTCTATAGAATCTGTAATTCTGAACCAATCGCTTTGAAATTTGGAACATTTATAGTATATAGTATGCCTAACCGATCGATGGTATCAGCAATTTTTTATCTCGATTATTTGTATAAGTTTTTGACTCTTCGCTTCCGGACTGTATTTTTAAATTCTCGATATCTTGGAAAATATCCTCCAGATCCAATTTTGTTCTCTAGATTCGTAATCTAGATGAATGAAACTATTTAATTCCATGCCAAACTCAAAATAATTGGGATCAAAAAAATTTAATATTTTTATCATGGCTCACTCTTCGATTTGAATTCAGGATTTTGCCTATTCTGAGTTTCTTCCCTATAGAATCTGTAATTCTGAACCAATCGCTTTGAAGTTTGGAACATTTATAGTATATAGTATGCCTAACCGATCGATGGTATCAGCAATTTTTTATCTCGATTATTTGTATAAGTTTTTGACTCCCCGCTTCCGGCTCCGCTTCCGGACTGTATTTTTAAATTCTCGATATCTTGGAAAATATCCTCCAGATCCAATTGTGTTCTCTAGATTTGTAATCTACATGAATAAAACTATATAATTCCATGCCAAACTCAAAATAATTGGGATCAAAAAAATTTAATATTTTTATCATGGCTTACTCTTCGATTTGAATTCAGGATTTTGCCTATTCTGAGTTTCTTCTCTATAGAATCTGTAATTCTAAACCAATCGCTTTGAAATTTGGAACATTCATAGTATATAGTATGCCTAACCGATCTATGGTATCAGCAATTTTTTATCTCGATTATTTGTATGAGTTTTTGACTCCCCGCTTCCGGCTCCGCTTCCGGACTGTATTTTTAAATTCTCGATATCTTGGAAAATATCCTCCAGATCCAATTTTGTTCTCTAGATTCGTAATCTACATGAATGAAACTATATAATTCCATGCCAAACTCAAAATAATTGGGATCAAAAAAATTTAATATTTTTATCATGGCTCACTCTTCGATTTGAATTCAGGATTTTGCCTATTCTGAGTTTCTTCTCTATAGAATCTGTAATTCTGAACCAATCGCTTTGAAATTTGGAACATTCATAGTATATAGTATGCCTAACCGATCGATGGTATCAGCAATTTTTTATCTCGATTATTTGTATGAGTTTTTGACTCCCCGCTTCCGGCTCCGCTTCCGGACTGTATTTTTAAATTCTCGATATCTTGGAAAATATCCTCCAGATCCTATTTTGTTCTCTGGATTCGTAGTCTACATGAATGAAACCATATAATTCCATGCCAAACTCAAAATAATTGGGATCAAAAAAATTTAATATTTTTATCATGGCTCACTCTTCGATTTGAATTCAGGATTTTGCCTATTCTGAGTTTCTTCTCTATAGAATCTGTAATTCTGAACCAATCGCTTTAGAATTTGGAACATTTATAGTATATAGTATGCCTAACCGATCGATGGTATCAGCAATTTTTTATCTCGATTATTTGTATAAGTTTTTGACTCCCCGCTTCCGGCTCCGCTTCCGGACTGTATTTTTAAATTCTCGATATCTTGGAAAATATCCTCCAGATCCAATTGTGTTCTCTAGATTCGTAATCTACATGAATAAAACTATATAATTCCATAACAAACTCAAAATAATTGAGATCAAAAAAATTTTATATTTTTATCATGGCTCACTCTTCGATTTGAATTCAGGATTTTGCCTATTCTGAGTTTCTTTTCTATAGAATCTGTTATTCTGAACCAATCGCTTTGAAATTTGAAATATTTATAGTATATAGTATGCCTAACCGATCGATGGTATCAGCAATTCATTATCTCGATTATTTGTATAAGTTTTTGACTCCCCGCTTCCGGCTCCACTTCCGGACTGTATTTTTGAATTCTCGATATCTTGGAAAATATCCTCCAGATCCAATTTTGTTCTCTAGATTCGTAATCTACATGAATGAAACTATATAATTCCATGCCAAACTCAAAATAATTGGGATCAAAAAAATTTAATATTTTCATCATGACTCACTCTTCGATTTGAATTCAGGATTTTGCCTATTCTGAGTTTCTTCTCTATAGAATCTGTAATTCTGAACCAATCGCTTTGAAATTTGGAACATTTATAGTATATAGTATGCCTAACCGATCGATGGTATCAGCAATTTTTTATCTCGATTATTTGTATAAGTTTTTGACTCCCCGCTTCCGGCTCCGCTTCCGGACTGTATTTTTAAATTCTCGATATCTTGGAAAATATCCTCCAGATCCAATTGTGTTCTCTAGATTCGTAATCTACATGAATAAAACTATATAATTCCATGCCAAACTCAAAATAATTGGGATCAAAAAAATTTAATATTTTTATCATGGCTCACTCTTCGATTTGAATTCAGGATTTTGCCTATTCTGAGTTTCTTCTCTATAGAATCTGTAATTCTGAACCAATCGCTTTGAAATTTGGAACATTTATAGTATATAGTATGCCTAACCGATCGATGGTATCAGCAATTTTTTATCTCGATTATTTGTATAAGTTTTTGACTCCCTGCTTCCGGCTCCGCTTCCGGACTGTATTTTTAAATTCTCGATATCTTGAAAAATATCCTCCAGATCCAATTTTGTTCTCTAGATTCGTAATCTACATGAATAAAACTATATAATTCCATGCAAAACTCAAAATAATTGGGATCAAAATAATTTAATATTTTTATCATGGCTCACTCTTCGATTTGAATTCAGGATTTTGCCTATTCTGAGTTTCTTCTCTATAGAATCTGTAATTCTGAACCAATCGCTTTGAAATTTGGAACATTTATAGTATATAGTATGCCTAACCGATCGATGGTATCAGCAATTTTTTATCTCGATTATTCGTATAAGTTTTTGACTCCCCGCTTCCGGCTCCGCTTCCGGACTGTATTTTTAAATTCTCGATATCTTGGAAAATATCCTCCAGATCCAATTTTGTTCTCTAGATTCGTAATCTACATGAATGAAACTATATAATTCCATGCCAAACTCAAAATAATTGGGATCAAAATAATTTAATATTTTTATCATGGCTCACTCTTCGATTTGAATTCAGGATTTTGCCTATTCTGAGTTTCTTCTCTATAGAATCTGTAATTCTGAACCAATCGCTTTGAAATTTGGAACATTTATAGTATATAGTATGCCTAACCGATCGATGGTATCAGCAATTTTTTATCTCGATTATTTGTATAAGTTTTTGACTCCCCGCTTCCGGCTCCGCTTCCGGACTGTATTTTTAAATTCTCGATATCTTGGAAAATATCCTCCAGATCCAATTTTGTTCTCTAGATTCGTAATCTACATAAATAAAACTATATAATTCCATGCCAAACTCAAAATAATTGGGATCAAAAAAATTTAATTTTCTTATCATGGCTCACTCTTCGATTTGAATTCAGGATTTTGCCTATTCTGAGTTTCTTCTCTATAGAATCTGTTATTCTGAACCAATCGCTTTGAAATTTGGATCATTTATAGTATATAGTATGCCTAACCGATCGATGGTATCAGCAATTTTTTATCTCGATTATTTGTATAAGTTTTAGACTCCCCGCTTCCGGCTCCGCTTCCGGACTGTATTTTTAAATCCTCGATATCTTGGAAAATATCCTCCAGATCCAATTGTGTTCTCTAGATTCGTAATCTACATGAATAAAACTATATAATTCCATGCCAAACTCAAAATAATTGGGATCAAAAAAATTTAATATTTTCATCATGGCTCACTCTTCGATTTGAATTCAGGATTTTGCCTATTCTGAGTTTCTTCTCTATAGAATCTGTAATTCTGAACCAATCGCTCTGAAATTTGGAACATTTATAGTATATAGTATGCCTAACCGATCGATGGTATCAGCAATTTTTTATCTCGATTATTTGTATAAGTTTTTGACTCCCCGCTTCCGGCTCCGCTTCCGGACTGTATTTTTAAATTCTCGATATCTTGGAAAATATCCTCCAGATCCAATTTTGTTCTCTAGATTCGTAATCTACATGAATAAAACTATATAATTCCATGCCAAACTCAAAATAATTGGGATCAAAAAAATTTAATTTTCTTATCATGGCTCACTCTTCGATTTGAATTCAGGATTTTGCCTATTCTGAGTTTCTTCTCTATAGAATCTGTTATTCTGAACCAATCGCTTTGAAATTTGGATCATTTATAGTATATAGTATGCCTAACCGATCGATGGTATCAGCAATTTTTTATCTCGATTATTTGTATAAGTTTTAGACTCCCCGCTTCCGGCTCCGCTTCCGGACTGTATTTTTAAATCCTCGATATCTTGGAAAATATCCTCCAGATCCAATTGTGTTCTCTAGATTCGTAATCTACATGAATAAAACTATATAATTCCATGCCAAACTCAAAATAATTGGGATCAAAAAAATTTAATATTTTTATCATGGCTCACTCTTCGATTTGAATTCAGGATTTTGCCTATTCTGAGTTTCTTCTCTATAGAATCTGTAATTCTGAACCAATCGCTTCGAAATTTGGAACATTTATAGTATATAGTATGCCTAACCGATCGATGGTATCAGCAATTTTTTATCTCGAATATTTGTATAAGTTTTTGACTCCCCGCTTCCGGCTCCGCTTCCGGACTGTATTTTTAAATTCTTGATATCTTGGAAAATATCCTCCAGATCCAATTGTGTTCTCTAGATTCGTAATCTACATGAATAAAACCATATAATTCCATGCCAAACTCAAAATAATTGGGATCAAAAAAATTTAATATTTTTATCATGGCTCACTCTTCGATTTGAATTCAGGATTTTGCCTATTCTGAGTTTCTTCTCTATAGAATCTGTAATTCTGAACCAATCGCTTTGAATTTTGGAACATTCATAGTATATAGTATGCCTAACCGATCGATGCTATCAGAAATTTTTTATCTTCATTATTTATATGAGTTTTTGACTCCCCGCTTCCGGCTCCGCTTCCGGACTGGATTTTTAAATTTTCGATATCTTGGAAAATAACACCCAGGTCCAATTTTGTTTCCTGGATTCGTAATCTACATGAATTAAACTATATAATTCCATGCCAAACTCAAAATAATTGGGATCAAAAAAATTTAATATTTTTATCATGGCTCACTCTTCGATTTGAATTCAGGATTTTGCCTATTCTGAGTTTCTTCTCTATAGAATCTGTAATTCTGAACCAATCGCTTTAGAATTTGGAACATTTATAGTATATAGTATGCCTAACCGATCGATGGTATCAGCAATTTTTTATCTCGATTATTTGTATAAGTTTTTGACTCCCCGCTTCCGGCTCCGCTTCCGGACTGTATTTTTAAATTCTCGATATCTTGGAAAATATCCTCCAGATCCAATTGTGTTCTCTAGATTCGTAATCTACATGAATAAAACTATATAATTCCATAACAAACTCAAAATAATTGAGATCAAAAAAATTTTATATTTTTATCATGGCTCACTCTTCGATTTGAATTCAGGATTTTGCCTATTCTGAGTTTCTTTTCTATAGAATCTGTTATTCTGAACCAATCGCTTTGAAATTTGAAATATTTATAGTATATAGTATGCCTAACCGATCGATGGTATCAGCAATTCATTATCTCGATTATTTGTATAAGTTTTTGACTCCCCGCTTCCGGCTCCACTTCCGGACTGTATTTTTGAATTCTCGATATCTTGGAAAATATCCTCCAGATCCAATTTTGTTCTCTAGATTCGTAATCTACATGAATGAAACTATATAATTCCATGCCAAACTCAAAATAATTGGGATCAAAAAAATTTAATATTTTTATCATGGCTCACTCTTCGATTTGAATTCAGGATTTTGCCTATTCTGAGTTTCTTTTCTATAGAATCTGTTATTCTGAACCAATTGCTATGAAATTTGGAACATTCATAGTATATAGTATGCCTAACCGATCGATGGTATCAGCAATTTTTTATCTCGATTATTTGTATAAGTTTTTGACTCCCCGCTTCCGGCTCCGCTTCCAGACTGTATTTTTAAATTCTCGATATCTTGGAAAATATCCTCCAGATCCAATTGTGTTCTCTAGATTCGTAATCTACATGAATAAAACTATATAATTCCATGCCAAACTCAAAATAATTGGGATCAAAAAAATTTAATATTTTTATCATGGCTCACTCTTCGATTTGAATTCAGGATTTTGCCTATTCTGAGTTTCTTCTCTATAGAATCTGTAATTCTGAACCAATCGCTTTGAAATTTGAAACATTTATAGTATATAGTATGCCTAACCGATCGATGGTATCAGCAATTTTTTATCTCGATTATTTGTATAAGTTTCTGACTCCCCGCTTCCGGCTCCACTTCCGGACTGTATTTTTAAATTCTCGATATCTTGGAAAATATCCTCTAGATCCAATTTTGTTCTCTAGATTCGTAATCTACATGAATGGAACCATATAATTCCATGCCAAACTCAAAATAATTGGGATCAAAAAAATTTTATATTTTTATCATGGCTCACTCTTCGATTTGAATTCAGGATTTTGCCTATTCTGAGTTTCTTTTCTATAGAATCTGTTATTCTGAATCAATTGCTATGAAATTTGGAACATTCATAGTATATAGTATGCCTAACCGATCGATGGTATCAGCAATTTTTTATCTCGATTATTTGTATAAGTTTTTGACTCCCCGCTTCCGGCTCCGCTTCCAGACTGTATTTTTAAATTCTCGATATCTTGGAAAATATCCTCCAGATCCAATTGTGTTCTCTAGATTCGTAATCTACATGAATAAAACTATATAATTCCATGCCAAACTCAAAATAATTGGGATCAAAAAAATTTAATATTTTTATCATGGCTCACTCTTCGATTTGAATTCAGGATTTTGCCTATTCTGAGTTTCTTCTCTATAGAATCTGTAATTCTGAACCAATCGCTTTGAAATTTGGAACATTTATAGTATATAGTATGCCTAACCGATCGATGGTATCAGCAATTTTTTATCTCGATTATTTGTATAAGTTTTTGACTCCCCGCTTCCGGCTCCACTTCCGGACTGTATTTTTAAATTCTCGATATCTTGGCAAATATCCTCCAGATCCAATTTTGTTCTCTAGATTCGTAATCTACATGAATGAAACTATATAAATCCATGCCAAACTCAAAATAATTGGGATCAAAAAAATTTAATATTTTTATCATGGCTCACTCTTCGATTTGAATTCAGGATTTTGCCTATTCTGAGTTTCTTCTCTATAGAATCTGTAATTCTGAACCAATCGCTTTGAAATTTGGAACATTTATAGTATATAGTATGCCTAGCCGATCGATGGTATCAGCAATTCTTTATCTTGATTATTTGTATAAGTTTTTGACTTCCCGCTTCCGGCTCCGCTTCCGGACTGTATTTTTGAATTCTTGATATCTTGAAAAATATCCTCCAGATCCAATTGTGTTCTCTAGATTCGTAATCTACATGAATAAAACTATATAATTCCATGCCAAACTCAAAATAATTGGGATCAAAAAAATTTTATATTTTTATCATGGCTCACTCTTCGATTTGAATTCAGGATTTTGCCTATTCTGAGTTTCTTCTCCATGGAATCTGTAATTCTGAACCAATCGCTTTGAAATTTGAAACATTCATAGTATATAGTATGCCTAACCGATCGATGGTATCAGCAATTTTTTTATCTCGATTATTTGTATAAGTTTTTGACTCCCCGCTTCCGGCTCCGCTTCCGGACTGTATTTTTAAATTCTCGATATCTTGGAAAATATCCTCCAGATCCAATTGTGTTCTCTAGATTTGTAATCTACATGAATAAAACTATATAATTCCATGCCAAACTCAAAATAATTGGGATCAAAAAAATTTTATATTTTTATCATGGCTCACTCTTCGATTTGAATTCAGGATTTTGCCTATTCTGAGTTTCTTCTCTATAGAATCTGTAATTCTGAACCAATCGCTTTGAAATTTGGAACATTTATAGTATATAGTATGCCTAGCCGATCGATGGTATCAGCAATTCTTTATCTTGATTATTTGTATAAGTTTTTGACTCCCCGCTTCCGGCTCCGCTTCCGGACTGTATTTTTAAATTCTCGATATCTTGGAAAATATCCTCCAGATCCAATTGTGTTCTCTAGATTTGTAATCTACATGAATAAAACTATATAATTCCATGCCAAACTCAAAATAATTGGGATCAAAAAAATTTTATATTTTTATCATGGCTCACTCTTCGATTTGAATTCAGGATTTTGCCTATTCTGAGTTTCTTCTCTATAGAATCTGTAATTCTGAGCCAATCGCTTTGAAATTTGGAACATTTATAGTATATAGTATGCCTAACCGATCGATGGTATCAGCAATTTTTTATCTCGATTATTTGTATAAGTTTTTGACTCCCCGCTTCCGGCTCCACTTCCGGACTGTATTTTTAAATTCTCGATATCTTGGAAAATATCCTCCAGATCCAATTTTGTTCTCTAGATTCGTAATCTACATGAATAAAACTATATAATTCCATGCCAAACTCAGAATAATTGGGATCAAAAAAATTTAATATTTTTATCATGGCTCACTCTTCGATTTGAATTCAGGATTTTGCCTATTCTGAGTTTCTTCTCTATAGAATCTGTTATTCTGAACCAATCGCTTTGAAATTTGGAACATTTATAGTATATAGTATGCCTAACCGATCGATGGTATCAGCAATTCTTTATCTCGATTATTTGTATAAGTTTTTGACTCCCCGCTTCCGGCTCCCCTTCCGGACTGTATTTTTAAATTCTCGATATCTTGGAAAATATC
This sequence comes from Dromius quadrimaculatus, assembly GCA_963989225.1. Taxonomy (NCBI): domain Eukaryota; kingdom Metazoa; phylum Arthropoda; class Insecta; order Coleoptera; family Carabidae; genus Dromius; species Dromius quadrimaculatus. Next base: position 817,149 of record OZ022328.1, read on the forward strand.
CTCCAGATCCAATTTTGTTCTTTAGATTCGTAATCTACATGAATGAAACTATATAATTCCATGCCAAACTCAAAATAATTGGGATCAAAAAAATTTAATATTTTTATCATGGCTCACTCTTCGATTTGAATTCAGGATTTTGCCTATTCTGAGTTTCTTCTCTATAGAATCTGTAATTCTGAACCAATCGCTTTGAAATTTGGAACATTTATAGTATATAGTATGCCTAACCGATCGATGGTATCAGCAATTCTTTATCTCGATTATTTGTATAAGTTTTCGACTCCCCGCTTCCGGCTCCGCTTCCGGACAGTATTTTTAAACTCTCGATATCTTGGAAAATATCCTCCAGATATAATTTTGTTCTCTAGATTCGTAATCTACATGAATAAAACTATATAATTCCATGCCAAACTCAAAATAATTGGGATCAAAAAAATTTAATATTTTTATCATGGCTCACTCTTCGATTTGAATTCAGGATTTTGCCTATTCTGAGTTTCTTCTCTATAGAATCTGTAATTCTGAACCAATCGCTTTGAAATTTGGAACATTCATAGTATATAGTATGCCTAACCGATCGATGGTATCAGCAATTTTTTATCTCGATTATTTGTATAAGTTTTTGACTCCCCGCTTCCGGCTCCGCTTCCGGACTGTATTTTTAAATTCTCGATATCTTGAAAAATATCCTCCAGATCCAATTTTGTTCTCTAGATTCGTAATCTACATGAATGAAACTATATAATTCCATGCCAAACTCAAAATAATTGGGATCAAAAAAATTTAATATTTTTATCATGGCTCACTCTTCGATTTGAATTCAGGATTTTGCCTATTCTGAGTTTCTTCTCTATAGAATCTGTAATTCTGAACCAATCGCTTTGAAATTTGGAACATTTATAGTATATAGTATGCCTAACCGATCGATGGTATCAGCAATTTTTTATCTCGATTATTTGTATAAGTTTTTGACTCTTCGCTTCCGGACTGTATTTTTAAATTCTCGATATCTTGGAAAATATCCTCCAGATCCAATTTTGTTCTCTAGATTCGTAATCTAGATGAATGAAACTATTTAATTCCATGCCAAACTCAAAATAATTGGGATCAAAAAAATTTAATATTTTTATCATGGCTCACTCTTCGATTTGAATTCAGGATTTTGCCTATTCTGAGTTTCTTCCCTATAGAATCTGTAATTCTGAACCAATCGCTTTGAAGTTTGGAACATTTATAGTATATAGTATGCCTAACCGATCGATGGTATCAGCAATTTTTTATCTCGATTATTTGTATAAGTTTTTGACTCCCCGCTTCCGGCTCCGCTTCCGGACTGTATTTTTAAATTCTCGATATCTTGGAAAATATCCTCCAGATCCAATTGTGTTCTCTAGATTTGTAATCTACATGAATAAAACTATATAATTCCATGCCAAACTCAAAATAATTGGGATCAAAAAAATTTAATATTTTTATCATGGCTTACTCTTCGATTTGAATTCAGGATTTTGCCTATTCTGAGTTTCTTCTCTATAGAATCTGTAATTCTAAACCAATCGCTTAGAAATTTGGAACATTCATAGTATATAGTATGCCTAACCGATCTATGGTATCAGCAATTTTTTATCTCGATTATTTGTATGAGTTTTTGACTCCCCGCTTCCGGCTCCGCTTCCGGACTGTATTTTTAAATTCTCGATATCTTGGAAAATATCCTCCAGATCCAATTTTGTTCTCTAGATTCGTAATCTACATGAATGAAACTATATAATTCCATGCCAAACTCAAAATAATTGGGATCAAAAAAATTTAATATTTTTATCATGGCTCACTCTTCGATTTGAATTCAGGATTTTGCCTATTCTGAGTTTCTTCTCTATAGAATCTGTAATTCTGAACCAATCGCTTTGAAATTTGGAACATTCATAGTATATAGTATGCCTAACCGATCGATGGTATCAGCAATTTTTTATCTCGATTATTTGTATGAGTTTTTGACTCCCCGCTTCCGGCTCCGCTTCCGGACTGTATTTTTAAATTCTCGATATCTTGGAAAATATCCTCCAGATCCTATTTTGTTCTCTGGATTCGTAATCTACATGAATGAAACCATATAATTCCATGCCAAACTCAAAATAATTGGGATCAAAAAAATTTAATATTTTTATCATGGCTCACTCTTCGATTTGAATTCAGGATTTTGCCTATTCTGAGTTTCTTCTCTATAGAATCTGTAATTCTGAACCAATCGCTTTGAAATTTTGAACATTTATAGTATATAGTATGCCTAACCGATCTATGGTATCAGCAATTTTTTATCTCGATTATTTGTATGAGTTTTTGACTCCCCGCTTCCGGCTCCGCTTCCGGACTGTATTTTTAAATTCTCGATATCTTGGAAAATATCCTCCAGATCCTATTTTGTTCTCTAGATTCGTAATCTACATGAATGAAACTATATAATTCCATGCCAAACTCAAAATAATTGGGATCAAAAAAATTTAATATTTTTATCATGACTCACTCTTCGATTTGAATTCAGGATTTTGCCTATTCTGAGTTTCTTCTCTATAGAATCTGTAATTCTAAGCCAATCGCTTTGAAATTTGAAACATTTATAGTATATAGTATGCCTAACCGATCGAAGGTATCAGCAATTTTTTATCTCGATTATTTGTATAAGTTTTTGACTCCCCGCTTCCGGCTCCGCTTCCTGACTGTATTTTTAAATTCCAGATATCTTGGAAAATATCCTCCAGATCCAATTTTGTTCTCTAGATCCGTAATCTACATGAATAAGACTATATAATTCCATGCCAAACTCAAAATAATTGGGATCAAAAAAATTTAATATTTTTATCATGGCTCACTCTTCGATTTGAATTCAGGATTTTGCCTATTCTGAGTTTCTTCTCTATAGAATCTGTAATTCTGAACCAATCGCTTTGAAATTTGGAACATTTATAGTATATAGTATGCCTAACCGATCGATGGTATCAGCAATTTTTTATCTCGATTATTTGTATGAGTTTTTGACTCCCCGCTTCCGGCTCCGCTTCCGGACTGTATTTTTAAATTCTCGATATCTTGGAAAATATCCTCCAGATCCAATTTTGTTCTCCAGATTCGTAATCTACATGAATGAAACTATATAATTCCATGCCAAACTCAAAATAATTGGGATCAAAAAAATTTAATATTTTTATCATGACTCACTCTTCGATTTGAATTCAGGATTTTGCCTATTCTGAGTTTCTTCTCTATAGAATCTGTTATTCTGAACCAATCGCTTTGAAATTTGGAACATTTATAGTATATAGTATGCCTAACCGATCGATGGTATCAGCAACTTTTTATCTCGATTATTTGTATAAGTTTTTGACTCCCCGCTTCCGGCTCCGCTTCCGGACTGTATTTTTAAATTCTCGATATCTTGGAAAATATCCTCCAGATCCAATTTTGTTCTCTAGATTCGTAATCTACATGAATGAAACTATATAATTCCATGCCAAACTCAAAATAATTGGGATCAAAAAAATTTAATATTCTTATCATGGCTCACACTTCGATTTGAATTCAGGATTTTGCCTATTCTGAGTTTCTTCTCTATAGAATCTGTAATTCTGAACCAATCGCTTTGAAATTTGGAAAATTTATAGTATATAGTATGCCTAACCGATCGATGGTATCAGCAATTTTTTATCTCGATTATTTGTATAAGTTTTTGACTCCCCGCTTCCGGCTCCGCTTCCTGACTGTATTTTTAAATTCTCGATATCTTGGAAAATATCCTCCAGATCCAATTTTGTTCTCTAGATTCGTAATCTACATGAATAAAACTATATAATTCCATGCCAAACTCAAAATAATTGGGATCAAAAAAATTTAATATTTTTATCATGGCTCACTCTTCGATTTGAATTCAGGATTTTGCCTATTCTGAGTTTCTTCTCTATAGAATCTGTAATTCTGAACCAATCGCTTTGAAATTTGGAACATTTATAGTATATAGTATGCCTAACCGATCGATGGTATCAGCAATTTTTTATCTCGATTATTTGTATAAGTTTCTGACTCCCCGCTTCCGGCTCCACTTCCGGACTGTATTTTTAAATTCTCGATATCTTGGAAAATATCCTCCAGATCCAATTGTGTTCTCTAGATTTGTAATCTACATGAATAAAACTATATAATTCCATGCCAAACTCAAAATAATTGGGATCAAAAAAATTTAATATTTTTATCATGGCTCACTCTTCGATTTGAATTCAGGATTTTGCCTATTCTGAGTTTCTTCTCTATAGAATCTGTAATTCTGAGCCAATCGCTTTGAAATTTGGAACATTTATAGTATATAGTATGCCTAACCGATCGATGGTATCAGCAATTTTTTATCTCGATTATTTGTATAAGTTTTTGACTCCCCGCTTCCGGCTCCACTTCCGGACTGTATTTTTAAATTCTCGATATCTTGGAAAATATCCTCCAGATCCAATTTTGTTCTCTAGATTCGTAATCTACATGAATAAAACTATATAATTCCATGCCAAACTCAAAATAATTGAGATCAAAATAATTTAATATTTTTATCATGGCTCACTCTTCGATTTGAATTCAGGATTTTGCCTATTCTGAGTTTCTTCTCTATAGAATCTGTAATTCTGAAGCAATCGCTTTGAAATTTGAAACATTCATAGTATATAGTATGCCTAACCGATCGATGGTATCAGCAATTTTTTATCTCGATTATTTGTATAAGTTTTTGACTCCCCGCTTCCGGCTCCGCTTCCGGACTGTATTTTTAAATTCCCGATATCTTGGAAAATATCCTCCAGATCCAATTGTGTTCTCTAGATTTGTAATCTACATGAATAAAACTATATAATTCCATGCCAAACTCAAAATAATTGGGATCAAAAAAATTTAATATTTTTATCATGGCTCACTCTTCGATTTGAATTCAGGATTTTGCCTATTCTGAGTTTCTTCTCTATAGAATCTGTAATTCTGAACCAATCGCTTTGAAATTTGGAACATTTATAGTATATAGTATGCCTAGCCGATCGATGGTATCAGCAATTCTTTATCTTGATTATTTGTATAAGTTTTTGACTCCCCGCTTCCGGCTCCGCTTCCGGACTGTATTTTTGAATTCTCGATATCTTGAAAAATATCCTCCAGATCCAATTGTGTTCTCTAGATTCGTAATCTACATTAATAAAACTATATAATTCCATGCCAAACTCAAAATAATTGGGATCAAAAAAATTTTATATTTTTATCATGGATCACTCTTCGATTTGAATTCAGGATTTTGCCTATTCTGAGTTTCTTCTCCATAGAATCTGTAATTCTGAACCAATCGCTTTGAAATTTGAAACATTCATAGTATATAGTATGCCTAACCGATCGATGGTATCAGCAATTTTTTTATCTCGATTATTTTTATAAGTTTTTGACTCCCCGCTTCCGGCTCCGCTTCCGGACTGTATTTTTAAATTCTCGATATCTTGGAAAATATCCTCCAGATCCAATTTTGTTCTCTAGATTCGTAATCTACATGGATGAAACTATATAATTCCATGCCAAACTCAAAATAATTGGGATAAAAAAAATTTAATATTTTTATCATGGCTCACTCTTCGATTTGAATTCTGGATTTTGCCTATTCTGAGTTTCTTCTCTATAGAATCTGTAATTCTGAACCAATCGCTTTGAAATTTGGAACATTTATAGTATATAGTATGCCTAACCGATCGATGGTATCAGCAATTCTTTATCTCGATTATTTGTATAAGTTTTTGACTCCCCGCTTCCGGCTCGGCTTCCGGACTGTATTTTTAAATTCTCGATTTCTTGGAAAATATCCTCCAGATCCGATTTTGTTCTCTAGATTCGTAATCTACATGAATGAAACTATATAATTCCATGCCAAACTCAGAATAATTGGGATCAAAAAAATTTAATATTTTTATCATGGCTCACTCTTCGATTTGAATTCAGGATTTTGCCTATTCTGAGTTTCTTCTCTATAGAATCTGTTATTCTGAACCAATCGCTTTGAAATTTGGAACATTCATAGTATATAGTATGCCTAACCGATCGATGGTATCAGCAATTTTTTATCTCGATTATTTGTATAAGTTTTTGACTCCATGTTTCCGGCTCCGCTTCCGGACTGTATTTTTAAATTCTCGATATCTTGAAAAATATCCTCCAGATCCAATTTTGTTCTCTAGATTCGTAATCTACATGAATAAAACTATATAATTCCATGCCAAACTCAAAATAATTGGGATCAAAAAAATTTAATATTTTTATCATGGCTCACTCTTCGATTTGAATTCAGGATTTTGCATATTCTGAGTTTCTTCTCTATAGAATCTGTTATTCTGAACCAATCGCTTTGAAATTTGGAACATTTATAGTATATAGTATGTCTAACCGATCGATGGTATCAGCAATTTTTTATCTCGATTATTTGTATAAGTTTTTGACTCTCCGCTTCCGGCTCCACTTCCGGACTGTATTTTTAAATTCTCGATATCTTGGAAAATATTTTCCAGATCCAATTTTGTTCTCTAGATTCGTAATCTACATGAATGAAACTATATAATTCCATGCCAAACTCAAAATAATTGGGATCAAAAAAATTTAATATTTTTATCATGGCTCACTCTTCGATTTGAATTCAGGATTTTGCCTATTCTGAGTTTCTTCTCTATAGAATCTGTAATTCTTAACCAATCGCTTTGAAATTTGGAGCATTCATAGTATATAGTATGCCTAACCGATCGATGGTATCAGCAATTTTTTATCTCGATTATTTGTATAAGTTTTTGACTCCCCGCTTCCGGCTCCGCTTCCGGACAGTATTTTTAAATTCTTGATATCTTGGAAAATATCCTCCAGATCCAATTTTGTTCTCTAGATTCGTAATCTACATGAATGAAACTATATAATTCCATGCCAAACCGAAAATAATTGGGATCAAAAAAATTTAATATTTTTATCATGGCTCACTCTTCGATTTGAATTCAGGATTTTGCCTATTCTGAGTTTCTTCTCTATAGAATCTGTTATTCTGAACCAATCGCTTTGAAATTTGGAACATTTATAGTATATAGTATGCCTAACCGATCGATGGTATCAGCAATTCTTTATCTCGATTATTTGTATAAGTTTTTGACTCCCCGCTTCCGGCTCCCCTTCCGGACTGTATTTTTAAATTCTCGATATCTTGGAAAATATCCTCCAGATCCAATTTTGTTCTTTAGATTCGTAATCTACATGAATGAAACTATATAATTCCATGCCAAACTCAAAATAATTGGGATCAAAAAAATTTAATATTTTTATCATGGCTCACTCTTCGATTTGAATTCAGGATTTTGCCTATTCTGAGTTTCTTCTCTATAGAATCTGTAATTCTGAACCAATCGCTTTGAAATTTGGAACATTTATAGTATATAGTATGCCTAACCGATCGATGGTATCAGCAATTCTTTATCTCGATTATTTGTATAAGTTTTTGACTCCCCGCTTCCGGCTCCGCTTCCGGACAGTATTTTTAAATTCTCGATATCTTGGAAAATATCCTCCAGATATAATTTTGTTCTCTAGATTCGTAATCTACATGAATAAAACTATATAATTCCATGCCAAACTCAAAATAATTGGGATCAAAAAAATTTAATATTTTTATCATGGCTCACTCTTCGATTTGAATTCAGGATTTTGCCTATTCTGAGTTTCTTCTCCATAGAATCTGTATTTCTGAACCAATCGCTTTGAAATTTGAAACATTCATAGTATATAGTATGCCTAACCGATCGATGGTATCAGCAATTTTTTTATCTCGATTAATTGTATAAGTTTTTGACTCCCCGCTTCCGGCTCCGCTTCCGGACTGTATTTTTAAATTCTCGATATCTTGGAAAATATCCTCCAGATCCAATTTTGTTCTCTAGATTCGTAATCTACATGGATGAAACTTTATAATTCCATGCCAAACTCAAAATAATTGGGATCAAAAAAATTTAATATTTTTATCATGGCTCACTCTTCGATTTGAATTCTGGATTTTGCCTATTCTGAGTTTCTTCTCTATAGAATCTGTAATTCTGAACCAATCGCTTTGAAATTTGGAACATTTATAGTATATAGTATGCCTAACCGATCGATGGTATCAGCAATTCTTTATCTCGATTATTTGTATAAGTTTTTGACTCCCCGCTTCCGGCTCCGCTTCCGGACTGTATTTTTAAATTCTCGATTTCTTGGAAAATATCCTCCAGATCCGATTTTGTTCTCTAGATTCGTAATCTACATGAATGAAACTATATAATTCCATGCCAAACTCAGAATAATTGGGATCAAAAAAATTTAATATTTTTATCATGGCTCACTCTTCGATTTGAATTCAGGATTTTGCCTATTCTGAGTTTCTTCTCTATAGAATCTGTTATTCTGAACCAATCGCTTTGAAATTTGGAACATTCATAGTATATAGTATGCCTAACCGATCGATGGTATCAGCAATTTTTTATCTCGATTATTTGTATAAGTTTTTGACTCCCCGTTTCCGGCTCCGCTTCAGGACTGTATTTTTAAATTCTCGATATCTTGAAAAATATCCTCCAGATCCAATTTTGTTCTCTAGATTCGTAATCTACATGAATAAAACTATATAATTCCATGCCAAACTCAAAATAATTGGGATCAAAAAAATTTAATATTTTTATCATGGCTCACTCTTCGATTTGAATTCAGGATTTTGCATATTCTGAGTTTCTTCTCTATAGAATCTGTAATTCTTAACCAATCGCTTTGAAATTTGGAGCATTCATAGTATATAGTATGCCTAACCGATCGATGGTATCAGCATTTTTTTATCTCGATTATTTGTATAAGTTTTTGACTCTCCGCTTCCGGCTCCACTTCCGGACTGTATTTTTAAATTCTCGATATCTTGGAAAATATTCTCCAGATCCAATTTTGTTCTCTAGATTCGTAATCTACATGAATGAAACTATATAATTCCATGCCAAACTCAAAATAATTGGGATCAAAAAAATTTAATATTTTTATCATGGCTCACTCTTCGATTTGAATTCAGGATTTTGCCTATTCTGAGTTTCTTCTCTATAGAATCTGTAATTCTTAACCAATCGCTTTGAAATTTGGAGCATTCATAGTATATAGTATGCCTAACCGATCGATGGTATCAGCATTTTTTTATCTCGATTATTTGTATAAGTTTTTGACTCCCCGCTTCCGGCTCCGCTTCCGGACAGTATTTTTAAATTCTCGATATCTTGGAAAATATCCTCCAGATCCAATTTTGTTCTCTAGATTCGTAATCTACATGAATAAAACTATATAATTCCATGCCAAACCCAAAATAATTGGGATCAAAAAAATTTAATATTTTTATCATGGCTCACTCTTCGATTTGAATTCAGGATTTTCCCTATTCTGAGTTTCTTCTCTATAGAATCTGTTATTCTGAACCAATCGCTTTGAAATTTGGAACATTTATAGTATATAGTATGCCTAACCGATCGATGGTATCAGCAATTCTTTATCTCGATTATTTGTATAAGTTTTTGACTCCCCGCTTCCGGCTCCCCTTCCGGACTGTATTTTTAAATTCTCGATATCTTGGAAAATATCCTCCAGATCCAATTTTGTTCTTTAGATTCGTAATCTACATGAATGAAACTATATAATTCCATGCCAAACTCAAAATAATTGGGATCAAAAAAATTTAATATTTTTATCATGGCTCACTCTTCGATTTGAATTCAGTATTTTGCCTATTCTGAGTTTCTTCTCTATAGAATCTGTAATTCTGAACCAATCGCTTTGAAATTTGGAACATTTATAGTATATAGTATGCCTAACCGATCGATGGTATCAGCAATTCTTTATCTCGATTATTTGTATAAGTTTTTGACTCCCCGCTTCCGGCTCCGCTTCCGGACAGTATTTTTAAATTCTCGATATCTTGGAAAATATCCTCCAGATATAATTTTGTTCTCTAGATTCGTAATCTACATGAATAAAACTATATAATTCCATGCCAAACTCAAAATAATTGGGATCAAAAAAATTTAATATTTTTATCATGGCTCACTCTTCGATTTGAATTCAGGATTTTGCCTATTCTGAGTTTCTTCTCTATAGAATCTGTAATTCTGAACCAATCGCTTTGAAATTTGGAACATTCATAGTATATAGTATGCCTAACCGATCGATGGTATCAGCAATTTTTTATCTCGATTATTTGTATAAGTTTTTGACTCCCCGCTTCCGGCTCCGCTTCCGGACTGTATTTTTAAATTCTCGATATCTTGAAAAATATCCTCCAGATCCAATTTTGTTCTCTAGATTCGTAATCTACATGAATGAAACTATATAATTCCATGCCAAACTCAAAATAATTGGGATCAAAAAAATTTAATATTTTTATCATGGCTCACTCTTCGATTTGAATTCAGGATTTTGCCTATTCTGAGTTTCTTCTCTATAGAATCTGTAATTCTGAACCAATCGCTTTGAAAACATTTATAGTATATAGTATGCCTAATTGATCTATGCTATCAGCAATTTTTTCTCTCTATCATTTGTATGAGTTTTTGACTCCCTGCTTCCGGCTCCGCTTCCGGACTGGATTTTTAAATTCTTGATATCTTGGAAAATATCTTTCAGATCCAATTTTGTCTTCTAGATTCGTAATCTACATGAATAAAACTATATGATTTCAGTCCAAACTCAAAATAATTGGGATCAAAAAAATTTATTATTTTTTATCATGGCTCACTCCTCGCTTTGAGTTCAGGATTTGGCCTATTCTGAGATTTTTCTCTATAGAATCTGTAATTCTGAACCAGTCGCTTTGAAATTTGGAACATTTATAGTATATAGTATGCTTAATTGATCTATGCTATCAGCAATTTTTTCTCTCTATCATTTGTATGAGTTTTTGACTCCCCGCTTCCGGCTCCGCTTCCGGACTGGATTTTTAAATTCTTGATATCTTGGAAAATATCTTCCAGATCCAATTTTGTCTCCTAGATTCGTAATCTACATGAATTAAACTATATGATTTCAGTCCAAACTCAAAATAATTGGGATCAAAAAAATTTATTATTTTTTATCATGGCTCACTTTTCGCTTTGAGTTCAGGATTTGGCCTATTCTGAGATTTTTCTCTATAGAATCTGTAATTCTGAACCAGTCGCTTTGAAATTTGGAACATTTATAGTATATAGTATGCCTAATTGATCTATGCTATCAGCAATTTTTTCTCTCTATCATTAGTATGAGTTTTTGACTCCCCGCTTCCGGCTCCGCTTCCGGACTGGATTTTTAAATTCTTGATATCTTGGAAAATATCTTTCAGATCCAATTTTGTCTTCTAGATTCGTAATCTACATGAATAAAACTATATGATTTCAGTCCAAACTCAAAATAATTGGGATCAAAAAAATTTATTATTTTTTATCATGGCTCACTCTTCGCTTTGAGTTCAGGATTTGGCCTATTCTGAGATTTTTCTCTATAGAATCTGTAATTCTGAACCAGTCGCTTTGAAATTTGGAACATTTATAGTATATAGTATGCCTAATTGATCTATGCTATCAGCAATTTTTTCTCTCTATCATTTGTATGAGTTTTTGACTCCCCGCTTCCGGCTCCGCTTCCGGACTGGATTTTTAAATTCTTGATATCTTGGAAAATATCTTTCAGATCCAATTTTGTCTTCTAGATTCGTAATCTACATGAATAAAACTATATGATTTCAGTCCAAACTCAAAATAATTGGGATCAAAAAAATTTATTATTTTTTATCATGGCTCACTCCTCGCTTTGAGTTCAGGATTTGGCCTATTCTGAGATTTTTCTCTATAGAATCTGTAATTCTGAACCAGTCGCTTTGAAATTTGGAACATTTATAGTATATAGTATGCCTAATTGATCTATGCTATCAGCAATTTTTTCTCTCTATCATTTGTATGAGTTTTTGACTCCCCGCTTCCGGCTCCGCTTCCGGACTGGATTTTTAAATTCTTGATATCTTGGAAAATATCTTCCAGATCCAATTTTGTCTCCTAGATTCGTAATCTACATGAATGAAACTATATGATTTCAGTCCAAACTCAAAATAATTGGGATCAAAAAAATTTATTATTTTTTATCATGGCTCACTCTTCGCTTTGAGTTCAGGATTTGGCCTATTCTGAGATTTTTCTCTATAGAATCTGTAATTCTGAACAAGTCGCTTTGAAATTTAAGACATTTATAGTATATAGTATGCCTAATTGATCTATGCTATCAGCAATTTTTTCTCTCTATCATTTGTATGAGTTTCTGACTCCCCGCTTCCGGCTCCGCTTCCGGACTGGATTTTTAAATTTTTGATATCTTGGAAAATATCTTTCAGATCCAATTTTGTCTTCTAGATTCGTAATCTACATGAATAAAACTATATGATTTCAGTCCAAACTCAAAATAATTGGGATCAAAAAAATTTATTATTTTTTATCATGGCTCACTCTTCGCTTTGAGTTCAGGATTTGGCCTATTCTGAGATTTTTCTCTATAGAATCTGTAATTCTGAACCAGTCGCTTTGAAATTTGGAACATTTATAGTATATAGTATGCCTAATTGATCTATGCTATCAGCAATTTTTTCTCTTTATCATTTGTATGAGTATTTGACTCCCCGCTTCCGGCTCCGCTTCCGGACTGGATTTTTAAATTCTTGATATCTTGGAAAATATCTTCCAGATCCAATTTTGTCTTCTAGATTCGTAATCTACATGAATAAAACTATATGATTTCAGTCCAAACTCAAAATAATTGGGATCAAAAAAATTTAATATTTTTTATCATGGCTCACTCTTCGCTTTGAGTTCAGGATTTGGCCTATTCTGAGATTTTTCTCTATAGAATCTGTAATTCTGCACCAGTCGCTTTGAAATTTGGGACATTTATAGTATATAGTATGCCTAATCGATCTATGCTATCAGCAATTTTTTCTCTCTATCATTTGTATGAGTTTTTGACTCCCCGCTTCCGGCTCCGCTTCCGGACTGGATTTTTAAATTCTTGATATCTTGGAAAATATCTTCCAGATCCAATTTTGTCTTCTAAATTCGTAATCTACATGAATAAAACTATATGATTTCAGTCCAAACTCAAAATAATTGGGATCAAAAAAATTTAATATTTTTTATCATGGCTCACTCTTCGCTTTGAGTTCAGGATTTGGCCTATTCTGAGATTTTTCTCTATAGAATCTGTAATTCTGCACCAGTCGCTTTGAAATTTGGAACATTAATAGTATATAGTATGCCTAATCGATCTATGCTATCAGCAATTTTTTCTCTCTATCATTTGTATGAGTTTTTGACTCCCCGCTTCCGGCTCCGCTTCCGGACTGGATTTTTAAATTCTTGATATCTTGGAAAATATCTTCCAGATCCAATTTTGTCTTCTAGATTCGTAATCTACATGAATAAAACTATATGATTTCAGTCCAAACTCAAAATAATTGGGATCAAAAAAATTTAATATTTTTTATCATGGCTCACTCTTCGCTTTGAGTTCAGGATTTGGCCTATTCTGAGATTTTTCTCTATAGAATCTGTAATTCTGCACCAGTCGCTTTGAAATTTGGGACATTTATAGTATATAGTATGCCTAATCGATCTATGCTATCAGCAATTTTTTCTCTCTATCATTTGTATGAGTTTTTGACTCCCCGCTTCCGGCTCCGCTTCCGGACTGGATTTTTAAATTCTTGATATCTTGGAAAATATCTTCCAGATCCAATTTTGTCTTCTAGATTCGTAATCTACATGAATAAAACTATATGATTTCAGTCCAAACTCAAAATAATTGGGATCAAAAAAATTTAATATTTTTTATCATGGCTCACTCTTCGCTTTGAGTTCAGGATTTGGCCTATTCTGAGATTTTTCTCTATAGAATCTGTAATTCTGCACCAGTCGCTTTGAAATTTGGGACATTTATAGTATATAGTATGCCTAATCGATCTATGCTATCAGCAATTTTTTCTCTCTATCATTTGTATGAGTTTTTGACTCCCCGCTTCCGGCTCCGCTTCCGGACTGGATTTTTAAATTCTTGATATCTTGGAAAATATCTTCCAGATCCAATTTTGTCTTCTAGATTCGTAATCTACATGAATAAAACTATATGATTTCAGTCCAAACTCAAAATAATTGGGATCAAAAAAATTTAATATTTTTTATCATGGCTCACTCTTCGCTTTGAGTTCAGGATTTGGCCTATTCTGAGATTTTTTTCTATAGAATCTGTAATTCTGCACCAGTCGCTTTGAAATTTGGAACATTTATAGTATATAGTATGCCTAATCGATCTATGCTATCAGCAATTTTTTCTCTCTATCATTTGTATGAGTTTTTGACTCCCCGCTTCCGGCTCCGCTTCCGGACTGGATTTTTAAATTCTTGATATCTTGGAAAATATCTTCCAGATCCAATTTTGTCTTCTAGATTCGTAATCTACATGAATAAAACTATATGATTTCAGTCCAAACTCAAAATAATTGGGATCAAAAAAATTTAATATTTTTTATCATGGCTCACTCTTCGCTTTGAGTTCAGGATTTGGCCTATTCTGAGATTTTTCTCTATAGAATCTGTAATTCTGCACCAGTCGCTTTGAAATTTGGGACATTTATAGTATATAGTATGCCTAATCGATTGATGCTATCAGCAATTTTTTCTCTCTATCATTTGTATGAGTTTTTGACTTCCCGCTTCCGGCTCCGCTTCCGGACTGGATTTTTAAATTCTTGATATCTTGGAAAATATCTTCCAGATCCAATTTTGTCTTCTAGATTCGTTATCTACATGAATGAAACTATATGATTTCAGTCCAAACTCAAAATAATAAGGATCAAAAAAATTTAATATTTTTTATCATGGCTCACTCTTCGCTTTGAGTTCAGGATTTGGCCTATTCTGAGATTTTTCTCTATAGAATCTGTAATTCTGAACCAATCGCTTTGAAATTTGGAACATTTATTGTATATAGTATGCCTAATCGATCTATGCTATCAGCAATTTTTTCTCTTTATCATTTGTATGAGTTTTTGACTCCCCGCTTCCGGCTCCGCTTCCGGACTGGATTTTTAAATTCTTGATATCTTGGAAAATATCTTCCAGATCCAATTTTGTCTTCTAGATTTGTAATCTACATGAATTAAACTTGATAATTTCATGCCAAACTCAAAATAATTATGATCAAAAAGATTTAATATTTTTTATCATGGCTCACTCTTCGCTTTGAGTTCAGGATTTGGCCTATTCTGAGATTTTTGCTCTATAGAATCTGTAATTCTGAACCAATCGCTTTGAAATTTGGAACATTTATTGTATATAGTATGCCTAATCGATCTATGCTATCAGCAATTTTTTTGTCTATCATTTGTATGAGTTTTTGACTCCCCGCTTCCGGCTCCGCTTCCGGACTGGATTTTTAAATTCTTGATATCTTGGAAAATATCTTCCAGATCCAATTTTGTCTTCTAGATTCGTAATCTGAATGAATCAAACTATATGATCTCAGTCCAAACTCAAAATAATTGGGATCAAAAAAATTTAATATTTTTTATCATGGCTCACTCTTCGATTTGAGTTCAGGATTTTGCCTATTCTGAGATTTTTCTCTATAGAATCTGTAATTCTATACCAATCGCTTTGAAATTTTGAACATTCATAGTATATAGTATGCCTAATCGATTGATGCTATCAGCAATTTTTTATCTCCATTATTTGTATGAGTTTTTGACTCCTTGCTTCCGGCTCCGCTTCCGGACTATATTTTTAAATCTTTGATATCTTGGAAAATATCCTCCAGATCCAAATTTGTTTCCTAGATTCGTAATCTACATGAATTAAACTTAATAATTTCATGCCAAACTCAAAATAATTATGATCAAAAAAATTTAATATTTTTTATCATGGCTCACTTTTCGATTTGAGTTCAGGATTTTGCCTATTCTGAGATTTTTCTCTATAGAATCTGTAATTCTAGACCAATCGCTTTGAAATTTCGAACATTCATAGTATATAGTATGCCTAATCGATTGATGCTAACAGCAATTCTTTATCTCCATTATTTGTATGAGTTTTTGACTCCCCGCTTCCGGCTCCGCTTCCGGACTATATTTTTAAATCTTTGATATCTTGGAAAATATCCTCCAGATCCAAATTTGTTTCCTAGATTCGTAATCTACATGAATTAAACTTAATAATTTCATGCCAAACTCAAAATAATTATGATCAAAAAAATTTAATATTTTTTATCATGGCTCACTCTTCGATTTGAGTTCAGGATTTTGCCTATTCTGAGATTTTTCTCTATAGAATCTGTAATTCTTAACCAATCGCTTTGAAATTTGGAACATTCATAGTACATAGTATGTCTAATCGATTGATGCTATCAGCAATTTTTTATCTCCATTATTTGTATGAGTTTTTGACTCCCCGCTTCCGGCTCCGCTTCCAAGCTATATTTTTAAATCTTTGATATCTTGGAAAATATCCTCCAGATCCAAATTTGTCTCCTAGATTCGTAATCTACATGAATTAAACTATATGATTTCATGCGAAACTCAAAATAATTATGATCAAAAAAATTTAATATTTTTTATCATGGCTCACTTTTCGATTTGAGTTCAGGATTTTGCCTATTCTGAGATTTTTCTCTATAGAATCTGTAATTCTAGACCAATCGCTTTGAAATTTGGAACATTTATAGTATATAGTATGCCTAATCGATTGATGCTATCAGCAATTTTTTATCTCCATTATTTGTATGAGTTTTTGACTCCCCGCTTCCGGCTCCGCTTCCGGACTATATTTTTAAATCTTTGATATCTTGAAAAATATCCTCCAGATCCAAATTTGTTTCCTAGATTCGTAATCTACATGAATTAAACTATATAATTTCATGCCAAACTCAAAATAATTATGATCAAAAAAATTTAATATTTTTTATCATGGCTCACTCTTCGATTTGAGTTCAGGATTTTGCCTATTCTAAGATTTTTCTCTATAGAATCTGTAATTCTAGACCAATCGCTTTGAAATTTTGAACATTCATAGTATATAGTATGCCTAATCGATTGATGCTAACAGCAATTCTTTATCTCCATTATTTGTATGAGTTTTTGACTCCCCGCTTCCGGCTCCGCTTCCGGACTATATTTTTAAATCTTTGATATCTTGGAAAATATCCTCCAGATCCAAATTTGTTTCCTAGATTCGTAATCTACATGAATTAAACTTAATAATTTCATGCCAAACTCAAAATAATTATGATCAAAAAAATTTAATATTTTTTATCATGGCTCACTCTTCGATTTGAGTTCAGGATTTTGCCTATTCTGAGATTTTTCTCTATAGAATCTGTAATTCTAGACCAATCGCTTTGAAATTTAGAACATTTATGGTATATAGTTTGCCTAATCGATTGATGCTATCAGCAATTTTCTATCTCCATTATTTGTATGAGTTTTTGACTCCCCGCTTCCGGCTCCGCTTCCGGACTATATTTTTAAATCTTTGATATCTTGGAAAATATCCTCCAGATCCAAAATTGTTTTCTAGATTCGTAATCTACATGAATTAAACTATATGATTTCATGCCAAACTCAAAATAATTATGATCAAAAAAATTTAATATTTTTTATCATGGCTCACTCTTCGATTTGAGTTCAGGATTTTGCCTATTCTGAGATTTTTCTCTATAGAATCTGTAATTCTAGACCAATCATTTTGAAATTTGGAACATTTATAGTATATAGTATGCCTAATCGATTGATGCTATCAGCAATTTTTTATCGCCATTATTTGTATGAGTTTTTGACTCCCCGCTTCCGGCTCCGCTTCCGGACTATATTTTTAAATCTTTGATATCTTGGAAAATATCCTCCAGATCCAAATTTGTTTCCTAGATTCGTAATCTACATGAATTAAACTATATAATTTCATGCCAAACTCAAAATAATTATGATCAAAAAAATTTAATATTTTTTATCATGGCTCACTCTTCGATTTGAGTTCAGGATTTTGCCTATTCTGAGATTTTTCTCTATAGAATCTGTAATTCTAGACCAATCATTTTGAAATTTGGAACATTTATAGTATATAGTATGCCTAATCGATTGATGCTATCAGCAATTTTTTATCTCCATTATTTGTATGAGTTTTTGACTCCCCGCTTCCGGCTCCGCTTCCGGACTATATTTTTAAATCTTTGATATCTTGGAAAATATCCTCCAGATCCAAATTTGTTTCCCAGATTCGTAATCTACATGAATTAAACTTGATAATTTCATGCCAAACTCAAAATAATTATGATCAAAAAAATTTAATATTTTTTATCATGGCTCACTCTTCGATTTGAGTTCAGGATTTTGCCTATTCTGAGATTTTTCTCTATAGAATCTGTAATTCTGGACCAATCGCTTTGAAATTTGGAACATTTATAGTATATAGTATGCCTGATCAACTGAAGCTATCAGCAATTTTTTATCTCCATTATTTGTATGAGTTTTTGACTCCCCGCTTCCGGCTCCGCTTCCGGACTATATTTTTAAATCTTTGATATCTTGGAAAATATCCTCCAGATCCAAATTTGTTTCCTAGATTCGTAATCTACATGAATTAAACCATATAATTTCATGCCAAACTCAAAATAATTATGATCAAAAAAATTTAATATTTTTTATCATGTCTCACTCTTCGATTTGAGTTCAGGATTTTGCCTATTCTGAGATTTTTCTCTATAGAATCTGTAATTCTAGACCAATCGCTTTGAAATTCAAAACATTTATAGTATAAAGTATGCCTAATCGATTGATGCTATCAGCAATTTTTTATCTCCATTATTTGTATGAGTTTTTGACTCCCCGCTTCCGGCTCCGCTTCCGGACTATATTTTTAAATCTTTGATATCCTGAAAAATATCCTCCAAATCCAAATTTGTTTCCTAGATTCGTAATCTACATGAACTAAACTATATAATTTCATGCCAAACTCGAAATAATTATGATCAAAAAAATTTAATATTTTTTATCATGGCTCACTCTTCGATTTGAGTTCAGGATTTTGCCTATTCTGAGATTTTTCTCTATAGAATCTGTAATCCTAGACCAATCGCTTTGAAATTTGGAACATTCATAGTATATAGTATGCCTAATCGATTGATGCTATTAGCAATTTTTTATCTCCATTATTTGTATGAGTTTTTGACTCCCCGCTTCCGGCTCCGCTTCCGGACTATATTTTTAAATCTTTGATATCTTGGAAAATATCCTTCAGATCCAAATTTGTTTCCTAGATTCGTAATCTACATGAATTAAACTATATGATGTCATGCCAAACTCGAAATAATTATGATCAAAAAAATTTAATATTTTTTATCATGGCTCACTCTTCGATTTGAGTTCAGGATTTTGCCTATTCTGAGATTTTTCTCTATAGAATCTGTAATTCTAGACCAATCGCTTAGAAATTTGGAACATTCATAGTACATAGTATGCCTAATCGATTGATGCTATCAGCAATTTTTTATCTCCATTATTTGTATGAGTTTTTGACTCCCCGCTTCCGGCTCCGCTTCCGGACTATATTTTTAAATCTTTGATATCTTGGAAAATATCCTTCAGATCCAAATTTGTCTCCTAGATTCGTAATCTACATGAATTAAACTATATGATTTCATGCCAAACTCAAAATAATTATGATCAAAAAAATTTAATATTTTTTATCATGGCTCACTCTTCGATTTGAGTTCAGGATTTTGCCTATTCTGAGATTTTTCTCTATAGAATCTGTAATTCTAAACCAATCGCTTTGAAATTAGGAACATTCATAGTATATAGTATGCCTAATCGATTGATGCTATCAGCAATTTTTTATCTCTATTATTTGTATGAGTTTTTGACTCCTAGCTTCCGGCTCCGCTTCCGGACTATATTTTTAAATCTTTGATATCTTGGAAAATATCCTCCAGATCCAAATTTGTTTCCTAGATTCGTAATCTACATGAATTGAACTATATGATTTCATGCCAAACTCAAAATAATTATGATCAAAAAAATTTAATATTTTTTATCATGGCTCACTCTTCGATTTGAGTTCAGGATTTTGCCTATTCTGAGATTTTTCTCTATAGAATCTGTAATTCTAGACCAATCGCTTTTAAATTTGAAACATTCATAGTATATAGTATGCCTAATCTATTGATGCTATTAGCAATCTTTTATCTCCATTATTTGTATGAGTTTTTGACTCCCCGCTTCCGGCTCCGCTTCCGGACTATATTTTTAAATCTTTGATATCTTGGAAAATATCCTCCAGATCCAAATTTGTTTCCTAGATTCGTAATCTACATGAATTAAACTATATGATTTCATGCCAAACTCAAAATAATTATGATCAAAAAAATTTAATATTTTTTATCATGGCTCACTCTTCGATTTGAGTTCAGGATTTTGCCTATTCTGAGATAATTCTCTATAGAATCTGTAATTCTAGACCAATCGCTTTGAAATTTGGAACATTCATAGTATATAGTATGCCTAATCGATTGATGCTATCATCAATTTTTTATCTCCATTATTTGTATGAGTTTTTGACTCCCCGCTTCCGGCTCCGCTTCCGGACTATATTTTTAAATCTTTGATATCTTGGAAAATATCCTTCAGATCCAAATTTGTTTTCTAGATTCGTAATCTACATGAATTAAACTATATAATTTCATGCCAAACTCAAAATAATTATGATCAAAAAAATTTAATATTTTTTATCATGGCTCACTCTTCGATTTGAGTTCAGGATTTTGCCTATTCTGAGATTTTTCTCTATAGAATCTGTAATTCTAGACTAATCGCTTTGAAATTTGGAACATTTATAGTATATAGTATGCCTAATCGATTGATGCTATCAGCAATTTTTTATCTCCATTATTTGTATGAGTTTTTTACTCCCCGCTTCCGGCTCCGCTTCCGGACTATATTTTTAAATCTTTGATATCTTGGAAAAAATCCTCCAGATCCAAATTTGTTTCCTAGATTCGTAATCTACATGAATTAAACTATATGATTTCATGCCAAACTCAAAATAATTATGATCAAAAAAATTTAATATTTTTTATCATGGCTCACTCTTCGATTTGAGTTCAGGATTTTGCCTATTCTGAGATTTTTCTCTATAGAATCTGTAATTCCTGACCAATCGCTTTGAAATTTGGAACATTTATAGTATATAGTATGCCTAATCGATTGATGCTATCAGCAATTTTTTATCTCCATTATTTGTATGAGTTTTTGACTCCTCGCTTCCGGCTCCGCTTCCGGACTATATTTTTAAATCTTTGATATCTTGGAAAATATCCTCCAGATCAAAATTTGTTTCCTAGATTCGTAATCTACATGAATTAAACTATATGATTTCATGCCAAACTCAAAATAATTATGATCAAAAAAATTTAATATTTTTTATCATGGCTCACTCTTCGATTTGAGTTCAGGATTTTGCCTATTCTGAGATTTTTCTCTATAGAATCTGTAATTCTAGACCAATCGCTTTGAAATTTGAAACATTTATAGTATATAGTATGCCTAATCGATTGATGCTATCAGCAATTTTTTATCTCCATTATTTGTATGAGTTTTTGACTCCCCGCTTCCGGCTCCGCTTCCGGACTATATTTTTAAATCTTTGATATCTTGGAAAATATCCTTCAGATCCAAATTTGTTTCCTAGATTCGTAATCTACATGAATTAAACTTAATAATTTCATGCCAAACTCAAAATAATTATGATCAAAAAAATTTAATATTTTTTATCATGGCTCACTCTTCGATTTGAGTTCAGGATTTTGCCTATTCTGAGATTTTTCTCTATAGAATCTGTAATTCCTGACCAATCGCTTTGAAATTTGGAACATTTATAGTATATAGTATGCCTAATCGATTGATGCTATCAGCAATTTTTTATCTCCATTATTTGTATGAGTTTTTGACTCCTCGCTTCCGGCTCCGCTTCCGGACTATATTTTTAAATCTTTGATATCTTGGAAAATATCCTCCAGATCAAAATTTGTTTCCTAGATTCGTAATCTACATGAATTAAACTATATGATTTCATGCCAAACTCAAAATAATTATGATCAAAAAAATTTAATATTTTTTATCATGGCTCACTCTTCGATTTGAGTTCAGGATTTTGCCTATTCTGAGATTTTTCTCTATAGAATCTGTAATTCCTGACCAATCGCTTTGAAATTTGGAACATTTATAGTATATAGTATGCCT
Source organism: Dromius quadrimaculatus (assembly GCA_963989225.1). Classification (NCBI taxonomy): domain Eukaryota; kingdom Metazoa; phylum Arthropoda; class Insecta; order Coleoptera; family Carabidae; genus Dromius; species Dromius quadrimaculatus. The sequence continues at coordinate 839,539 of OZ022328.1, forward strand.
AATCGATTGATGCTATCAGCAATTTTTTATCTCCATTATTTGTATGAGTTTTTGACTCCTCGCTTCCGGCTCCGCTTCCGGACTATATTTTTAAATCTTTGATATCTTGGAAAATATCCTCCAGATCAAAATTTGTTTCCTAGATTCGTAATCTACATGAATTAAACTATATGATTTCATGCCAAACTCAAAATAATTATGATCAAAAAAATTTAATATTTTTTATCATGGCTCACTCTTCGATTTGAGTTCAGGATTTTGCCTATTCTGAGATTTTTCTCTATAGAATCTGTAATTCTAGACCAATCGCTTTGAAATTTGGAACATTTATAGTATATAGTATGCCTAATCGATTGATGCTATCAGCAATTTTTTATCTCCATTATTTGTATGAGTTTTTGACTCCCCGCTTCCGGCTCCGCTTCCGGACTATATTTTTAAATCTTTGATATCTTGGAAAATATCCTCCAGATCCAAATTTGTTTCCTAGATTCGTAATCTACATGAATTAAACTTGATAATTTCATGCCAAACTCAAAATAATCATGATCAAAAAAATTTAATATTTTTTATCATGGCTCACTCTTCGATTTGAGTTCAGGATTTTGCCTATTCTGAGATTTTTCTCTATAGAATCTGTAATTCTAGACCAACCGCTTCGAAATTTGGAACATTTATAGTATATAGTATGCCTAATCGATTGATGCTATCAGCAATTTTTTATCTCCATTATTTGTATGAGTTTTTGACTCCCCGCTTCCGGCTCCGCTTCCGGACTATATTTTTAAATCTTTGATATCTTGGAAAATATCCTCCAGATCCAAATTTGTTTCCTAGATTCGTAGTCTACATGAATTGAACTATATGATTTCATGCCAAACTCAAAATAATTATGATCAAAAAAATTTAATATTTTTTATCATGGCTCACTCTTCGATTTGAGTTCAGGATTTGGCCTATTCTAAGATTTTTCTCTATAGAATCTGTAATTCTAGACCAATCGCTTTGAAATTTGAAACATCTATAGTATATAGTATGCCTAATCGATTGATGCTATCAGCAATTTTCTATCTCCATTATTTGTATGAGTTTTTGACTCCCCGCTTCCGGCTCCGCTTCCAGACTATATTTTTAAATCTTTGATATCTTGGAAAATATCATCCAGATCCAAATTTGTTTTCTAGATTCGTAATCTACATGAATTAAACTTAATAATTTCATGCCAAACTCAAAATAATTATGATCAAAAAAATTTAATATTTTTTATCATGGCTCACTCTTCGATTTGAGTTCAGGATATTGCCTATACTGAGATTTTTCTCTATAGAATCTGTAATTCTAGACCAATTGCTTCGAAATTTGGAACATTTATAGAATATAGTATGCCTAATCGATTGATGCTATCAGCAATTTTCTATCCCCATTATTTGTATGAGTTTTTGACTCCCCGCTTCCGGCTCCGCTTCCGGACTATATTTTTAAATCTTTGATATCTTGGAAAATATCCTTCAGATCCAAATTTGTTTTCTAGATTCGTAATCTACATGAATTAAACTATATGATTTCATGCCAAACTCAAAATAATTATGATCAAAAAAATTTAATATTTTTTATCATGGCTCACTCTTCGATTTGAGTTCAGGATTTTGCCTATTCTGAGATTTTTCTCTATAGAATCTGTAATTCTAGACCAATCGCTTTGAAATTTGGAACATTTATAGTATATAGTATGCCTAATCGATTGATGCTATTAGCAATTTTCTATCTCCATTATTTGTATGAGTTTTTGACTCCCCGCTTCCGGCTCCGCTTCCGGACTATATTTTTAAATCTTTGATATCTTGGAAAATATCCTTCAGATCCAAATTTGTTTTCTAGATTCGTAATCTACATGAATTAAACTATATGATTTCATGCCAAACTCAAAATAATTATGATCAAAAAATTTAATATTTTTTATCATGGCTCACTCTTCGATTTGAGTTCAGGATTTTGCCTATTCTGAGATTTTTCTCTATAGAATCTGTAATTCTAGACCAATCGCTTTGAAATTTGGAACATTTATAGTATATAGTATGCCTAATCGATTGATGCTATCAGCAATTTTTTATCTCCATTATTTGTATGAGTTTTTGACTCCCCGCTTCCGGCTCCGCTTCCGGACTATATTTTTAAATCTTTGATATTTCGGAAAATATCCTCCAGATCCAAATTTGTTTTCTAGATTCGTAATCTACATGAATTAAACTATATGATTTCATGCCAAACTCAAAATAATTATGATCAAAAAAATTTAATATTTTTTATCATGGCTCACTCTTCGATTTGAGTTCAGGATTTTGCCTATTCTGAGATTTTTCTCTATAGAATCTGTAATTCTAGACCAATTGCTTTGAAATTTGGAACATTCATAGTATATAGTATGCCTAATCGATTGATGCTATCAGCAATTTTTTATCTCCATTATTTGTATGAGTTTTTGACTCCCCGCTTCCGGCTCCGCTTCCGGACTATATTTTTAAATCTTTGATATCTTGGAAAATATCCTTCAGATCCAAATTTGTTTTCTAGATTCGTAATCTACATGAATTAAACTATATGATTTCATGCCAAACTCAAAATAATTATGATCAAAAAAATTTAATATTTTTTATCATGGCTCACTCTTCGATTTGAGTTCAGGATTTTGCCTATTCTGAGATTTTTCTCTATAGAATCTGTAATTCTAGACCAATCGCTCTGAAATTTGGAACATTTATAGTATATAGTATGCCTAATCGATTGATGCTATCAGCAATTCTCTATCTCCATTATTTGTATGAGTTTTTGACTCCCCGCTTCCGGCTCCGCTTCCGGACTATATTTTTAAATCTTTGATATCTTGGAAAATATCCTTCAGATCCAAATTTGTTTTCTAGATTCGTAATCTACATGAATTAAACTATATGATTTCATGCCAAACTCAAAATAATTATGATCAAAAAAATTTAATATTTTTTATCATGGCTCACTCTTCGATTTGAGTTCAGGATTTTGCCTATTCTGAGATTTTTCTCTATAGAATCTGTAATTCTGGACCAATCGCTTTGAAATTTGGAACATTTATAGTATATAGTATGCCTAATCGATTGATGCTATCAGCAATTTTCTATCTCCATTATTTGTATGAGTTTTTGACTCCCCGCTTCCGGCTCCGCTTCCGGACTATATTTTTAAATCTTTGATTTCTTGGAAAATATCCTTCAGATCCAAATTTGTTTTCTAGATTCGTAATCTACATGAATTAAACTATATGATTTCATGCCAAACTCAAAATAATTATGATCAAAAAAATTTAATATTTTTTATCATGGCTCACTCTTCGATTTGAGTTCAGGATTTTGCCTATTCTGAGATTTTTCTCTATAGAATCTGTAATTCTAGACCAATCGCTTTGAAATTTGGAACATTTATAGTATATAGTATGCCTAATCGATTGATGCTATCAGCAATTTTCTATCTCCATTATTTGTATGAGTTTTTGACTCCCCGCTTCCGGCTCCGCTTCCGGACTATATTTTTAAATCTTTGATATCTTGGAAAATATCCTTCAGATCCAAATTTGTTTTCTAGATTCGTAATCTACATGAATTAAACTATATGATTTCATGCCAAACTCAAAATAATTATGATCAAAAAAATTTAATATTTTTTATCATGGCTCACTCTTCGATTTGAGTTCAGGATTTTGCCTATTCTGAGATTTTTCTCTATAGAATCTGTAATTCTAGACCAATCGCTTTGAAATTTGGAACATTTATAGTACATAGTATGCCTAATCGATTGATGCTATCAGCAATTTTTTATCTCCATTATTTGTATGAGTTTTTGACTCCCCGCTTCCGGCTCCGCTTCCGGACTATATTTTTAAATCTTTGATATCTTGGAAAATATCCTTCAGATCCAAATTTGTTTTCTAGATTCGTAATCTACATGAATTAAACTATATGATTTCATGCCAAACTCAAAATAATTATGATCAAAAAAATTTAATATTTTTTATCATGGCTCACTCTTCGATTTGAGTTCAGGATTTTGCCTATTCTGAGATTTTTCTCTATAGAATCTGTAATTCTAGACCAATCGCTTTGAAATTTGGAACATTTATAGTATATAGTATGCCTAATCGATTGATGCTATCAGCAATTTTCTATCTCCATTATTTGTATGAGTTTTTGACTCCCCGCTTCCGGCTCCGCTTCCGGACTATATTTTTAAATCTTTGATTTCTTGGAAAATATCCTTCAGATCCAAATTTGTTTTCTAGATTCGTAATCTACATGAATTAAACTATATGATTTCATGCCAAACTCAAAATAATTATGATCAAAAAAATTTAATATTTTTTATCATGGCTCACTCTTCGATTTGAGTTCAGGATTTTGCCTATTCTGAGATTTTTCTCTATAGAATCTGTAATTCTAGACCAATCGCTTTGAAATTTGGAACATTTATAGTATATAGTATGCCTAATCGATTGATGCTATCAGCAATTTTCTATCTCCATTATTTGTATGAGTTTTTGACTCCCCGCTTCCGGCTCCGCTTCCGGACTATATTTTTAAATCTTTGATTTCTTGGAAAATATCCTTCAGATCCAAATTTGTTTTCTAGATTCGTAATCTACATGAATTAAACTATATGATTTCATGCCAAACTCAAAATAATTATGATCAAAAAAATTTAATATTTTTTATCATGGCTCACTCTTCGATTTGAGTTCAGGATTTTGCCTATTCTGAGATTTTTCTCTATAGAATCTGTAATTCTAGACCAATCGCTTTGAAATTTGGAACATTTATAGTATATAGTATGCCTAATCGATTGATGCTATCAGCAATTTTCTATCTCCATTATTTGTATGAGTTTTTGACTCCCCGCTTCCGGCTCCGCTTCCGGACTATATTTTTAAATCTTTGATATCTTGGAAAATATCCTTCAGATCCAAATTTGTTTTCTAGATTCGTAATCTACATGAATTAAACTATATGATTTCATGCCAAACTTAGAATAATTATGATCAAAAAAATTTAATATTTTTTATCATGGCTCACTCTTCGATTTGAGTTCAGGATTTTGCCTATTCTGAGATTTTTCTCTATAGAATCTGTAATTCTAGACCAATCGCTTTGAAATTTGGAACATTTATAGTATATAGTATGCCTAATCGATTGATGCTATCAGCAATTTTCTATCTCCATTATTTGTATGAGTTTTTGACTCCCCGCTTCCGGCTCCGCTTCCGGACTATATTTTTAAATCTTTGATATCTTGGAAAATATCCTTCAGATCCAAATTTGTTTTCTAGATTCGTAATCTACATGAATTAAACTATATGATTTCATGCCAAACTCAAAATAATTATGATCAAAAAAATTTAATATTTTTTATCATGGCTCACTCTTCGATTTGAGTTCAGGATTTTGCCTATTCTGAGATTTTTCTCTATAGAATCTGTAATTCTAGACCAATCGCTTTGAAATTTGGAACATTTATAGTACATAGTATGCCTAATCGATTGATGCTATCAGCAATTTTTTATCTCCATTATTTGTATGAGTTTTTGACTCCCCGCTTCCGGCTCCGCTTCCGGACTATATTTTTAAATCTTTGATATCTTGGAAAATATCCTTCAGATCCAAATTTGTTTTCTAGATTCGTAATCTACATGAATTAAACTATATGATTTCATGCCAAACTCAAAATAATTATGATCAAAAAAATTTAATATTTTTTATCATGGCTCACTCTTCGATTTGAGTTCAGGATTTTGCCTATTCTGAGATTTTTCTCTATAGAATCTGTAATTCTAGACCAATCGCTTTGAAATTTGGAACATTCATAGTATATAGTATGCCTAATCGATTGATGCTATCATCAATTTTTTATCTCCATTATTTGTATGAGTTTTTGACTCCCCGCTTCCGGCTCCGCTTCCGGACTATATTTTTAAATCTTTGATATCTTGGAAAATATCCTTCAGATCCAAATTTGTTTTCTAGATTCGTAATCTACATGAATTAAACTATATGATTTCATGCCAAACTCAAAATAATTATGATCAAAAAAATTTAATATTTTTTATCATGGCTCACTCTTCGATTTGAGTTCAGGATTTTGCCTATTCTGAGATTTTTCTCTATAGAATCTGTAATTCTAGACCAATCGCTTTGAAATTTGGAACATTCATAGTATATAGTATGCCCAATCGATTGATGCTATCAGCAATTTTCTATCTCCATTATTTGTATGAGTTTTTGACTCCCCGCTTCCGGCTCCGCTTCCGGACTATATTTTTAAATCTTTGATATCTTGGAAAATATCCTTCAGATCCAAATTTGTTTTCTAGATTCGTAATCTACATGAATTAAACTATATGATTTCATGCCAAACTCAAAATAATTATGATCAAAAAAATTTAATATTTTTTATCATGGCTCACTCTTCGATTTGAGTTCAGGATTTTGCCTATTCTGAGATTTTTCTCTATAGAATCTGTAATTCTGGACCAATCGCTTTGAAATTTGGAACATTTATAGTATATAGTATGCCTAATCGATTGATGCTATCAGCAATTTTCTATCTCCATTATTTGTATGAGTTTTTGACTCCCCGCTTCCGGCTCCGCTTCCGGACTATATTTTTAAATCTTTGATATCTTGGAAAATATCCTTCAGATCCAAATTTGTTTCCTAGATTCGTAATCTACATGAATTAAACTATATGATTTCATGCCAAACTCAAAATAATTATGATCAAAAAAATTTAATATTTTTTATCATGGCTCACTCTTCGATTTGAGTTCAGGATTTTGCCTATTCTGAGATTTTTCTCTATAGAATCTGTAATTCTAGACCAATCGCTTTGAAATTTGGAACATTTATAGTATATAGTATGCCTAATCGATTGATGCTATCAGCAATTTTTTATCTCCATTATTTGTATGAGTTTTTGACTCCCCGCTTCCGGCTCCGCTTCCAGACTATATTTTTAAATCTTTGATATCTTGGAAAATATCCTTCAGATCCAAATTTGTTTTCTAGATTCGTAATCTACATGAATTAAACTATATGATTTCATGCCAAACTCAAAATAATTATGATCAAAAAAATTTAATATTTTTTATCATGGCTCACTCTTCGATTTGAGTTCAGGATTTTGCCTATTCTGAGATTTTTCTCTATAGAATCTGTAATTCTAGACTAATCGCTTTGAAATTTGAAACATTTATAGTATATAGTATGCCTAATCGATTGATGCTATCAGCAATTCTCTATCTCCATTATTTGTATGAGTTTTTGACTCCCCGCTTCCGGCTCCGCTTCCGGACTATATTTTTAAATCTTTGATATCTTGGAAAATATCCTTCAGATCCAAATTTGTTTTCTAGATTCGTAATCTACATGAATTAAACTATATGATTTCATGCCAAACTCAAAATAATTATGAACAAAAAAATTTAATATTTTTTATCATGGCTCACTCTTCGATTTGAGTTCAGGATTTTGCCTATTCTGAGATTTTTCTCTATAGAATCTGTAATTCTAGACCAATCGCTTTGAAATTTGGAACATTTATAGTATATAGTATGCCTAATCGATTGATGCTATCAGCAGTTTTTTATCTCCATTATTTGTATGAGTTTTTGACTCCCCGCTTCCGGCTCCGCTTCCGGACTATATTTTTAAATCTTTGATATCTTGGAAAATATCCTTCAGATCCAAATTTGTTTTCTAGATTCGTAATCTACATGAATTAAACTATATGATTTCATGCCAAACTCAAAATAATTATGATCAAAAAAATTTAATATTTTTTATCATGGCTCACTCTTCGATTTGAGTTCAGGATTTTGCCTATTCTGAGATTTTTCTCTATAGAATCTGTAATTCTAGACCAATCGCTTTGAAATTTGGAACATTTATAGTATATAGTATGCCTAATCGATTGATGCTATCAGCAATTTTCTATCTCCATTATTTGTATGAGTTTTTGACTCCCCGCTTCCGGCTCCGCTTCCGGACTATATTTTTAAATCTTTGATATCTTGGAAAATATCCTTCAGATCCAAATTTGTTTTCTAGATTCGTAATCTACATGAATTAAACTATATGATTTCATGCCAAACTCAAAATAATTATGATCAAAAAAATTTAATATTTTTTATCATGGCTCACTCTTCGATTTGAGTTCAGGATTTTGCCTATTCTGAGATTATTCTCTATAGAATCTGTAATTCTAGACCAATCGCTTTGAAATTTGGAACATTTATAGTATATAGTATGCCTAATCGATTGATGCTATCAGCAATTGTTTATCTCCATTATTTGTATGAGTTTTTGACTCCCCGCTTCCGGCTCCGCTTCCGGACTATATTTTTAAATCTTTGATATCTTGGAAAATATCCTCCAGATCCAAATTTGTTTTCTAGATTCGTAATCTACATGAATTAAACTTGATAATTTCTTGCCAAACTCAAAATAATTATGATCAAAAAAATTTAATATTTTTTATCATGGCTCACTCTTCGATTTGAGTTCAGGATTTTGCCTATTCTGAGATTTTTCTCTATAGAATCTGTAATTCTAGACCAATCGCTTTGAAATTTGGTACATTTATAGTATATAGTATGCCTAATCGATTGATGCTATCAGCAATTGTTTATCTCCATTATTTGTATGAGTTTTTGACTCCCCGCTTCCGGCTCCGCTTCCGGACTATATTTTTAAATCTTTGATATCTTGGAAAATATCCTTCAGATCCAAATATGTTTTCTAGATTCGTAATCTACATGAATTAAACTTGATAATTTCATGCCAAACTCAAAATAATTATGATCAAAAAAATTTAATATTTTTTATCATGGCTCACTCTTCGATTTGAGTTCAGGATTTTGCCTATTCTGAGATTTTTCTCTATAGAATCTGTAATTCTAGACCAATCGCTTTGAAATTTATTACATTTATAGTATATAGTATGCCTAATCGATTGATGCTATCAGCAATTGTTTATCTCCATTATTTGTATGAGTTTTTGACTCCCCGCTTCCGGCTCCGCTTCCGGACTATATTTTTAAATCTTTGATATCTTGGAAAATATCCTCCAGATCCAAATTTGTTCCCTAGATTCGTGATCTACATGAATTAAACTTGATAATTTCATGCCAAACTCAAAATAATTATGATCAAAAAAATTTAATATTTTTTATCATGGCTCACTCTTCGATTTGAGTTCAGGATTTTGCCTATTCTGAGATTTTTCTCTATAGAATCTGTAATTCTAGACCAATCGCTTTGAAATTTGGTACATTTATAGTATATAGTATGCCTAATCGATTTATGCTATCAGCAATTGTTTATCTCCATTATTTGTATGAGTTTTTGACTCCCCGCTTCCGGCTCCGCTTCCGGACTATATTTTTAAATCTTTGATATCTTGGAAAATATCTTTCAGATCCAAATTTGTTTTCTAGATTCGTAATCTACATGAATTAAACCTGATAATTTCATGCCAAACTCAAAATAATTATGATCAAAAAAATTTAATATTTTTTATCATGGCTCACTCTTCGATTTGAGTTCAGGATTTTGCCTATTCTGAGATTTTTCTCTATAGTATCTGTAATTCTAGACCAATCGCTTTGAAATTTGGTACATTTATAGTATATAGTATGCCTAATCGATTGATGCTATCAGCAATTTTTTATCTCCATTATTTGTATGAGTTTTTGACTCCCCGCTTCCGGCTCCGCTTCCGGACTATATTTTTAAATCTTTGATATCTTGGAAAATATCCTCCAGATCCAAATTTGTTTCCTAGATTCGTGATCTACATGAATTAAACTTAATAATTTCATGCCAAACTCAAAATAATTATGATCAAAAAAATTTAATATTTTTTATCATGGCTCACTCTTCGATTTGAGTTCAGGATTTTGCCTATTCTGAGATTTTTCTCTATAGAATCTGTAATTCTAGACCAATCGCTTTGAAATTTTAAACAATTATAGTATATAGTATGCCTAATCGATTGATGCTATCAGCAATTTTTTATCTCCATTATTTGTATGAGTTTTTGACTCCCCGCTTCCGGCTCCGCTTCCGGACTATATTTTTAAATCTTTGATATCTTGGAAAATATCCTCCAGATCCAAATTTGTTTTCTAGATTCGTAATCTACATGAATTAAACTTGATAATTTCATGCCACACTCAAAATAATTATGATCAAAAAAATTTAATATTTTTTATCATGGCTCACTCTTCGATTTGAGTTCAGGATTTTGCCTATTCTGAGATTTTTCTCTATAGAATCTGTAATTCTAGACCAATCGCTTTGAAATTTGGTACATTTATAGTATATAGTATGCCTAATCGATTGATGCTATTAGCAATTGTTTATCTCCATTATTTGTATGAGTTTTTGACTCCCCGCTTCCGGCTCCGCTTCCGGACTATATTTTTAAATCTTTGATATCTTGGAAAATATCCTTCAGATCCAAATTTGTTTTCTAGATTCGTAATCTACATGAATTAAACTTGATAATTTCATGCCAAACTCAAAATAATTATGATCAAAAAAATTTAATATTTTTTATCATGGCTCACTCTTCGATTTGAGTTCAGGATTTTGCCTATTCTGAGATTTTTCTCTATAGAATCTGTAATTCTAGACCAATCGCTTTGAAATTTGGTACATTTATAGTATATAGTATGCCTAATCGATTGATGCTATCAGCAATTGTTTATCTCCATTATTTGTATGAGTTTTTGACTCCCCGCTTCCGGCTCCGCTTCCGGACTATATTTTTAAATCTTTGATATCTTGGAAAATATCCTTCAGATCCAAATTTGTTTTCTAGATTCGTAATCTACATGAATTAAACTTGATAATTTCATGCCAAACTCAAAATAATTATGATCAAAAAAATTTAATATTTTTTATCATGGCTCACTCTTCGATTTGAGTTCAGGATTTTGCCTATTCTGAGATTTTTCTCTATAGAATCTGTAATTCTAGACCAATCGCTTTGAAATTTGGTACATTTATAGTATATAGTATGCCTAATCGATTGATGCTATCAGCAATTGTTTATCTCTATTATTTGTATGAGTTTTTGACTCCCCGCTTCCGGCTCCGCTTCCGGACTATATTTTTAAATCTTTGATATCTTGGAAAATATCCTTCAGATCCAAATTTGTTTTCTAGATTCGTAATCTACATGAATTAAACTTGATAATTTCATGCCAAACTCAAAATAATTATGATCAAAAAAATTTAATATTTTTTATCATGGCTCACTCTTCGATTTGAGTTCAGGATTTTGCCTATTCTGAGATTTTTCTCTATAGAATCTGTAATTCTAGACCAATCGCTTTAAAATTTGGTACATTCATAGTATATAGTATGCCTAATCGATTACTGCTATCAGCAATTGTTTATCTCCATTATTTGTATGAGTTTTTGACTCCCCGCTTCCGGCTCCGCTTCCGGACTATATTTTTAAATCTTTGATATCTTGGAAAATATCCTTCAGATCCAAATTTGTTTTCTAGATTCGTAGTCTACATGGATTAAACTTGATAATTTCATGCCAAACTCAAAATAATTATGATCAAAAAAATTTAATATTTTTTATCATGGCTCACTCTTCGATTTGAGTTCAGGATTTTGCCTATTCTGAGATTTTTCTCTATAGAATCTGTAATTCTAGACCAATCGCTTTGAAATTTGGTACATTTATAGTATATAGTATGCCTAATCGATTACTGCTATCAGCAATTGTTTATCTCTATTATTTGTATGAGTTTTTGACTCCCCGCTTCCGGCTCCGCTTCCGGACTATATTTTTAAATCTTTGATATCTTGGAAAATATCCTTCAGATCCAAATTTGTTTTCTAGATTCGTAGTCTACATGGATTAAACTTGATAATTTCATGCCAAACTCAAAATAATTATGATCAAAAAAATTTAATATTTTTTATCATGGCTCACTCTTCGATTTGAGTTCAGGATTTTGCCTATTCTGAGATTTTTCTCTATAGAATCTGTAATTCTAGACCAATCGCTTTGAAATTTGGAACATTTATAGTATATAGTATGCCTAATTGATTGATGCTATCAGCAATTTCTTATCTCTATTATTTGTATGAGTTTTTGACTCCCCGCTTCCGGCTCCGCTTCCGGACTATATTTTTAAATCTTTGATATCTTGGAAAATATCCTCCAGATCCAAATTTGTTCCCTAGATTCGTGATCTACATGAATTAAACTTGATAATTTCATGCCAAACTCAAAATAATTATGATCAAAAAAATTTAATATTTTTTATCATGGCTCACTCTTCGATTTGAGTTCAGGATTTTGCCTATTCTGAGATTTTTCTCTATAGAATCTGTAATTCTAGACCAATCGCTTTGAAATTTGGTACATTTATAGTATATAGTATGCCTAATCGATTGATGCTATCAGCAATTGTTTATCTCCATTATTTGTATGAGTTTTTGACTCCCCGCTTCCGGCTCCGCTTCCGGACTATATTTTTAAATCTTTGATATCTTGGAAAATATCCTCCAGATCCAAATTTGTTCCCTAGATTCGTGATCTACATGAATTAAACTTGATAATTTCATGCCAAACTCAAAATAATTATGATCAAAAAAATTTAATATTTTTTATCATGGCTCACTCTTCGATTTGAGTTCAGGATTTTGCCTATTCTGAGATTTTTCTCTATAGAATCTGTAATTCTAGACCAATCGCTTTGAAATTTGGTACATTTATAGTATATAGTATGCCTAATCGATTGATGCTATCAGCAATTTTTTATCTCCATTATTTGTATGAGTTTTTGACTCCCCGCTTCCGGCTCCGCTTCCGGACTATATTCTTAAATCTTTGATATCTTGGAAAATATCCTCCAGATCCAAATTTGTTTCCTAGATTCGTAATCTACATGAATTAAACTTGATAATTTCATGCCAAACTCAAAATAATTATGATCAAAAAAATTTAATATTTTTTATCATGGCTCACTCTTCGATTTGAGTTCAGGATTTTGCCTATTCTGAGATTTTTCTCTATAGAATCTGTAATTCTAGACCAATCGCTTTGAAATTTGGTACATTTATAGTATATAGTATGCCTAATCGATTGATGCTATCAGCAATTGTTTATCTCCATTATTTGTATGAGTTTTTGACTCCCCGCTTCCGGCTCCGCTTCCGGACTATATTTTTAAATCTTTGATATCTTGGAAAATATCCTTCAGATCCAAATTTGTTTCCTAGATTCGTAATCTACATGAATTAAACTTGATAATTTCATGCCAAACTCAAAATAATTATGATCAAAAAAATTTAATATTTTTTATCATGGCTCACTCTTCGATTTGAGTTCAGGATTTTGCCTATTCTGAGATTTTTCTCTATAGAATCTGTAATTCTAGACCAATCGCTTTGAAATTTGGTACATTTATAGTATATAGTATGCCTAATCGATTGATGCTATCAGCAATTGTTTATCTCCATTATTTGTATGAGTTTTTGACTCCCCGCTTCCGGCTCCGCTTCCGGACTATATTTTTAAATCTTTGATATCTTGGAAAATATCCTTCAGATCCAAATTTGTTTTCTAGATTCGTAATCTACATGAATTAAACTTGATAATTTCATGCCAAACTCAAAATAATTATGATCAAAAAAATTCAATATTTTTTATCATGGCTCACTCTTCGATTTGAGTTCAGGATTTTGCCTATTCTGAGATTTTTCTCCATAGAATCTGTAATTCTAGACCAATCGCTTTGAAATTTGGTACATTTATAGTATATAGTATGCCTAATCGATTGATGCTATCAGCAATTGTTTATCTCCATTATTTGTATGAGTTTTTGACTCCCCGCTTCCGGCTCCGCTTCCGGACTATATTTTTAAATCTTTGATATCTTGGAAAATATCCTTCAGATCCAAATTTGTTTTCTAGATTCGTAATCTACATGAATTAAACTTGATAATTTCATGCCAAACTCAAAATAATTATGATCAAAAAAATTTAATATTTTTTATCATGGCTCACTCTTCGATTTGAGTTCAGGATTTTGCCTATTCTGAGATTTTTCTCTATAGAATCTGTAATTCTAGACCAATCGCTTTGAAATTTGGAACATTTATAGTATATAGTATGCCTAATCGATTGATGCTATCAGCAATTGTTTATCTCCATTATTTGTATGAGTTTTTGACTCCCCGCTTCCGGCTCCGCTTCCGGACTATATTTTTAAATCTTTGATATCTTGGAAAATATCCTCCAGATCCAAATTTGTTTTCTAGATTCGTAATCTACATGAATTAAACTTGATAATTTCATGCCAAACTCAAAATAATTATGATCAAAAAAATTTAATATTTTTTATCATGGCTCACTCTTCGATTTGAGTTCAGGATTTTGCCTATTCTGAGATTTTTCTCTATAGAATCTGTAATTCTAGACCAATCGCTTTGAAATTTGGAACATTTATAGTATATAGTATGCCTAATCGATTGATGCTATCAGCAATTTTTTATCTCCATTATTTGTATGAGTTTTTGACTCCCCGCTTCCGGCTCCGCTTCCGGACTATATTTTTAAATCTTTGATATCTTGGAAAATATCCTCCAGATCCCAATTTGTTTCCTGAATTCGTAATCTACATGAATCAAACTATATAAGTTCATGCCAAACTCAAAATAATTATGATCAAAAAAATTTAATATTTTTTATCATGGCTCACTCTTCGATTTGAGTTCAGGATTTTGCCTATTCTGAGATTTTTCTCTATAGAATCTGTAATTCTAGACCAATCGCTTTGAAATTTGGTACATTTATAGTATATAGTATGCCTAATCGATTGATGCTATCAGCAATTTTTTATCTCCATTATTTGTATGAGTTTTTGACTCCCCGCTTCCGGCTCCGCTTCCGGACTATATTTTTAAATCTTTGATATCTTGGAAAATATCCTTCAGATCCAAATTTGTTTTCTAGATTCGTAATCTACATGAATTAAACTTGATAATTTCATGCCAAACTCAAAATAATTATGATCAAAAAAATTTAATATTTTTTATCATGGCTCACTCTTCGATTTGAGTTCAGGATTTTGCCTATTCTGAGATTTTTCTCTATAGAATCTGTAATTCTAGACCAATCGCTTTGAAATTTGGAACATTTATAGTATATAGTATGCCTAATCGATTGATGCTATCAGCAATTTCTTATCTCCATTATTTGTATGAGTTTTTGACTCCCCGCTTCCGGCTCCGCTTCCGGACTATATTTTTAAATCTTTGATATCTTGGAAAATATCCTCCAGATCCAAATTTGTTACCTGGATTCGTAATCTACATGAATTAAACTATATAATTTCATGCCAAACTCAAAATAATTATGATCAAAAAAATTTAATATTTTTTATCATGGCTCACTCTTCGATTTGAGTTCAGGATTTTGCCTATTCTGAGATTTTTCTCTATAGAATCTGTAATTCTAGACCAATCGCTTTGAAATTTGGTACATTTATAGTATATAGTATGCCTAATCGATTGATGCTATCAGCAATTGTTTATCTCCATTATTTGTATGAGTTTTTGACTCCCCGCTTCCGGCTCCGCTTCCGGACTATATTTTTAAATCTTTGATATCTTGGAAAATATCCTTCAGATCCAAATTTGTTTACTAGATTCGTAATCTACATGAATTAAACTTGATAATTTCATGCCAAACTCAAAATAATTATGATCAAAAAAATTTAATATTTTTTATCATGGCTCACTCTTCGATTTGAGTTCAGGATTTTGCCTATTCTGAGATTTTTCTCTATAGAATCTGTAATTCTAGACCAATCGCTTTGAAATTTGGTACATTTATAGTATATAGTATGCCTAATCGATTGATGCTATTAGCAATTGTTTATCTCCATTATTTGTATGAGTTTTTGACTCCCAGCTTCCGGCTCCGCTTCCGGACTATATTTTTAAATCTTTGATATCTTGGAAAATATCCTTCAGATCCAAATTTGTTTTCTAGATTCGTAATCTACATGAATTAAACTTGATAATTTCATGCCAAACTCAAAATAATTATGATCAAAAAAATTTAATATTTTTTATCATGGCTCACTCTTCGATTTGAGTTCAGGATTTTGCCTATTCTGAGATTTTTCTCTATAGAATCTGTAATTCTAGACCAATCGCTTTGAAATTTGGAACATTTATAGTATATAGTATGCCTAATCGATTGATGCTATCAGCAATTCTTTATCTCCATTATTTGTATGAGTTTCTGACTCCCCGCTTCCGGCTCCGCTTCCGGACTATATTTTTAAATCTTTGATATCTTGGAAAATATCCTTCAGATCCAAATTTGTTTTCTAGATTCGTAATCTACATGAATTAAACTTGATAATTTCATGCCAAACTCAAAATAATTATGATCAAAAAAATTTAATATTTTTTATCATGGCTCACTCTTCGATTTGAGTTCAGGATTTTGCCTATTCTGAGATTTTTCTCTATAGAATCTGTAATTCTAGACCAATCGCTTTGAAATTTGGTACATTTATAGTATATAGTATGCCTAATCGATTGATGCTATCAGCAATTGTTTATCTCCATTATTTGTATGAGTTTCTGACTCCCCGCTTCCGGCTCCGCTTCCGGACTATATTTTTAAATCTTTGATATCTTGGAAAATATCCTTCAGATCCAAATTTGTTTTCTAGATTCGTAATCTACATGAATTAAACTTGATAATTTCATGCCAAACTCAAAATAATTATGACCAAAAAAATTTAATATTTTTTATCATGGCTCACTCTTCGATTTGAGTTCAGGATTTTGCCTATTCTGAGATTTTTCTCTATAGAATCTGTAATTCTAGACCAATCGCTTTGAAATTTGGAACATTTATAGTATATAGTATGCCTAATCGATTGATGCTATCAGCAATTCTTTATCTCCATTATTTGTATGAGTTTTTGACTCCCCGCTTCCGGCTCCGCTTCCGGACTATATTTTTAAATCTCTGATATCTTGGAAAATATCCTCCAGATCCAAATTTGTTTTCTAGATTCGTAATCTACATGAATTAAACTTAATAATTTCATGCCAAACTCAAAATAATTATGATCAAAAAAATTTAATATTTTTTATCATGGCTCACTCTTCGATTTGAGTTCAGGATTTTGCCTATTCTGAGATTTTTCTCTATAGAATCTGTAATTCTAGACCAATCGCTTTGAAATTTTGTACATTTACAGTATATAGTATGCCTAATCGATTGATGCTATCAGCAATTGTTTATCTCCATTATTTGTATTAGTTTTTGACTCCCTGCTTCCGGCTCCGCTTCCGGACTATATTTTTAAATCTTTGATATCTTGGAGAATATCCTTCAGATCCAAATTTGTTTTCTAGATTCGTAATCTACATGAATTAAACTTGATAATTTCATGCCAAACTCAAAATAATTATGATCAAAAAAATTTAATATTTTTTATCATGGCTCACTCTTCGCTTTGAGTTCAGGATTTTGCCTATTCTGAGATTTTTCTCTATAGAATCTGTAATTCCAGACCAATCGCTTTGAAATTTGAAACATTTATAGTATATAGTATGCCTAATCGATTGATGCTATCAGCAATTTTTTATCTCCATTATTTGTATGAGTTTTTGACTCCCCGCTTCCGGCTCCGCTTCCGGACTATATTTTTAAATCTTTGATATCTTGGAAAATATCCTCCAGATCCAAATTTGTTTTCTAGATTCGTAATCTACATGAATTAAACTTGATAATTTCATGCCAAACTCAAAATAATTATGATCAAAAAAATTTAATATTTTTTATCATGGCTCACTCTTCGATTTGAGTTCAGGATTTTGCCTATTCTGAGATTTTTCTCTATAGAATCTGTAATTCTAGACCAATCGCTTTGAAATTTGGAACATTTATAGTATATAGTATGCCTAATCGATTGATGCTATCAGCAATTTCTTATCTCCATTATTTGTATGAGTTTTTGACTCCCCGCTTCCGGCTCCGCTTCCGGACTATATTTTTAAATCTTTGATATCTTGGAAAATATCCTTCAGATCCAAATTTGTTTTCTAGATTCGTAATCTACATGAATTAAACTTGATAATTTCATGCCAAACTCAAAATAATTATGACCAAAAAAATTTAATATTTTTTATCATGGCTCACTCTTCGATTTGAGTTCAGGATTTTGCCTATTCTGAGATTTTTCTCTATAGAATCTGTAATTCTAGACCAATCGCTTTGAAATTTAGAACATTTATAGTATATAGTATGCCTAATCGATTGATGCTATCAGCAATTGTTTATCTCCATTATTTGTATGAGTTTTTGACTCCCCGCTTCCGGCTCCGCTTCCGGACTATATTGTTGAATCTTTGATATCTTGGAAAATATCCTTCAGATCCAAATTTGTTCTCTAGATTCGTAATCTACATGAATTAAACTTAATAATTTCATGCCAAACTCAAAATAATTATGATCAAAAAAATTTAATATTTTTTATCATGGCTCACTCTTCGATTTGAGTTCAGGATTTTGCCTATTCTGAGATTTTTCTCTATAGAATCTGTAATTCCAGACCAATCGCTTTGAAATTTAGAACATTCATAGTATATAGTATGCCTAATCGATTGATGCTATCAGCAATTGTTTATCTCCATTATTTGTATGAGTTTTTGACTCCCCGCTTCCGGCTCCGCTTCCGGACTATATTTTTAAATCTTTGATATCTTGGAAAATATCCTTCAGATCCAAATTCGTTTTCTAGATTCGTAATCTTCATGAATTAAACTTGATAATTTCATGCCAAACTCAAAATAATTATGATCAAGAAAATTTAATATTTTTTATCATGGCTCACTCTTCGATTTGAGTTCAGGATTTTGCCTATTCTGAGATTTTTCTCTATAGAATCTGTAATTCTAGACCAATCGCTTTGAAATTCAGAACATTTATAGTATATAGTATGCCTAATCGATTGATGCTATCAGCAATTTTTTATCTCTATTATTTGTATGAGTTTTTGACTCCCCGCTTCCGGCTCCGCTTCCGGACTATATTTTTAAATCTTTGATATCTTGGAAAATATCCTCCAGATTTAAATTTGTTTTCTAGATTCGTAATCTACATGAATTAAACTTGATAATTTCATGCCAAACTCAAAATAATTATGATCAAAAAAATTTAATATTTTTTATCATGGCTCACTCTTCGATTTGAGTTCAGGATTTTGCCTATTCTGAGATTTTTCTCTATAGAATCTGTAATTCTAGACCAATCGCTTTGAAATTTAGAACATTTATAGTATATAGTATGCCTAATCGATTGATGCTATCAGCAATTCTTTATCTCCATTATTTGTATGAGTTTTTGACTCCCCGCTTCCGGCTCCGCTTCCGGACTATATTTTTAAATCTTTGATATCTTGGAAAATATCCTCCAGATCCAAATTTGTTTCCTAGATTCGTAATCTACATGAATTAAACTTGATAATTTCATGCCAAACTCAAAATAATTATGATCAAAAAAATTTAATATTTTTTATCATGGCTCACTCTTCGATTTGAGTTCAGGATTTTGCCTATTCTGAGATTTTTCTCTATAGAATCTGTAATTCTAAACCAATCGCTTTGAAATTTGGTACATTTATAGTATATAGTATGCCTAATCGATTGATGCTATCAGCAATTGTTTATCTCCATTATTTGTATGAGTTTTTGACTCCCCGCTTCCGGCTCCGCTTCCGGACTATATTTTTAAATCTTTGATATCTTGGAAAATATCCTTCAGATCCAAATTCGTTTTCTAGATTCGTAATCTACATGAATTAGACTATATGATTTCATGCCAAACTCAAAATAATTATGATCAAAAAAATTTAATATTTTTTATCATGGCTCACTCTTCGATTTGAGTTCAGGATTTTGCCTATTCTGAGATTTTTCTCTATAGAATCTGTAATTCTAGACCAATCGCTTTGAAATTTGAAACATTTATAGTATATAGTATGCCTAATCGATTGATGCTATCAGCAATTTTTTATCTCTATTATTTGTATGAGTTTTTGACTCCCTGCTTCCGGCTCCGCTTCCGGACTATATTTTTAAATCTTTGATATCTTGGAAAATATCCTCCAGATCCAAATTTGTTTTCTAGATTCGTAATCTACATGAATTAAACTTAATAATTTCATGCAAAACTCAAAATAATTATGATCAAAAAAATTTAATATTTTTTATCATGGCTCACTCTTCGATTTGAGTTCAGGATTTTGCCTATTCTGAGATTTTTCTCTATAGAATCTGTAATTCTAGACCAATCGCTCTGAAATTTAGAACATTTATAGTATATAGTATGCCTAATCGATTGATGCTATCAGCGATTCTTTATCTCCATTATTTGTATGAGTTTTTGACTCCCCGCTTCCGGCTCCGCTTCCGGACTATATTTTTAAATCTTTGATATCTTGGAAAATATCCTCCAGATCCAAATTTGTTTTCTAGATTCGTAATCTACATGAATTAAACTTGATAATTTCATGCCAAACTCAAAATAATTATGATCAAAAAAATTTAATATTTTTTATCATGGCTCACTCTTCGATTTGAGTTCAGGATTTTGCCTATTCTGAGATTTTTCTCTATAGAATCTGTAATTCTAGACCAATCGCTTTGAAATTTGGTACATTTATAGTATATAGTATGCCTAATCGATTGATGCTATCAGCAATTGTTTATCTCCATTATTTGTATGAGTTTTTGACTCCCCGCTTCCGGCTCCGCTTCCGGACTATATTTTTAAATCTTTGATATCTTGGAAAATATCCTTCAGATCCAAATTTGTTTTCTAGATTCGTAATCTACATCAATTAAACTTGATAATTTCATGCCAAACTCAAAATAATTATGATCAAAAAAATTTAATATTTTTTATCATGGCTCACTCTTCGATTTGAGTTCAGGATTTTGCCTATTCTGAGATTTTTCTCTATAGAATCTGTAATTCTAGACCAATCGCTTTGAAATTTGGAACATTTATAGTATATAGTATGCCTAATCGATTGATGCTATCAGCAATTCTTTATCTCCATTATTTGTATGAGTTTTTGACTCCCCGCTTCCGGCTCCGCTTCCGGACTATATTTTTAAATCTTTGATATCTTGGAAAATATCCTTCAGATCCAAATTTGTTTTCTAGATTCGTAATCTACATGAATTAAACTTGATAATTTCATGCCAAACTCAAAATAATTATGATCAAAAAAATTTAATATTTTTTATCATGGCTCACTCTTCGATTTGAGTTCAGGATTTTGCCTATTCTGAGATTTTTCTCTATAGAATCTGTAATTCTAGACCAATCGCTTTGAAATTTGGAACATTTATAGTATATAGTATGCCTAATCGATTGATGCTATAAGCAATTTCTTATCTCCATTATTTGTATGAGTTTTTGACTCCCCGCTTCCGGCTCCGCTTCCGGACTATATTTTTAAATCTTTGATATCTTGGAAAATATCCTTCAGATCCAAATTTGTTTTCTAGATTCGTAATCTACATGAATTAAACTTGATAATTTCATGCCAAACTCAAAATAATTATGATCAAAAAAATTTAATATTTTTTATCATGGCTCACTCTTCGATTTGAGTTCAGGATTTTGCCTATTCTGAGATTTTTCTCTATAGAATCTGTAATTCTAGACCAATCGCTTTGAAATTTGGTACATTTATAGTATATAGTATGCCTAATCGATTGATGCTATCAGCAATTGTTTATCTCCATTATTTGTATGAGTTTCTGACTCCCCGCTTCCGGCTCCGCTTCCGGACTATATTTTTAAATCTTTGATATCTTGGAAAATATCCTTCAGATCCAAATTTGTTTTCTAGATTCGTAATCTACATGAATTAAACTTGATAATTTCATGCCAAACTCAAAATAATTATGACCAAAAAAATTTAATATTTTTTATCATGGCTCACTCTTCGATTTGAGTTCAGGATTTTGCCTATTCTGAGATTTTTCTCTATAGAATCTGTAATTCTAGACCAATCACTTTGAAATTTGAAACATTTATAGTATATAGTATGCCTAATCGATTGATGCTATCAGCAATTCTTTATCTCCATTATTTGTATGAGTTTTTGACTCCCCGCTTCCGGCTCCGCTTCCGGACTATATTTTTAAATCTTTGATATCTTGGAAAATATCCTCCAGATCCAAATTTGTTTTCTAGATTCGTAATCTACATGAATTAAACTTAATAATTTCATGCCAAACTCAGAATAATTATGATCAAAAAAATTTAATATTTTTTATCATGGCTCACTCTTCGATTTGAGTTCAGGATTTTGCCTATTCTGAGATTTTTCTCTATAGAATCTGTAATTCTAGACCAATCGCTTTGAAATTCAGTACATTTATAGTATATAGTATGCCTAATCGATTGATGCTATCAGCAATTGTTTATCTCCATTATTTGTATGAGTTTTTGACTCCCCGCTTCCGGCTCCGCTTCCGGACTATATTTTTAAATCTTTGATATCTTGGAAAATATCCTTCAGATCCAAATTTGTTTTCTAGATTCGTAATCTACATCAATTAAACTTGATAATTTCATGCCAAACTCAAAATAATTATGATCAAAAAAATTTAATATTTTTTATCATGGCTCACTCTTCGATTTGAGTTCAGGATTTTGCCTATTCTGAGATTTTTCTCTATAGAATCTGTAATTCTAGACCAATCGCTTTGAAATTTGGAACATTTATAGTATATAGTATGCCTAATCGATTGATGCTATCAGCAATTCTTCATCTCCATTATTTGTATGAGTTTTTGACTCCCCGCTTCCGGCTCCGCTTCCGGACTATATTTTTAAATCTTTGATATCTTGGAAAATAACCTTCAGATCTAAATTTGTTTTCTAGATTCGTAATCTACATGAATTAAACTTGATAATTTCATGCCAAACTCAAGATAATTATGATCAAAAAAATTTAATATTTTTTATCATGGCTCACTCTTCGATTTGAGTTCAGGATTTTGCCTATTCTGAGATTTTTCTCTATAGAATCTGTAATTCTAGACCAATCGCTTTGAAATTTAGAACATTTATAGTATATAGTATGCCTAATCGATTGATGCTATCAGCAATTCTTTATCTCCATTATTTGTATGAGTTTTTGACTCCCCGCTTCCGGCTCCGCTTCCGGACTATATTGTTGAATCTTTGATATCTTCGAAAATATCCTTCAGATCTAAATTTGTTTTCTAGATTCGTAATCTACATGAATCAAACTTGATAATTTCATGCCAAACTCAAAATAATTATGATCAAAAAAATTTAATATTTTTTATCATGGCTCACTCTTCGATTTGAGTTCAGGATTTTGCCTATTCTGAGATTTTTCTCTATAGAATCTGTAATTCTAGACCAATCGCTTTGAAATTTGAAACATTCATAGTATATAGTATGCCTAATCGATTGATGCTATCAGCAATTTTTTATCTCTATTATTTGTATGAGTTTTTGACTCCCCGCTTCCGGCTCCGCTTCCGGACTATATTTTTAAATCTTTGATATCTTGGAAAATATCCTCCAGATCCAAATTTGTTTTCTAGATTCGTAATCTACATGAATTAAACTTGATAATTTCATGCCAAACTCAAAATAATTATGATCAAAAAAATTTAATATTTTTTATCATGGCTCACTCTTCGATTTGAGTTCAGGATTTTGCCTATTCTGAGATTTTTCTCTATAGAATCTGTAATTCTAGACCAATCGCTTTGAAATTTAGAACATTTATAGTATATAGTATGCCTAATCGATTGATGCTATCAGCAATTCTTTATCTCCATTATTTGTATGAGTTTTTGACTCCCCGCTTCCGGCTCCGCTTCCGGACTATATTGTTAAATCTTTGATATCTTTGAAAATATCCTTCAGATCTAAATTTGTTTTCTAGATTCGTAATCTACATGAATTAAACTTGATAATTTCATGCCAAACTCAAAATAATTATGATCAAAAAAATTTAATATTTTTTATCATGGCTCACTCTTCGATTTGAGTTCAGGATTTTGCCTATTCTGAGATTTTTCTCTATAGAATCTGTAATTCTAGACCAATCGCTTTGAAATTTAGAACATTTATAGTATATAGTATGCCTAATCGATTGATGCTATCAGCAATTCTTTATCTCCATTATTTGTATGAGTTTTTGACTCCCCGCTTCCGGCTCCGCTTCCGGACTATATTGTTGAATCTTTGATATCTTCGAAAATATCCTTCAGATCTAAATTTGTTTTCTAGATTCGTAATCTACATGAATCAAACTTGATAATTTCATGCCAAACTCAAAATAATTATGATCAAAAAAATTTAATATTTTTTATCATGGCTCACTCTTCGATTTGAGTTCAGGATTTTGCCTATTCTGAGATTTTTCTCTATAGAATCTGTAATTCTAGACCAATCGCTTTGAAATTTGAAACATTCATAGTATATAGTATGCCTAATCGATTGATGCTATCAGCAATTTTTTATCTCTATTATTTGTATGAGTTTTTGACTCCCCGCTTCTGGCTCCGCTTCCGGACTATATTTTTAAATCTTTGATATCTTGGAAAATATCCTCCAGATCCAAATTTGTTTTCTAGATTCGTAATCTACATGAATTAAACTTGATAATTTCATGCCAAACTCAAAATAATTATGATCAAAAAAATTTAATATTTTTTATCATGGCTCACTCTTCGATTTGAGTTCAGGATTTTGCCTATTCTGAGATTTTTCTCTATAGAATCTGTAATTCTAGACCAATCGCTTTGAAATTCAGAACATTTATAGTATATAGTATGCCTAATCGATTGATGCTATCAGCAATTCTTTATCTTCATTATTTGTATGAGTTTTTGACTCCCCGCTTCCGGCTCCGCTTCCGGACTATATTGTTGAATCTTTGATACTTTGGAAAATATCCTTCAGATCTAAATTTGTTTTCTAGATTCGTAATCTACATGGATTAAACTTGATAATGTCATGCCAAACTCAAAATAATTATGATCAAAAAAATTTAATATTTTTTATCATGGCTCACTCTTCGATTTGAGTTCAGGATTTTGCCTATTCTGAGATTTTTCTCTATAGAATCTGTAATTCTAGACCAATCGCTTCGAAATTTAGAACATTTATAGTATATAGTATGCCTAATCGATTGATGCTATCAGCAAATCTTTTTCTCCATTATTTGTATGAGTTTTTGACTCCCCGCTTCCGGCTCCGCTTCCGGACTATATTTTTAAATCTTTAATATCTTGGAAAATATCCTTCAGATCCAAATTTGTTTTCTAGATTCGTAATCTACATGAATTAAACTTGATAATTTCATGCCAAACTCAAAATAATTATGATCAAAAAAATTTAATATTTTTTATCATGGCTCACTCTTCGATTTGAGTTCAGGATTTTGCCTATTCTGAGATTTTTCTCTATAGAATCTGTAATTCTAGACCAATCGCTTTGAAATTTGGAACATTTATAGTATATAGTATGCCTAATCGATTGATGCTATCAGCAATTCTTTATCTCCATTATTTGTATGAGTTTTTGACTCCCCGCTTCCGGCTCCGCTTCCGGACTATATTGTTGAATCTTTGATATTTTGGAAAATATCCTTCAGATTTCAATTTGTTTTCTAGATTCGTAATCTACATGAATTAAACTTGATAATTTCATGCCAAACTCAAAATAATTATGATCAAAAAAATTTAATATTTTTTCATGGCTCACTCTTCGATTTGAGTTCAGGATTTTGCCTATTCTGAGATTTTTCTCTATAGAATCTGTAATTCTAGACCAATCGCTTTGAAATTCAGAACGTTTATAGTATATAGTATGCCTAATCGATTGATGCTATCAGCAATTCTTTATCTCCATTATTTGTATGAGTTTTTGACTCCCCGCTTCCGGCTCCGCTTCCGGACTATATTGTTGAATCTTTGATATTTTGGAAAATATCCTTCAGATCTAAATTTGTTTTCTAGATTCGTAATCTACATGAATTAAACTTGATAATTTCATGCCAAACTCAAAATAATTATGATCAAAAAAATTTAATATTTTTTCATGGCTCACTCTTCGATTTGAGTTCAGGATTTTGCCTATTCTGAGATTTTTCTCTATAGAATCTGTAATTCTAGACCAATCGCTTTGAAATTTGGAACATTTATAGTATATAGTATGCCTAATCGATTGATGCTATCAGCAATTTTTTATCTCCATTATTTGTATGAGTTTTTGACTCCCCGCTTCCGGCTCCGCTTCCGGACTATATTTTTAAATCTTTGATATCTTGGAAAATATCCTTCAGATCCAAATTTGTTTTCTAGATTCGTAATCTACATGAATTAAACTTGATAATTTCATGCCAAACTCAAAATAATTATGATCAAAAAAATTTAATATTTTTTATCATGGCTCACTCTTCGATTTGAGTTCAGGATTTTGCCTATTCTGAGATTTTTCTCTATAGAATCTGTAATTCTAGACCAATCGCTTTGAAATTTGGAACATTTATAGTATATAGTATGCCTAATCGATTGATGCTATAAGCAATTTCTTATCTCCATTATTTGTATGAGTTTTTGACTCCCCGCTTCCGGCTCCGCTTCCGGACTATATTTTTAAATCTTTGATATCTTGGAAAATATCCTTCAGATCCAAATTTGTTTTCTAGATTCGTAATCTACATGAATTAAACTTGATAATTTCATGCCAAACTCAAAATAATTATGATCAAAAAAATTTAATATTTTTTATCATGGCTCACTCTTCGATTTGAGTTCAGGATTTTGCCTATTCTGAGATTTTTCTCTATAGAATCTGTAATTCTAGACCAATCGCTTTGAAATTTGGTACATTTATAGTATATAGTATGCCTAATCGATTGATGCTATCAGCAATTGTTTATCTCCATTATTTGTATGAGTTTCTGACTCCCCGCTTCCGGCTCCGCTTCCGGACTATATTTTTAAATCTTTGATATCTTGGAAAATATCCTTCAGATCCAAATTTGTTTTCTAGATTCGTAATCTACATGAATTAAACTTGATAATTTCATGCCAAACTCAAAATAATTATGACCAAAAAAATTTAATATTTTTTATCATGGCTCACTCTTCGATTTGAGTTCAGGATTTTGCCTATTCTGAGATTTTTCTCTATAGAATCTGTAATTCTAGACCAATCACTTTGAAATTTGAAACATTTATAGTATATAGTATGCCTAATCGATTGATGCTATCAGCAATTCTTTATCTCCATTATTTGTATGAGTTTTTGACTCCCCGCTTCCGGCTCCGCTTCCGGACTATATTTTTAAATCTTTGATATCTTGGAAAATATCCTCCAGATCCAAATTTGTTTTCTAGATTCGTAATCTACATGAATTAAACTTAATAATTTCATGCCAAACTCAGAATAATTATGATCAAAAAAATTTAATATTTTTTATCATGGCTCACTCTTCGATTTGAGTTCAGGATTTTGCCTATTCTGAGATTTTTCTCTATAGAATCTGTAATTCTAGACCAATCGCTTTGAAATTCAGTACATTTATAGTATATAGTATGCCTAATCGATTGATGCTATCAGCAATTGTTTATCTCCATTATTTGTATGAGTTTTTGACTCCCCGCTTCCGGCTCCGCTTCCGGACTATATTTTTAAATCTTTGATATCTTGGAAAATATCCTTCAGATCCAAATTTGTTTTCTAGATTCGTAATCTACATCAATTAAACTTGATAATTTCATGCCAAACTCAAAATAATTATGATCAAAAAAATTTAATATTTTTTATCATGGCTCACTCTTCGATTTGAGTTCAGGATTTTGCCTATTCTGAGATTTTTCTCTATAGAATCTGTAATTCTAGACCAATCGCTTTGAAATTTGGAACATTTATAGTATATAGTATGCCTAATCGATTGATGCTATCAGCAATTCTTCATCTCCATTATTTGTATGAGTTTTTGACTCCCCGCTTCCGGCTCCGCTTCCGGACTATATTTTTAAATCTTTGATATCTTGGAAAATAACCTTCAGATCTAAATTTGTTTTCTAGATTCGTAATCTACATGAATTAAACTTGATAATTTCATGCCAAACTCAAGATAATTATGATCAAAAAAATTTAATATTTTTTATCATGGCTCACTCTTCGATTTGAGTTCAGGATTTTGCCTATTCTGAGATTTTTCTCTATAGAATCTGTAATTCTAGACCAATCGCTTTGAAATTTAGAACATTTATAGTATATAGTATGCCTAATCGATTGATGCTATCAGCAATTCTTTATCTCCATTATTTGTATGAGTTTTTGACTCCCCGCTTCCGGCTCCGCTTCCGGACTATATTGTTGAATCTTTGATATCTTCGAAAATATCCTTCAGATCTAAATTTGTTTTCTAGATTCGTAATCTACATGAATCAAACTTGATAATTTCATGCCAAACTCAAAATAATTATGATCAAAAAAATTTAATATTTTTTATCATGGCTCACTCTTCGATTTGAGTTCAGGATTTTGCCTATTCTGAGATTTTTCTCTATAGAATCTGTAATTCTAGACCAATCGCTTTGAAATTTGAAACATTCATAGTATATAGTATGCCTAATCGATTGATGCTATCAGCAATTTTTTATCTCTATTATTTGTATGAGTTTTTGACTCCCCGCTTCCGGCTCCGCTTCCGGACTATATTTTTAAATCTTTGATATCTTGGAAAATATCCTCCAGATCCAAATTTGTTTTCTAGATTCGTAATCTACATGAATTAAACTTGATAATTTCATGCCAAACTCAAAATAATTATGATCAAAAAAATTTAATATTTTTTATCATGGCTCACTCTTCGATTTGAGTTCAGGATTTTGCCTATTCTGAGATTTTTCTCTATAGAATCTGTAATTCTAGACCAATCGCTTTGAAATTTAGAACATTTATAGTATATAGTATGCCTAATCGATTGATGCTATCAGCAATTCTTTATCTCCATTATTTGTATGAGTTTTTGACTCCCCGCTTCCGGCTCCGCTTCCGGACTATATTGTTAAATCTTTGATATCTTTGAAAATATCCTTCAGATCTAAATTTGTTTTCTAGATTCGTAATCTACATGAATTAAACTTGATAATTTCATGCCAAACTCAAAATAATTATGATCAAAAAAATTTAATATTTTTTATCATGGCTCACTCTTCGATTTGAGTTCAGGATTTTGCCTATTCTGAGATTTTTCTCTATAGAATCTGTAATTCTAGACCAATCGCTTTGAAATTTAGAACATTTATAGTATATAGTATGCCTAATCGATTGATGCTATCAGCAATTCTTTATCTCCATTATTTGTATGAGTTTTTGACTCCCCGCTTCCGGCTCCGCTTCCGGACTATATTGTTAAATCTTTGATATCTTTGAAAATATCCTTCAGATCTAAATTTGTTTTCTAGATTCGTAATCTACATGAATTAAACTTGATAATTTCATGCCAAACTCAAGATAATTATGATCAAAAAAATTTAATATTTTTTATCATGGCTCACTCTTCGATTTGAGTTCAGGATTTTGCCTATTCTGAGATTTTTCTCTATAGAATCTGTAATTCTAGACCAATCGCTTTGAAATTTAGAACATTTATAGTATATAGTATGCCTAATCGATTGATGCTATCAGCAATTCTTTATCTCCATTATTTGTATGAGTTTTTGACTCCCCGCTTCCGGCTCCGCTTCCGGACTATATTGTTGAATCTTTGATATCTTCGAAAATATCCTTCAGATCTAAATTTGTTTTCTAGATTCGTAATCTACATGAATCAAACTTGATAATTTCATGCCAAACTCAAAATAATTATGATCAAAAAAATTTAATATTTTTTATCATGGCTCACTCTTCGATTTGAGTTCAGGATTTTGCCTATTCTGAGATTTTTCTCTATAGAATCTGTAATTCTAGACCAATCGCTTTGAAATTTGAAACATTCATAGTATATAGTATGCCTAATCGATTGATGCTATCAGCAATTTTTTATCTCTATTATTTGTATGAGTTTTTGACTCCCCGCTTCCGGCTCCGCTTCCGGACTATATTTTTAAATCTTTGATATCTTGGAAAATATCCTCCAGATCCAAATTTGTTTTCTAGATTCGTAATCTACATGAATTAAACTTGATAATTTCATGCCAAACTCAAAATAATTATGATCAAAAAAATTTAATATTTTTTATCATGGCTCACTCTTCGATTTGAGTTCAGGATTTTGCCTATTCTGAGATTTTTCTCTATAGAATCTGTAATTCTAGACCAATCGCTTTGAAATTCAGAACATTTATAGTATATAGTATGCCTAATCGATTGATGCTATCAGCAATTCTTTATCTTCATTATTTGTATGAGTTTTTGACTCCCCGCTTCCGGCTCCGCTTCCGGACTATATTGTTGAATCTTTGATACTTTGGAAAATATCCTTCAGATCTAAATTTGTTTTCTAGATTCGTAATCTACATGGATTAAACTTGATAATGTCATGCCAAACTCAAAATAATTATGATCAAAAAAATTTAATATTTTTTATCATGGCTCACTCTTCGATTTGAGTTCAGGATTTTGCCTATTCTGAGATTTTTCTCTATAGAATCTGTAATTCTAGACCAATCGCTTCGAAATTTAGAACATTTATAGTATATAGTATGCCTAATCGATTGATGCTATCAGCAAATCTTTTTCTCCATTATTTGTATGAGTTTTTGACTCCCCGCTTCCGGCTCCGCTTCCGGACTATATTTTTAAATCTTTAATATCTTGGAAAATATCCTTCAGATCCAAATTTGTTTTCTAGATTCGTAATCTACATGAATTAAACTTGATAATTTCATGCCAAACTCAAAATAATTATGATCAAAAAAATTTAATATTTTTTATCATGGCTCACTCTTCGATTTGAGTTCAGGATTTTGCCTATTCTGAGATTTTTCTCTATAGAATCTGTAATTCTAGACCAATCGCTTTGAAATTTGGAACATTTATAGTATATAGTATGCCTAATCGATTGATGCTATCAGCAATTCTTTATCTCCATTATTTGTATGAGTTTTTGACTCCCCGCTTCCGGCTCCGCTTCCGGACTATATTGTTGAATCTTTGATATTTTGGAAAATATCCTTCAGATTTCAATTTGTTTTCTAGATTCGTAATCTACATGAATTAAACTTGATAATTTCATGCCAAACTCAAAATAATTATGATCAAAAAAATTTAATATTTTTTCATGGCTCACTCTTCGATTTGAGTTCAGGATTTTGCCTATTCTGAGAT
This sequence comes from Dromius quadrimaculatus, assembly GCA_963989225.1. NCBI lineage: Eukaryota > Metazoa > Arthropoda > Insecta > Coleoptera > Carabidae > Dromius > Dromius quadrimaculatus. The sequence continues at coordinate 871,036 of OZ022328.1, forward strand.
TTTTCTCTATAGAATCTGTAATTCTAGACCAATCGCTTTGAAATTCAGAACGTTTATAGTATATAGTATGCCTAATCGATTGATGCTATCAGCAATTCTTTATCTCCATTATTTGTATGAGTTTTTGACTCCCCGCTTCCGGCTCCGCTTCCGGACTATATTGTTGAATCTTTGATATTTTGGAAAATATCCTTCAGATCTAAATTTGTTTTCTAGATTCGTAATCTACATGAATTAAACTTGATAATTTCATGCCAAACTCAAAATAATTATGATCAAAAAAATTTAATATTTTTTCATGGCTCACTCTTCGATTTGAGTTCAGGATTTTGCCTATTCTGAGATTTTTCTCTATAGAATCTGTAATTCTAGACCAATCGCTTTGAAATTTGGAACATTTATAGTATATAGTATGCCTAATCGATTGATGCTATCAGCAATTTTTTATCTCCATTATTTGTATGAGTTTTTGACTCCCCGCTTCCGGCTCCGCTTCCGGACTATATTTTTAAATCTTTGATATCTTGGAAAATATCCTCCAGATCCAAATTTGTTCCCTAGATTCGTGATCTACATGAATTAAACTTAATAATTTCATGCCAAACTCAAAATAATTATGATCAAAAAAATTTAATATTTTTTATCATGGCTCACTCTTCGATTTGAGTTCAGGATTTTGCCTATTCTGAGATTTTTCTCTATAGAATCTGTAATTCTAGACCAATCGCTTTGAAATTTGGTACATTTATAGTATATAGTATGCCTAATCGATTGATGCTATCAGCAATTGTTTATCTCCATTATTTGTATGAGTTTTTGACCCCCCGCTTCCGGCTCCGCTTCCGGACTATATTTTTAAATCTTTGATATCTTGGAAAATATCCTTCAGATCCAAATTCGTTTTCTAGATTCGTAATCTACATGAATTAGACTTGATAATTTCATGCCAAACTCAGAATAATTATGATCAAGAAAATTTAATATTTTTTATCATGGCTCACTCTTCGATTTGAGTTCAGGATTTTGCCTATTCTGAGATTTTTCTCTATAGAATCTGTAATTCTAAACCAATCGCTTTGAAATTCAGAACATTTATAGTATATAGTATGCCTAATCGATTGATGCTATCAGCAATTTTTTATCTCTATTATTTGTATGAGTTTTTGACTCCCCGCTTCCGGCTCCGCTTCCGGACTATATTTTTAAATCTTTGATATCTTGGAAAATATCCTCCAGATCCAAATTTGTTTTCTAGATTCGTGATCTACATGAATTAAACTTAATAATTTCATGCCAAACTCAAAATAATTATGATCAAAAAAATTTAATATTTTTTATCATGGCTCACTCTTCGATTTGAGTTCAGGATTTTGCCTATTCTGAGATTTTTCTCTATAGAATCTGTAATTCTAGACCAATCGCTTTGAAATTTAGAACATTTATAGTATATAGTATGCCTAATCGATTGATGCTATCAGCAATTTTTTATCTCCATTATTTGTATGAGTTTTTGACTCCCCGCTTCCGACTCCGCTTCCGGACTATATTTTTAAATCTTTGATATCTTGGAAAATATCCTCCAGATCCAAATTTGTTTCCTAGATTCGTAATCTACATGAATTAAACTTGATAATTTCATGCCAAACTCAAAATAATTATGATCAAAAAAATTTAATATTTTTTATCATGGCTCACTCTTCGATTTGAGTTCAGGATTTTGCCTATTCTGAGATTTTTCTCTATAGAATCTGTAATTCTAAACCAATCGCTTTGAAATTTGGTACATTTATAGTATATAGTATGCCTAATCGATTGATGCTATCAGCAATTGTTTATCTCCATTATTTGTATGAGTTTTTGACTCCCCGCTTCCGGCTCCGCTTCCGGACTATATTTTTAAATCTTTGATATCTTGGAAAATATCCTTCAGATCCAAATTCGTTTTCTAGATTCGTAATCTACATGAATTAGACTTGATAATTTCATGCCAAACTCAAAATAATTATGATCAAGAAAATTTAATATTTTTTATCATGGCTCACTCTTCGATTTGAGTTCAGGATTTTGCCTATTCTGAGATTTTTCTCTATAGAATCTGTAATTCTAGACCAATCGCTTTGAAATTTGAAACATTTATAGTATATAGTATGCCTAATCGATTGATGCTATCAGCAATTTTTTATCTCTATTATTTGTATGAGTTTTTGACTCCCTGCTTCCGGCTCCGCTTCCGGACTATATTTTTAAATCTTTGATATCTTGGAAAATATCCTCCAGATCCAAATTTGTTTTCTAGATTTGTGATCTACATGAATTAAACTTAATAATTTCATGCCAAACTCAAAATAATTATGATCAAAAAAATTTAATATTTTTTATCATGGCTCACTCTTCGATTTGAGTTCAGGATTTTGCCTATTCTGAGATTTTTCTCTATAGAATCTGTAATTCTAGACCAATCGCTTTGAAATTTAGAACATTTATAGTATATAGTATGCCTAATCGATTGATGCTATCAGCAATTTTTTATCTCCATTATTTGTATGAGTTTTTGACTCCCCGCTTCCGGCTCCGCTTCCGGACTATATTTTTAAATCTTTGATATCTTGGAAAATATCCTCCAGATCCAAATTTGTTTTCTAGATTCGTAATCTACATGAATTAAACTTGATAATTTCATGCCAAACTCAAAATAATTATGATCAAAAAAATTTAATATTTTTTATCATGGCTCACTCTTCGATTTGAGTTCAGGATTTTGCCTATTCTGAGATTTTTCTCTATAGAATCTGTAATTCTAGACCAATCGCTTTGAAATTTGGTACATTTATAGTATATAGTATGCCTAATCGATTGATGCTATCAGCAATTGTTTATCTCTATTATTTGTATGAGTTTTTGACTCCCCGCTTCCGGCTCCGCTTCCGGACTATATTTTTAAATCTTTGATATCTTGGAAAATATCCTTCAGATCCAAATTTGTTTTCTAGATTCGTAATCTACATCAATTAAACTTGATAATTTCATGCCAAACTCAAAATAATTATGATCAAAAAAATTTAATATTTTTTATCATGGCTCACTCTTCGATTTGAGTTCAGGATTTTGCCTATTCTGAGATTTTTCTCTATAGAATCTGTAATTCTAGACCAATCGCTTTGAAATTTGAAACATTTATAGTATATAGTATGCCTAATCGATTGATGCTATCAGCAATTTTTTATCTCTATTATTTGTATGAGTTTTTGACTCCCTGCTTCCGGCTCCGCTTCCGGACTATATTTTTAAATCTTTGATATCTTGGAAAATATCCTCCAGATCCAAATTTGTTTTCTAGATTCGTAATCTACATGAATTAAACTTAATAATTTCATGCAAAACTCAAAATAATTATGATCAAAAAAATTTAATATTTTTTATCATGGCTCACTCTTCGATTTGAGTTCAGGATTTTGCCTATTCTGAGATTTTTCTCTATAGAATCTGTAATTCTAGACCAATCGCTCTGAAATTTAGAACATTTATAGTATATAGTATGCCTAATCGATTGATGCTATCAGCGATTCTTTATCTCCATTATTTGTATGAGTTTTTGACTCCCCGCTTCCGGCTCCGCTTCCGGACTATATTTTTAAATCTTTGATATCTTGGAAAATATCCTTCAGATCCAAATTTGTTTTCTAGATTCGTAATCTACATGAATTAAACTTGATAATTTCATGCCAAACTCAAAATAATTATGATCAAAAAAATTTAATATTTTTTATCATGGCTCACTCTTCGATTTGAGTTCAGGATTTTGACTATTCTGAGATTTTTCTCTATAGAATCTGTAATTCTAGACCAATCGCTTTGAAATTTGGTACATTTATAGTATATAGTATGCCTAATCGATTGATGCTATCAGCAATTGTTTATCTCCATTATTTGTATGAGTTTTTGACTCCCCGCTTCCGGCTCCGCTTCCGGACTATATTTTTAAATCTTTGATATCTTGGAAAATATCCTTCAGATCCAAATTTGTTTTCTAGATTCGTAATCTACATGAATTAAACTTGATAATTTCATGCCAAACTCAAAATAATTATGATCAAAAAAATTTAATATTTTTTATCATGGCTCACTCTTCGATTTGAGTTCAGGATTTTGCCTATTCTGAGATTTTTCTCTATAGAATCTGTAATTCTAGACCAATCGCTTTGAAATTTGGAACATTTATAGTATATAGTATGCCTAATCGATTGATGCTATCAGCAATTCTTTATCTCCATTATTTGTATGAGTTTTTGACTCCCCGCTTCCGGCTCCGCTTCCGGACTATATTTTTAAATCTTTGATATCTTGGAAAATATCCTTCAGATCCAAATTTGTTTTCTAGATTCGTAATCTACATGAATTAAACTTGATAATTTCATGCCAAACTCAAAATAATTATGATCAAAAAAATTTAATATTTTTTATCATGGCTCACTCTTCGATTTGAGTTCAGGATTTTGCCTATTCTGAGATTTTTCTCTATAGAATCTGTAATTCTAGACCAATCGCTTTGAAATTTGGAACATTTATAGTATATAGTATGCCTAATCGATTGATGCTATAAGCAATTTCTTATCTCCATTATTTGTATGAGTTTTTGACTCCCCGCTTCCGGCTCCGCTTCCGGACTATATTTTTAAATCTTTGATATCTTGGAAAATATCCTTCAGATCCAAATTTGTTTTCTAGATTCGTAATCTACATGAATTAAACTTGATAATTTCATGCCAAACTCAAAATAATTATGATCAAAAAAATTTAATATTTTTTATCATGGCTCACTCTTCGATTTGAGTTCAGGATTTTGCCTATTCTGAGATTTTTCTATATAGAATCTGTAATTCTAGACCAATCGCTTTGAAATTTGGTACATTTATAGTATATAGTATGCCTAATCGATTGATGCTATCAGCAATTGTTTATCTCCATTATTTGTATGAGTTTCTGACTCCCCGCTTCCGGCTCCGCTTCCGGACTATATTTTTAAATCTTTGATATCTTGGAAAATATCCTTCAGATCCAAATTTGTTTTCTAGATTCGTAATCTACATGAATTAAACTTGATATTTTCATGCCAAACTCAAAATAATTATGACCAAAAAAATTTAATATTTTTTATCATGGCTCACTCTTCGATTTGAGTTCAGGATTTTGCCTATTCTGAGATTTTTCTCTATAGAATCTGTAATTCTAGACCAATCACTTTGAAATTTGAAACATTTATAGTATATAGTATGCCTAATCGATTGATGCTATCAGCAATTCTTTATCTCCATTATTTGTATGAGTTTTTGACTCCCCGCTTCCGGCTCCGCTTCCGGACTATATTTTTAAATCTTTGATATCTTGGAAAATATCCTCCAGATCCAAATTTGTTTTCTAGATTCGTAATCTACATGAATTAAACTTAATAATTTCATGCCAAACTCAGAATAATTATGATCAAAAAAATTTAATATTTTTTATCATGGCTCACTCTTCGATTTGAGTTCAGGATTTTGCCTATTCTGAGATTTTTCTCTATAGAATCTGTAATTCTAGACCAATCGCTTTGAAATTCAGTACATTTATAGTATATAGTATGCCCAATCGATTGATGCTATCAGCAATTGTTTATCTCCATTATTTGTATGAGTTTTTGACTCCCCGCTTCCGGCTCCGCTTCCGGACTATATTTTTAAATCTTTGATATCTTGGAAAATATCCTTCAGATCCAAATTTGTTTTCTAGATTCGTAATCTACATCAATTAAACTTGATAATTTCATGCCAAACTCAAAATAATTATGATCAAAAAAATTTAATATTTTTTATCATGGCTCACTCTTCGATTTGAGTTCAGGATTTTGCCTATTCTGAGATTTTTCTCTATAGAATCTGTAATTCTAGACCAATCGCTTTGAAATTTGGAACATTTATAGTATATAGTATGCCTAATCGATTGATGCTATCAGCAATTCTTCATCTCCATTATTTGTATGAGTTTTTGACTCCCCGCTTCCGGCTCCGCTTCCGGACTATATTTTTAAATCTTTGATATCTTGGAAAATAACCTTCAGATCTAAATTTGTTTTCTAGATTCGTAATCTACATGAATTAAACTTGATAATTTCATGCCAAACTCAAGATAATTATGATCAAAAAAATTTAATATTTTTTATCATGGCTCACTCTTCGATTTGAGTTCAGGATTTTGCCTATTCTGAGATTTTTCTCTATAGAATCTGTAATTCTAGACCAATCGCTTTGAAATTTAGAACATTTATAGTATATAGTATGCCTAATCGATTGATGCTATCAGCAATTCTTTATCTCCATTATTTGTATGAGTTTTTGACTCCCCGCTTCCGGCTCCGCTTCCGGACTATATTGTTGAATCTTTGATATCTTCGAAAATATCCTTCAGATCTAAATTTGTTTTCTAGATTCGTAATCTACATGAATCAAACTTGATAATTTCATGCCAAACTCAAAATAATTATGATCAAAAAAATTTAATATTTTTTATCATGGCTCACTCTTCGATTTGAGTTCAGGATTTTGCCTATTCTGAGATTTTTCTCTATAGAATCTGTAATTCTAGACCAATCGCTTTGAAATTTAGAACATTTATAGTATATAGTATGCCTAATCGATTGATGCTATCAGCAATTCTTTATCTCCATTATTTGTATGAGTTTTTGACTCCCCGCTTCCGGCTCCGCTTCCGGACTATATTGTTAAATCTTTGATATCTTTGAAAATATCCTTCAGATCTAAATTTGTTTTCTAGATTCGTAATCTACATGAATTAAACTTGATAATTTCATGCCAAACTCAAAATAATTATGATCAAAAAAATTTAATATTTTTTATCATGGCTCACTCTTCGATTTGAGTTCAGGATTTTGCCTATTCTGAGATTTTTCTCTATAGAATCTGTAATTCTAGACCAATCGCTTTGAAATTCAGAACATTTATAGTATATAGTATGCCTAATCGATTGATGCTATCAGCAATTCTTTATCTTCATTATTTGTATGAGTTTTTGACTCCCCGCTTCCGGCTCCGCTTCCGGACTATATTGTTGAATCTTTGATACTTTGGAAAATATCCTTCAGATCTAAATTTGTTTTCTAGATTCGTAATCTACATGGATTAAACTTGATAATGTCATGCCAAACTCAAAATAATTATGATCAAAAAAATTTAATATTTTTTATCATGGCTCACTCTTCGATTTGAGTTCAGGATTTTGCCTATTCTGAGATTTTTCTCTATAGAATCTGTAATTCTAGACCAATCGCTTCGAAATTTAGAACATTTATAGTATATAGTATGCCTAATCGATTGATGCTATCAGCAAATCTTTATCTCCATTATTTGTATGAGTTTTTGACTCCCCGCTTCCGGCTCCGCTTCCGGACTATATTTTTAAATCTTTAATATCTTGGAAAATATCCTTCAGATCCAAATTTGTTTTCTAGATTCGTAATCTACATGAATTAAACTTGATAATTTCATGCCAAACTCAAAATAATTATGATCAAAAAAATTTAATATTTTTTATCATGGCTCACTCTTCGATTTGAGTTCAGGATTTTGCCTATTCTGAGATTTTTCTCTATAGAATCTGTAATTCTAGACCAATCGCTTTGAAATTTGGAACATTTATAGTATATAGTATGCCTAATCGATTGATGCTATCAGCAATTCTTTATCTCCATTATTTGTATGAGTTTTTGACTCCCCGCTTCCGGCTCCGCTTCCGGACTATATTGTTGAATCTTTGATATTTTGGAAAATATCCTTCAGATTTCAATTTGTTTTCTAGATTCGTAATCTACATGAATTAAACTTGATAATTTCATGCCAAACTCAAAATAATTATGATCAAAAAAATTTAATATTTTTTCATGGCTCACTCTTCGATTTGAGTTCAGGATTTTGCCTATTCTGAGATTTTTCTCTATAGAATCTGTAATTCTAGACCAATCGCTTTGAAATTCAGAACGTTTATAGTATATAGTATGCCTAATCGATTGATGCTATCAGCAATTCTTTATCTCCATTATTTGTATGAGTTTTTGACTCCCCGCTTCCGGCTCCGCTTCCGGACTATATTGTTGAATCTTTGATATTTTGGAAAATATCCTTCAGATCTAAATTTGTTTTCTAGATTCGTAATCTACATGAATTAAACTTGATAATTTCATGCCAAACTCAAAATAATTATGATCAAAAAAATTTAATATTTTTTCATGGCTCACTCTTCGATTTGAGTTCAGGATTTTGCCTATTCTGAGATTTTTCTCTATAGAATCTGTAATTCTAGACCAATCGCTTTGAAATTTGGAACATTTATAGTATATAGTATGCCTAATCGATTGATGCTATCAGCAATTTTTTATCTCCATTATTTGTATGAGTTTTTGACTCCCCGCTTCCGGCTCCGCTTCCGGACTATATTTTTAAATCTTTGATATCTTGGAAAATATCCTCCAGATCCAAATTTGTTCCCTAGATTCGTGATCTACATGAATTAAACTTAATAATTTCATGCCAAACTCAAAATAATTATGATCAAAAAAATTTAATATTTTTTATCATGGCTCACTCTTCGATTTGAGTTCAGGATTTTGCCTATTCTGAGATTTTTCTCTATAGAATCTGTAATTCTAGACCAATCGCTTCGAAATTTAGAACATTTATAGTATATAGTATGCCTAATCGATTGATGCTATCAGCAATTCTTTATCTCCATTATTTGTATGAGTTTTTGACTCCCCGCTTCCGGCTCCGCTTCCGGACTATATTTTTAAATCTTTGATATCTTGGAAAATATCCTCCAGATCCAAATTTGTTCCCTAGATTCGTGATCTACATGAATCAAACTTAATAATTTCATGCCAAACTCAAAATAATTATGATCAAAAAAATTTAATATTTTTTATCATGGCTCACTCTTCGATTTGAGTTCAGGATTTTGCCTATTCTGAGATTTTTCTCTATAGAATCTGTAATTCTAGACCAATCGCTTTGAAATTTGGTACATTTATAGTATATAGTATGCCTAATCGATTGATGCTATCAGCAATTGTTTATCTCCATTATTTGTATGAGTTTTTGACTCCCCGCTTCCGGCTCCGCTTCCGGACTATATTTTTAAATCTTTGATATCTTGGAAAATATCCTTCAGATCCAAATTTGTTTTCTAGATTCGTAATCTACATGAATTAAACTTGATAATTTCATGCCAAACTCAAAATAATTATGATCAAAAAAATTTAATATTTTTTATCATGGCTCACTCTTCGATTTGAGTTCAGGATTTTGCCTATTCTGAGATTTTTCTCTATAGAATCTGTAATTCTAGACCAATCGCTTTGAAATTTGGAACATTTATAGTATATAGTATGCCTAATCGATTGATGCTATCAGCAATTTCTTATCTCCATTATTTGTATGAGTTTTTGACTCCCCGCTTCCGGCTCCGCTTCCGGACTATATTTTTAAATCTTTGATATCTTGGAAAATATCCTTCAGATCCAAATTTGTTTTCTAGATTCGTAATCTACATGAATTAAACTTGATAATTTCATGCCAAACTCAAAATAATTATGATCAAAAAAATTTAATATTTTTTATCATGGCTCACTCTTCGATTTGAGTTCAGGATTTTGCCTATTCTGAGATTTTTCTCTATAGAATCTGTAATTCTAGACCAATCGCTTTGAAATTTGGAACATTTATAGTATATAGTATGCCTAATCGATTGATGCTATCAGCAATTGTTTATCTCCATTATTTGTATGAGTTTCTGACTCCCCGCTTCCGGCTCCGCTTCCGGACTATATTTTTAAATCTTTGATATCTTGGAAAATATCCTTCAGATCCAAATTTGTTTTCTAGAATCGTAATCTACATGAATTAAACTTGATAATTTCATGCCAAACTCAAAATAATTATGACCAAAAAAATTTAATATTTTTTATCATGGCTCACTCTTCGATTTGAGTTCAGGATTTTGCCTATTCTGAGATTTTTCTCTATAGAATCTGTAATTCTAGACCAATCGCTTTGAAATTTGGAACATTTATAGTATATAGTATGCCTAATCGATTGATGCTATCAGCAATTCTTTATCTCCATTATTTGTATGAGTTTTTGACTCCCCGCTTCCGGCTCCGCTTCCGGACTATATTTTTAAATCTTTGATATCTTGGAAAATATCCTCCAGATCCAAATTTGTTTTCTAGATTCGTAATCTACATGAATTAAACTTAATAATTTCATGCCAAACTCAGAATAATTATGATCAAAAAAATTTAATATTTTTTATCATGGCTCACTCTTCGATTTGAGTTCAGGATTTTGCCTATTCTGAGATTTTTCTCTATAGAATCTGTAATTCTAGACCAATCGCTTTGAAATTCAGTACATTTATAGTATATAGTATGCCTAATCGATTGATGCTATCAGCAATTGTTTATCTCCATTATTTGTATGAGTATTCGACTCCCCGCTTCCGGCTCCGCTTCCGGACTATATTTTTAAATCTTTGATATCTTGGAAAATATCCTTCAGATCCAAATTTGTTTTCTAGATTCGTAATCTACATCAATTAAACTTGATAATTTCATGCCAAACTCAAAATAATTATGATCAAAAAAATTTAATATTTTTTATCATGGCTCACTCTTCGATTTGAGTTCAGGATTTTGCCTATTCTGAGATTTTTCTCTATAGAATCTGTAATTCTAGACCAATCGCTCTGAAATTTGAAACATTTATAGTATATAGTATGCCTAATCGATTGATGCTATCAGCAATTTTTTATCTTTATTATTTGTATGAGTTTTTGACTCCCTGCTTCCGGCTCCGCTTCCGGACTATATTTTTAAATCTTTGATATCTTGGAAAATATCCTCCAGATCCAAATTTGTTTCCTAGATTCGTAATCTACATGAATTAAACTTAATAATTCCATGCCAAACTCAAAATAATTATGATCAAAAAAATTTAATATTTTTTATCATGGCTCACTCTTCGATTTGAGTTCAGGATTTTGCCTATTCTGAGATTTTTCTCTATAGAATCTGTAATTCTAGACCAATCGCTTTGAAATTTAGAACATTTATAGTATATAGTATGCCTAATCGATTGATGCTATCAGCAATTCTTTATCTCCATTATTTGTATGAGTTTTTGACTCCCCGCTTCCGGCTCCGCTTCCGGACTATATTGTTAAATCTTTGATATCTTGGAAAATATCCTTCAGATCTAAATTTGTTTTCTAGATTCGTAATCTACATGAATTAAACTTGATAATTTCATGCCAAACTCAAAATAATTATGATCAAAAAAATTTAATATTTTTTATCATGGCTCACTCTTCGATTTGAGTTCAGGATTTTGCCTATTCTGAGATTTTTCTCTATAGAATCTGTAATTCTAGACCAATCGCTTTGAAATTCAGAACATTTATAGTATATAGTATGCCTAATCGATTGATGCTATCAGCAATTCTTTATCTTCATTATTTGTATGAGTTTTTGACTCCCCGCTTCCGGCTCCGCTTCCGGACTATATTGTTGAATCTTTGATACTTTGGAAAATATCCTTCAGATCTAAATTTGTTTTCTAGATTCGTAATCTACATGGATTAAACTTGATAATGTCATGCCAAACTCAAAATAATTATGATCAAAAAAATTTAATATTTTTTATCATGGCTCACTCTTCGATTTGAGTTCAGGATTTTGCCTATTCTGAGATTTTTCTCTATAGAATCTGTAATTCTAGACCAATCGCTTCGAAATTTAGAACATTTATAGTATATAGTATGCCTAATCGATTGATGCTATCAGCAAATCTTTATCTCCATTATTTGTATGAGTTTTTGACTCCCCGCTTCCGGCTCCGCTTCCGGACTATATTTTTAAATCTTTAATATCTTGGAAAATATCCTTCAGATCCAAATTTGTTTTCTAGATTCGTAATCTACATGAATTAAACTTGATAATTTCATGCCAAACTCAAAATAATTATGATCAAAAAAATTTAATATTTTTTATCATGGCTCACTCTTCGATTTGAGTTCAGGATTTTGCCTATTCTGAGATTTTTCTCTATAGAATCTGTAATTCTAGACCAATCGCTTTGAAATTTGGAACATTTATAGTATATAGTATGCCTAATCGATTGATGCTATCAGCAATTTTCTATCTCCATTATTTGTATGAGTTTTTGACTCCCCGCTTCCGGCTCCGCTTCCGGACTATATTGTTGAATCTTTGATATTTTGGAAAATATCCTTCAGATTTCAATTTGTTTTCTAGATTCGTAATCTACATGAATTAAACTTGATAATTTCATGCCAAACTCAAAATAATTATGATCAAAAAAATTTAATATTTTTTCATGGCTCACTCTTCGATTTGAGTTCAGGATTTTGCCTATTCTGAGATTTTTCTCTATAGAATCTGTAATTCTAGACCAATCGCTTTGAAATTTAGAACATTTATAGTATATAGTATGCCTAATCGATTGATGCTATCAGCAATTGTTTATCTCCATTATTTGTATGAGTTTTTGACTCCCCGCTTCCGGCTCCGCTTCCGGACTATATTGTTGAATCTTTGATATTTTGGAAAATATCCTTCAGATCTAAATTTGTTTTCTAGATTCGTAATCTACATGAATTAAACTTGATAATTTCATGCCAAACTCAAAATAATTATGATCAAAAAAATTTAATATTTTTTATCATGGCTCACTCTTCGATTTGAGTTCAGGATTTTGCCTATTCTGAGATTTTTCTCTATAGAATCTGTAATTCTAGACCAATCGCTTTGAAATTTGGAACATTTATAGTATATAGTATGCCTAATCGATTGATGCTATCAGCAATTCTTTATCTCCATTATTTGTATGAGTTTTTGACTTCCCGCTTCCGGCTCCGCTTCCGGACTATATTTTTAAATCTTTGATATCTTGGAAAATATCCTCCAGATCCAAATTTGTTCCCTAGATTCGTGATCTACATGAATCAAACTTAATAATTTCATGCCAAACTCAAAATAATTATGATCAAAAAAATTTAATATTTTTTATCATGGCTCACTCTTCGATTTGAGTTCAGGATTTTGCCTATTCTGAGATTTTTCTCTATAGAATCTGTAATTCTAGACCAATCGCTTCGAAATTTAGAACATTTATAGTATATAGTATGCCTAATCGATTGATGCTATCAGCAATTCTTTATCTCCATTATTTGTATGAGTTTTTGACTTCCCGCTTCCGGCTCCGCTTCCGGACTATATTTTTAAATCTTTGATATCTTGGAAAATATCCTCCAGATCCAAATTTGTTCCCTAGATTCGTGATCTACATGAATCAAACTTAATAATTTCATGCCAAACTCAAAATAATTATGATCAAAAAAATTTAATATTTTTTATCATGGCTCACTCTTCGATTTGAGTTCAGGATTTTGCCTATTCTGAGATTTTTCTCTATAGAATCTGTAATTCTAAACCAATCGCTTTGAAATTTAGAACATTTATAGTATATAGTATGCCTAATCGATTGATGCTATCAGCAATTCTTTATCTCCATTATTTGTATGAGTTTTTGACTCCCCGCTTCCGGCTCCGCTTCCGGACTATATTTTTAAATCTTTGATATCTTGGAAAATATCCTCCAGATCCAAATTTGTTTCCTAGATTCGTAATCTACATGGATTAAACTTAATAATTTCATGCCAAACTCAAAATAATTATGATCAAAAAAATTTAATATTTTTTATCATGGCTCACTCTTCGATTTGAGTTCAGGATTTTGCCTATTCTGAGATTTTTCTCTATAGAATCTGTAATTCTAGACCAAACGCTTTGAAATTTGGAACGTTTATAGAATATAGTATGCCTAATCGATTGATGATATCAGCAATTTTTTATCTCCATTATTTGTATGAGTTTTTGACTCCCCGCTTCCGGCTCCGCTTCCGGACTATATTTTTAAATCTTTGATATCTTGGAAAATATCCTCCAGATCCAAATTTGTTTTCTAGATTCGTAATCTACATGAATTAAACTTGATAATTTTATGCCAAACTCAAGATAATCATGATCAAAAAAATTTAATATTTTTTATCATGGCTCACTCTTCGATTTGAGTTCAGGATTTTGCCTATTCTGAGATTTTTCTCTATAGAATCTGTAATTCTAGACCAAACGCTTTGAAATTTGGAACGTTTATAGAATATAGTATGCCTAATCGATTGATGCTATCAGCGATTTTTTATCTCCATTATTTGTATGAGTTTTTGACTCCCCGCTTCCGGCTCCGCTTCCGGACTATATTTTTAAATCTTTGATATCTTAGAAAATATCCTCCAGATCCAAATTTGTTTCCTAGATTCGTAATCTACATGAATTAAACTTAATAATTTCATGCCAAACCCAAGATAATTATGATCAAAAAAATTTAATATTTTTTATCATGGCTCACTCTTCGATTTGAGTTCAGGATTTTGCCTATTCTGAGATTTTTCTCTATAGAATCTGTAATTCTAGACCAATCGCTTTGAAATTTGAAACATTTATAGTATATAGTATGCCTAATCGATTGATGCTATCAGCAATTTTTTATCTCCATTATTTGTATGAGTTTTTGACTCCCCGCTTCCGGCTCCGCTTCCGGACTATATTTTTAAATCTTTGATATCTTGGAAAATATCCTCCAGATCCCAATTTGTTTCCTAGATTCGTTATCTACATGGATTAAACTATATAATTTCATGCCAAACTCAAAATAATTATGATCAAAAAAATTTAATATTTTTTATCATGGCTCACTCTTCGATTTGAGTTCAGGATTTTGCCTATTCTGAGATTTTTCTCTATAGAATCTGTAATTCTGGACCAATCGCTTTGAAATTTGGAACATTTATAGTATATAGTATGCCTAATCGATTGATGCTATCAGCAATTTTTTATCTCCATTATTTGTATGAGTTTTTGACTCCCCGCTTCCGGCTCCGCTTCCGGACTATATTTTTAAATCTTTGATATCTTAGAAAATATCCTCCAGATCCAAATTTGTTTCCTAGATTCGTAATCTACATGAATTAAACTTAATAATTTCATGCCAAACTCAAGATAATTATGATCAAAAAAATTTAATATTTTTTATCATGGCTCACTCTTCGATTTGAGTTCAGGATTTTGCCTATTCTGAGATTTTTCTCTATAGAATCTGTAATTCTAGACCAATCGCTTTGAAATTTGGAACATTTATAGTATATAGTATGCCTAATCGATTGATGCTATCAGCAATTTTTTATCTCCATTATTTGTATGAGTTTTTGACTTCCCGCTTCCGGCTCCGCTTCCGGACTATATTTTTAAATCTTTGATATCTTGGAAAATATCCTTCAGATCCAAATTTGTTTTCTAGATTCGTAATCTACATGAATTAAACTTATTAATTTCATGCCAAACTCAGAATAATTATGATCAAAAAAATTTAATATTTTTTATCATGGCTCACTCTTCGATTTGAGTTCAGGATTTTGCCTATTCTGAGATTTTTCTCTATAGAATCTGTAATTCTAGACCAATCGCTTTTAAATTTGGAACATTCATAGTATATAGTATGCCTAATCGATTGATGCTATCAGCAATTTTTTATCTCCATTATTTGTATGAGTTTTTGACTCCCCGCTTCCGGCTCCGCTTCCGGACTATATTTTTAAATCTTTGATATCTTGGAAAATATCCTTCAGATCCAAATTTGTTTTCTAGATTCGTGATCTACATGAATTAAACTCAATAATTTCATGCCAAACTCAAAATAATTATGATCAAAAAAATTTAATATTTTTTATCATGGCTCACTCTTCGATTTGAGTTCAGGATTTTGCCTATTCTGAGATTTTTCTCTATAGAATCTGTAATTCTAGACCAATCGCTTTGAAATTTGGAACATTTATAGTATATAGTATGCCTAATCGACTGATGCTATCAGCAATTTTTTATCTCCATTATTTGTATGAGTTTTTGACTCCCCGCTTCCGGCTCCGCTTCCGGACTATATTTTTAAATCTTTGATATCTTGGAAAATATCCTCCAGATCCAAATTTGTTTCCTAGATTCGTAATCAACATGAATTAAACTATATGATTTCATGCCAAACCTAAAATGATTATGATCAAAAAAATTTAATATTTTTTATCATGGCTCACTCTACGATTTGAGTTCAGGATTTTGCCTATTCTGAGATTTTTCTCTATAGAATCTGTAACTCTAGGCCAATCGCTTTGAAATTTGGAAAATTTATAGTATATAGTATGCCTAATCGATTGATGCTATCAGCAATTTTTTATCTCCATTATTTGTATGAGTTTTTGACTCCCCGCTTCCGGCTCCGCTTCCGGACTATATTTTTAAATCTTTGATATCTTGGAAAATATCCTTCAGATCCAAATTTGTTTTCTAGATTCGTAATCTACATGAATTAAACTTAATAATTTCATGCCAAACTCAAAATAATTATGATCAAAAAAATTTAATATTTTTTATCATGGCTCACTCTTCGATTTGAGTTCAGGATTTTGCCTATTCTGAGATTTTTCTCTATAGAATCTGTAATTCTAAACCAATCGCTTTGAAATTTGGAACATTCATAGTATATAGTATGCCTAATCAATTGATGCTATCAGCAATTTTTTATCTCTATTATTTGTATGAGTTTTTGACTCCCCGCTTCCGGCTCCGCTTCCGGACTATATTTTTAAATCTTTGATATCGTGGAAAATATCCTTCAGATCCAAATTTGTTTTCTAGATTCGTAATCTACATGAATTGAACTTAATAATTTCATGCCAAACTCAAAATAATTATGATCAAAAAAATTTAATATTTTTTATCATGGCTCACTCTTCGATTTGAGTTCAGGATTTTGCCTATTCTGAGATTTTTCTCTATAGAATCTGTAATTCTAGACCAATCGCTTTGAAATTTGGAACATTTATAGTATATAGTATGCCTAATCGATTGATGCTATCAGCAATTTTTTATCTCCATTATTTGTATGAGTTTTTGACTCCCCGCTTCCGGCTCCGCTCCCGGACTATATTTTTAAATCTTTGATATCTTGGAAAATATCCTCCAGATCCAAATTTGTTTCCTAGATTCGTAATCTACATGAATTAAACTATATGATTTCATCCCAAACCTGAAATGATTATGATCAAAAAAATTTAATATTTTTTATCATGGCTCACTCTTCGATTTGAGTTCAGGATTTTGCCTATTCTGAGATTTTTCTCTATAGAATCTGTAATTCTAGACCAATCGCTTTGAAATTTGGAACATTTATAGTATATAGTATGCCTAATCGATTGATGCTATCAGCAATTTTTTATCTCCATTATTTGTATGAGTTTTTGACTCCCCGCTTCCGGCTCCGCTTCCGGACTATATTTTTAAATCTTTGATATCTTGGAAAATATCCTCCAGATCCAAATTTGTTTCCTAGATTCGTAATCTACATGAATTAAACTATATGATTTCATGCCAAACCTAAAATGATTATGATCAAAAAAATTTAATATTTTTTATCATGGCTCACTCTTCGATTTGAGTTCAGGATTTTGCCTATTCTGAGATTTTTCTCTATAGAATCTGTAATTCTAGACCAATCGCTTTGAAATTTGGAACATTCATAGTATATAGTATGCCTAATCGATTGATGCTATCAGCAATTTTTTATCTCCATTATTTGTATGAGTTTTTGACTCCCCGCTTCCGGCTCCGCTTCCGGACTATATTTTTAAATCTTTGATATCTTGGAAAATATCCTTCAGATCCAAATTTGTTTTCTAGATTGGTAATCTACATGGATTAAACTTAATAATTTCATGCCAAACTCAAAATAATTATGATCAAAAAAATTTAATATTTTTTATCATGGCTCACTCTTCGATTTGAGTTCAGGATTTTGCCTATTCTGAGATTTTTCTCTATAGAATCTGTTCTTCTAGACCAATCGCTTCGAAATTTGTAACATTTATAGTATATAGTATGCCTAATCGATTGATGCTATCAGCAATTTTTTATCTCCATTATTTGTATGAGTTTTTGACTCCCCGCTTCCGGCTCCGCTTCCGGACTATATTTTTAAATCTTTGATATCTTGGAAAATATGTTTCAGATCCAAATTTGTTTTCTAGATTCGTAATCTACATGAATTAAACTTAATAATTTCATGCCAAACTCAAAATAATTATGATCAAAAAAATTTAATATTTTTTATCATGGCTCACTCTTCGATTTGAGTTCAGGATTTTGCCTATTCTGAGATTTTTCTCTATAGAATCTGTAATTCTAGACCAATCGCTTTGAAATTTGGAACATTTATAGAATATAGAATGCCTAATCGATTGATGCTATCAGCAATTTTTTATCTCCATTATTTGTATGAGTTTTTGACTCCCCGCTTCCGGCTTCGCTTCCGGACTATATTTTTAAATCTTTGATATCTTGGAAAATATCCTCCAGATCCAAATTTGTTTCCTAGATTCGTAATCTACATGAATTAAACTATATGATTTCATGCCAAACCTAAAATGATTATGATCAAAAAAATTTAATATTTTTTATCATGGCTCACTCTTCGATTTGAGTTCAGGATTTTGCCTATTCTGAGATTTTTCTCTATAGAATCTGTTTTCTAGACCAATCGCTTTGAAATTTGGAACATTTATAGTATATAGTATGCCTAATCGATTGATGCTATCAGCAATCTTTTATCTCCATTATTTGTATGAGTTTTTGACTCCCCGCTTCCGGCTCCGCTTCCGGACTATATTATTAAATCTTTGATATCTTGGAAAATATCCTTCAGATATGAATTTGTTTTCTAGATTCGTAATCTACATGAATTAAACTTAATAATTTCATGCCAAACTCAAAATAATTATGATCAAAAGAATTTAATATTTTTTATCATGGCTCACTCTTCGATTTGAGTTCAGGATTTTGCCTATTCTGAGATTTTTCTCTATAGAATCTGTAATTCTAGACCAATCGCTTTGAAATTTAGAACATTCATAGTATATAGTATGCCTAATCGATTGATGCTATCAGCAATTTTCTATCCCCATTATTTGTATGAGTTTTTGACTCCCCGCTTCCGGCTCCGCTTCCGGACTATATTTTTAAATCTTTGATATCTTGGAAAATATCCTTCAGATCCAAATTTGTTTTCTAGATTCGTAATCTACATGGATTAATCTCAATAATTTCATGCCAAACTCAAGATAATTATGATCAAAAAAATTTAATATTTTTTATCATGGCTCACTCTTCGATTTGAGTTCAGGATTTTGCCTATTCTGAGATTTTTCTCTATAGAATCTGTAATTCTGAACCAATCGCTTTGAAATTTGGAACATTTATAGTATATAGTATGCCTAATCGATTGAAGCTATCAGCAATTTTTTATCTCCATTATTTGTATGAGTTTTTGACTCCCCGCTTCCGGCTCCGCTTCCGGACTATATTTTTAAATCTTTGATATCTTGGAAAATATCCTCCAGATCCAAATTTGTTTCCTAGATTCGTAATCTACATGAATTAAACTATATGATTTCATGCCAAACTTGAAATAATTATGATTAAAAAAATTTAATATTTTTTATCATGGCTCACTCTTCGATTTGAGTTCAGGATTTTGCCTATTCTGAGATTTTTCTCTATAGAATCTGTAATTCTAAACTAATCGCTTTGAAATTTGGAACATTCATAGTATATAGTATGCCTAATCGATTGATGCTATCAGCAATTTTTTATCTCCATTATTTGTATGAGTTTTTGACTCCCCGCTTCCGGCTCCGCTTTCGGACTATATTTTTAAATCATTGATATCTTGGAAAATATCCTCCAGATCCAAATTTGTTTCCTAGATTCGTAATCTACATGAATTAAACTATATGATTTCATGCCAAACTTAAAATAATTATGATCAAAAAATTTAATATTTTTTATCATGGCTCACTCTTCGATTTGAGTTCAGGATTTTGCCTATTCTGAGATTTTTCTCTATAGAATCTGTAATTCTAGACCAATCGCTTCGAAATTTGGAACATTTATAGTATATAGTATGCCTAATCGATTCATGCTATCAGCAATTTTTTATCTCCATTATTTGTATGAGTTTTTGACTCCCCGCTTCCGGCTCCGCTTCCGGACTATATTTTTAAATCTTTGATATCTTGGAAAATATCCTCCAGATCCAAATTTGTTTCCTAGATTCGTAATCTACATGAATTAAACTATATGATTTCATGCCAAACTTAAAATAATTATGATCAAAAAAATTTAATATTTTTTATCATGGCTCACTCTTCGATTTGAGTTCAGGATTTTGCCTATTCTGAGATTTTTCTCTATAGAATCTGTAATTCTAGACCAATCGCTTTGAAATTTGGAACATTCATAGTATATAGTATGCCTAATCGATTGATGCTATCAGCAATTTTTTATCTCCATTATTTGTATGAGTTTTTGACTCCCCGCTTCCGGCTCCGCTTCCGGACTATATTTTTAAATCTTTGATATCTTGGAAAATATCCTTCAGATCCAAATTTGATTTCTAGATTCGTAATCTACATGAATTAAACTTGATAATTTCATGCCAAACTCAAAATAATTATGATCAAAAAAATTTAATATTTTTTATCATGGCTCACTCTTCGATTTGAGTTCAGGATTTTGCCTATTCTGAGATTTTTCTCTATAGAATCTGTAATTCTAGACCAATCGCTTTGAAATTTGGAACATTTATAGTATATAGTATGCCTAATCGATTGATGCTATCAGCAATTTTCTATCTCCATCATTTGTACGAGTTTTCGACTCCCCGCTTTCGGCTCTGCTTCCGGACTATATTTTTAAATCTTTGATATCTTGGAAAATATCCTTCAGATCCAAATTTGATTTCTAGATTTGTAATCTACATGAATTAAACTTGATAATTTCATGCCAAACTCAAAATAATTATGATCAAAAAAATTTAATATTTTTTATCATGGCTCACTCTTCGATTTGAGTTCAGGATTTTGCCTATTCTGAGATTTTTCTCTATAGAATCTGTAATTCTAGACCAATCGCTTTGAAATTTGGAACATTTATAGAATATAGTATGCCTAATCGATTGATGCTATCAGCAATTTTTTATCTCCATTATTTGTATGAGTTTTTGACTCCTAGCTTCCGGCTCCGCTTCCGGACTATATTTTTAAATCTTTGATATCTTGGAAAATATCCTCCAGATCCAAATTTGTATCCTAGATTCGTAATCTACATGAAATAAACTTGATAATTTCATGCCAAACTCAAAATAATTATGATCAAAAAAATTTAATATTTTTTATCATGGCTCACTCTTCGATTTGAGTTCAGGATTTTGCCTATTCTGAGATTTTTCTCTATAGAATCTGTAATTCTAAACCAATCGCTTTGAAATTTGGAACATTTATAGTATATAGTATGCCCAATCGATTGATGCTATCAGCAATTTTTTATCTCTATTATTTGTATGAGTTTTTGACTCCCCGCTTCCGGCTCCGCTTCCGGACTATATTTTTAAATCTTTGATATCTTGGAAAATATCCTTCAGATCCAAATTTGTTTCCTAGATTCGTAATCTACATGAAATAAATTTAATAATTTCATGCCAAACTCAAAATAATTATGATCAAAAAAATTTAATATTTTTTATCATGGCTCACTCTTCGATTTGAGTTCAGGATTTTGCCTATTCTGAGATTTTTCTCTATAGAATCTGTAATTCTAGACCAATCGCTTTGAAATTTGGAACATTTATAGTTTATAGTATGTCTAATCGATTGATGCTATCAGCAATTCTTTATCTCCATTATTTGTATGAGTTTTGGACTCCCCGCTTCCGGCTCCGCTTCCGGACTATATTTTTAAATCTTTGATATCTTGGAAAATATCCTTCAGATCCAAATTTGTTTCCTAGATTCGTAATCTACATGAATTAAACTTGATAATTTCATGCCAAACTCAAAATAATTATGATCAAAAAAATTTAATCTTTTTTATCATGGCTCACTCTTCGATTTGAGCTCAGGATTTTGCCTATTCTGAGATTTTTCTCCATAGAATCTGAAATTCTAGACCAATCGCTTTGAAATTTGAAACATTTATAGTATATAGTATGCCTAATCGATTGAACCTATCAGCATTTCTTTATCTCCATTATTTGTATAAGTTTTTGACTCCCCGCTTCCGGCTCCGCTTCCGGACTATATTATTAAATCTTTGATATCTTGGAAAATATCCTTCAGATCCAAATTTGTTTTCTAGATTCGTAATCTACATGAATTAAACTTGATAATTTCATGACAAACTCAAAATAATTATGATCAAAAAAATTTAATATTTTTTATCATGGCTCACTCTTCGATTTGAGTTCAGGATTTTGCCTATTCTGAGATTTTTCTCTATAGAATCTGTAATTCTAGACCAATCGCTTTGAAATTTGGAACATCTATAGTATATAGTATGCCTAATCGATTGATGCTATCAGCAATTTTTTATCTCCATTATTTGTATGAGTTTTTGACTCCCCGCTTCCGGCTCCGCTTCCGGACTATATTTTTAAATTTCTGATATCTTGGAAAATATCCTTCAGATCCAAATTTGTTTTCTAGATTCGTAATCTACATGAATTAAACTTGATAATTTCATGCCAAACCCAAAATAATTATGATCAAAAAGATTTAATATTTTTTATCATGGCTCACTCTTCGATTTGAGTTCAGGATTTTGCCTATTCTGAGATTTTTCTCTATAGAATCTGTAATTCTAGACCAATCGCTTTGAAATTTGAAACATCTATAGTATATAGTATGCCTAATCGATTGATGCTATCAGCAATTTTTTATCTCCATTATTTGTATGAGTTTTTGACTCCCCGCTTCCGGCTCCGCTTCCGGACTATATTTTTAAATATATGATATCTTGGAAAATATCCTTCAGATCCAGATTTGTTTCCTAGATTCGTAATCTACATGAATTAAACTATATGATTTCATGCCAAACTCAAAATAATTATGATCAAAAAAATTTAATATTTTTTATCATGGCTCACTCTTCGATTTGAGTTCAGGATTTTGCCT
The DNA here is from genome assembly GCA_963989225.1 of Dromius quadrimaculatus. Lineage (NCBI taxonomy): Eukaryota > Metazoa > Arthropoda > Insecta > Coleoptera > Carabidae > Dromius > Dromius quadrimaculatus. Next base: position 894,265 of record OZ022328.1, read on the forward strand.
ATTCTGAGATTTTTCTCTATAGAATCTGTAATTCTAGACCAATCGCTTTGAAATTTGGAACATTTATAGTATATAGTATGCCTAATCGATTGATGCTATCAGCAATTTTTTATCTCCATTATTTGTATGAGTTTTTGACTCCCCGCTTCCGGCTCCGCTTCCGGACTATATTTTTAAATCTTTGATATCTTGGAAAATATCCCCCAGATCCAAATTTGTTTCCTAGATTCGTGCTCTACATGAATTGAACTATATAATTTCATGCCAAACTCAAAATAATCATGATCAAAAAAATTTAATATTTTTATCATGGCTCACTCTTCGATTTGAGTTCAAGATTTTGCCTATTCTGAGATTTTTCTCTATAGAATCTGTAATTCTGGACCAATCGCTTTGAAATTTGGAACATTTTTAGTATATAGTATGCCTAATCGATTGATGCTATCAGCAATTTTTTATCTCCATTATTTGTATGAGTTTTTGACTCCCCGCTTCCGGCTACGCTTCCGGACTATATTTTTAAATCTTTGATATCTTGGAAAATATCCTCCAGATCCAAATTTGTTTCCTAGATTCGTAATCTACATGAATTAAACTATATAATTTCATGCCAAACTCAAAATAATTATGATCAAAAAAATTTAATATTTTTTATCATGGCTCACTCTTCGATTTGAGTTCAGGATTTTGCCTATTCTGAGATTTTTCTCTATAGAATCTGTAATTCTGGACCAATCGCTTTCAAATTTAGAACATTTATAGTATATAGTATGCCTAATCGATTGATGCTATCAACAATTCTTTATCTCCATTATTTGTTTGAGTTTTTGACTCCCCGCTTCCGGCTCCGCTTCCGGACTATATTTTTAAATCTTTGATATCTTGGAAAATATCCCCCAGATCCAAATTTGTTTCCTAGATTCGTGCTCTACATGAATTAAACTATATAATTTCATGCCAAACTCAAAATAATTATGATCAAAAAAATTTAATATTTTTTATCATGGCTCACTCTTCGATTTGAGTTCAGGATTTTGCCTATTCTGAGATTTTTCTCTATAGAATGTGTAATTCTAGACCAATCGCTTTGAAATTTGGAACATTTATAGTATATAGTATGCCTAATCGATTGATGCTATCAGCAATTTTTTATCTCCATTATTTGTATGAGTTTTTTACTCCCCGCTTCCGGCTCCGCTTCCGGACTATATTTTTAAATCTTTGATATCTTGGAAAATATCCCCCAGATCCAAATTTGTTTCCTAGATTCGTGCTCTACATGAATTAAACTATATAATTTCATGCCAAACTCAAAATAATTATGATCAAAAAAATTTAATATTTTTTATCATGGCTCACTCTTCGATTTGAGTTCAGGATTTTGCCTATTCTGAGATCTTTCTCTATAGAATCTGTAATTCTGGACCAATCGCTATGAAATTTGGAACATTTATAGTATATAGTATGCCTAATCGATTGATGCTATCAGCAATTTTTTATCTCCATTATTTGTATGAGTTTTTGACTCCCCGCTTCCGGCTCTGCTTCCGGACTATATTTTCAAATCTTTGATATCTTGGTAAAATATCCTCCAGATCCAAATTTGTTTCCTAGATTCGTAATCTACATGAATTAAACTATATAATTTCATGCCAAACTCAAAATAATTATGATCAAAAAAATTTAATATTTTTTATCATGGCTCACTCTTCGATTTGAGTTCAGGATTTTGCCTATTCTGAGATTTCTCTCTATAGAATCTGTAATTCTGAACCAATCGCTTTGAAATTTGGAACATTTATAGTATATAGTATGCCTAATCGATTGATGCTATCAGCAATTTTTTATCTCCATTATTTGTATGAGTTTTTGACTCCCCGCTTCCGGCTCTGCTTCCGGACTATATTTTCAAATCTTTGATATCTTGGAAAATATCCCCCAGATCCAAATTTGTTTCCTAGATTCGTGCTCTACATGAATTAAACTATATAATTTCATGCCAAACTCAAAATAATTATGATCAAAAAAATTTAATATTTTTTATCATGGCTCACTCTTCGATTTGAGTTCAGGATTTTGCCTATTCTGAGATTTTTCTCTATAGAATCTGTAATTCTGGACCAATCGCTTTGAAATTTGGAACATTTATAGTATATAGTATGCCTAATCGATTGATGCTATCAGCAATTTTTTATCTCCATTATTTGTATGAGTTTTTGACTCCCCGCTTCCGGCTCCGCTTCCGGACTATATTTTTAAATCTTTGATATCTTGGAAAATATCCCCCAGATCCAAATTTGTTTCCTAGATTCGTGCTCTACATGAATCAAACTATATAATTTCATGCCAAACTCAAAATAATTATGATCAAAAAAATTTAATATTTTTTATCATGGCTCACTCTTCGATTTGAGTTCAGGATTTTGCCTATTCTGAGATTTTTCTCTATAGAATCTGTAATTCTGGACCAATCGCTTTGAAATTTGGAACATTCATAGTATATAGTATGCCTAATCGATTGATGCTATCAGCAATTTTTTATCTCCATTATTTGTATGAGTTTTTCACTCCCCGCTTCCGGCTCCGCTTCCGGACTATATTTTTAAATCTTTGATATCTTGGAAAATATCCTCCAGATCCAAATTTGTTTCCTAGATTCGTAATCTACATGAATTGAACTATATAATTTCATGCCAAACTCAAAATAATTATGATCAAAAAAATTTAATATTTTTTATCATGGCTCACTCTTCGATTTGAGTTCAGGATTTTGCCTATTCTGAGATTTTTCTCTATAGAATCTGTAATTCTGAACCAATCGCTTTGAAATTTGGAACATTTATAGTATATAGTATGCCTAATCGATTGATGCTATCAGCAATTTTTTATCTCTATTATTTGTATGAGTTTTTGACTCCCCGCTTCCGGCTCCGCTTCCGGACTATATTTTCAAATCTTTGATATCTTGGAAAATATCCTCCAGATCCAAATTTGTTTCCTAGATTCGTAATCTACATGAATTAAACTATATAATTTCATGCCAAACTCAGAATAATTATGATCAAAAAAATTTAATATTTTTTATCATGGCTCACTCTTCGATTTGAGTTCAGGATTTTGCCTATTCTGAGATTTTTCTCTATAGAATCTGTAATTCTGGACCAATCGCTATGAAATTTGAAACATTTATAGTATATAGTATGCCTAATAATTGATGCTATCAGCAATTTTTTATCTCCATTATTTGTATGAGTTTTTGACTCCCCGCTTCCGGCTCCGCTTCCGGACTATATTTTCAAATCTTTGATATCTTGGAAAATATCCTCCAGATCCAAATTTGTTTCCTAGATTCGTAATCTACATGAATTAAACTATATAATTTCATGCCAAACTCAAAATAATTATGATCAAAAAAATTTAATATTTTTTATCATGGCTCACTCTTCGATTTAAGTTCAGGATTTTGCCTATTCTGAGATTTTTCTCTATAGAATCTGTAATTCTGGACCAATCGCTTTGAAATTTGGAACATTTATAGTATATAGTATGCCTAATCGATTGATGCTATCAGCAATTTTTTATCTCCATTATTTGTATGAGTTTTTGACTCCCCGCTTCCGGCTCTGCTTCCGGACTATATTTTCAAATCTTTGATATCTTGGAAAATATCCTCCAGATCCAAATTTGTTCCCTAGATTCGTAATCTACATGAATTAAACTATATAATTTCATGCCAAACTCAAAATAATTATGATCAAAAAAATTTAATATTTTTTATCATGGCTCACTCTTCGATTTGAGTTCAGGATTTTGCCTATTCTGAGATTTTTCTCTATAGAATCTGTAATTCTGGCCCAATCGCTTTGAAATTTGGAACATTTATAGAATATAGTATGCCTAATCGATTGATGCTATCAGCACTTTTTTATCTCCATTATTTGTATGAGTTTTTGACTCCCCGCTTCCGGCTCTGCTTCCGGACTATATTTTCAAATCTTTGATATCTTGGAAAATATCCTCCAGATCCAAATTTGTTTCCTAGATTCGTAATCTACATGAATTAAACTATATAATTTCATGCCAAACTCAAAATAATTATGATCAAAAAAATTTAATATTTTTTATCATGGCTCACTCTTCGATTTGAGTTCAGGATTTTGCCTATTCTGAGATTTTTCTCTATAGAATCTGTAATTCTGGACCAATCGCTTTGAAATTTGGAACATTTATAGTATATAGTATGCCTAATCGATTGATGCTATCAACAATTTTTTATCTCTATTATTTGTATGAGTTTTTGACTCCCCGCTTCCGGCTCTGCTTCCGGACTATATTTTCAAATCTTTGATATCTTGGAAAATATTCTCCAGATCCAAATTTGTTTCCTAGATTCGTAATCTACATAAATTAAACTATATAATTTCATGCCAAACTCAAAATAATTATGATCAAAAAAATTTAATATTTTTTATCATGGCTCACTCTTCGATTTGAGTTCAGGATTTTGCCTATTCTGAGATTTTTCTCTATAGAATCTGTAATTCTGGACCAATCGCTTTGAAATTTGGAACATTTATAGTATATAGTATGCCTAATCGATTGATGCTATCAGCAATTTCTTATCTCCATTATTTGTATGAGTTTTTGACTCCCCGCTTCCGGCTCCGCTTCCGGACTATATTTTTAAATCTTTGATATCTTGGAAAATATCCCCCAGATCCAAATTTGTTTCCTAGATTCGTGCTCTACATGAATTAAACTATATAATTTCATGCCAAACTCAAAATAATTATGATCAAAAAAATTTAATATTTTTTATCATGGCTCACTCTTCGATTTGAGTTCAGGATTTTGCCTATTCTGAGATTTTTCTCTATAGAATCTGTAATTCTGGACCAATCGCTTTGAAATTTGAAACATTCATAGTATATAGTATGCCTAATCGATTGATGCTATCAGCAATTTTTTATCTCCATTATTTGTATGAGTTTTTGACTCCCCGCTTCCGGCTCTGCTTCCGGACTATATTTTCAAATCTTTGATATCTTGGAAAATATCCTCCAGATCCAAATTTGTTTCCTAGATTCGTAATCTACATGAATTAAACTATATAATTCCATGCCAAACCTAAAATAATTATGATCAAAAAAATTTAATATTTTTTATCATGGCTCACTCTTCGATTTGAGTTCAGGATTTTGCCTATTCTGAGATTTTTCTCTATAGAATCTGTAATTCTAGACCAATCGCTTTGAAATTTGGAACATTTATAGTATATAGTATGCCTAATCGATTGATGCTATCAGCAATTCTTTATCTCCATTATTTGTATGAGTTTTTGACTCCCCGCTTCCGGTTCCGCTTCCGGACTATATTTTCAAATCTTTGATATCTTGGAAAATATCCTCCAGATCCAAATTTGTTTCCTAGATTCGTAATCTACATGAATTAAACTATATAATTTCATGCCAAACTCAAAATAATTATGATCAAAAAAATTTAATATTTTTTATCATGGCTCACTCTTCGATTTGAGTTCAGGATTTTGCCTATTCTGAGATTTTTCTCTATAGAATCTGTAATTCTATACCAATCGCTTTGAAATTTGGAACATTTTTAGTATATAGTATGCCTAATCGATTGATGCTATCAGCAATTCTTTATCTCCATTATTTGTATGAGTTTTTGACTCCCCGCTTCCGGCTCCGCTTCCGGACTATATTTTTAAATCTTTGATATCTTGGAAAATATCCCCCAGATCCAAATTTGTTTCCTAGATTCGTGCTCTACATGAATTAAACTATATAATTTCATGCCAAACTCAAAATAATTATGATCAAAAAAATTCAATATTTTTTATCATGGCTCACTCTTCGATTTGAGTTCAGGATTTTGCCTATTCTGAGATTTTTTTCTATAGAATCTGTAATTCTGGACCAATCGCTTTGAAATTTGGAACATTTATAGTATATAGTATGCCTAATCGATTGATGCTATCAGCAATTTTTTATCTCCATTATTTGTATGAGTTTTTGACTCCCCGCTTCCGGCTCTGCTTCCGGACTATATTTTCAAATCTTTGATATCTTGGAAAATATCCTCCAGATCCAAATTTGTTCCCTAGATTCGTAATCTACATTAATTAAACTATATAATTTCATGCCAAACTCAAAATAATTATGATCAAAAAAATTTAATATTTTTTATCATGGCTCACTCTTCGATTTGAGTTCAGGATTTTGCCTATTCTGAGATTTTTCTCTATAGAATCTGTAATTCTGGACCAATCGCTTCGAAATTTGGAACATTTATAGTATATAGTATGCCTAATCGATTGATGCTATCAGCAATTTTTTATCTCCATTATTTGTATGAGTTTTTGACTCCCCGCTTCCGGCTCTGCTTCCGGACTATATTTTCAAATCTTTGATATCTTGGAAAATATCCTCCAGATCCAAATTTGTTTCCTAGATTCGTAATCTACATAAATTAAACTATATAATTTCATGCCAAACTCAAAATAATTATGATCAAAAAAATTTAATATTTTTTATCATGGCTCACTCTTCGATTTGAGTTCAAGATTTTGCCTATTCTGAGATTTTTCTCTATAGAATCTGTAATTCTGGACCAATCGCTTTGAAATTTGGAAAATTCATAGTATATAGCATGCCTAATCGACTGATGCTATCAGCAATTTTTTATCTCCATTATTTGTATGAGTTTTTGACTCCCCGCTTCCGGCTCCGCTTCCGGACTATATTTTTAAATCTTTGATATCTTGGAAAATATCCCCCAGATCCAAATTTGTTTCCTAGATTCGTGCTCTACATGAATTAAACTATATAATTTCATGCCAAACTCAAAATAATTATGATCAAAAAAATTTAATATTTTTTATCATGGCTCACTCTTCGATTTGAGTTCAGGATTTTGCCTATTCTGAGATTTTTCTCTATAGAATCTGTAATTCTGGACCAATCGCTTTGAAATTTGGAACATTTATAGTATATAGTATGCCTAATCGATTGATGCTATCAGCAATTTTTTATCTCCATTATTTGTATGAGTTTTTGACTCCCCGCTTCCGGCTCTGCTTCCGGACTATATTTTCAAATCTTTGATATCTTGGAAAATATCCTCCAGATCCAAATTTGTTTCCTAGATTCGTAATCTACATGAATTAAACTATATAATTTCATGCCAAACTCAAAATAATTATGATCAAAAAAATTTAATATTTTTTATCATGGCTCACTCTTCGATTTGAGTTCAGGATTTTGCCTATTCTGAGATTTTTCTCTATAGAATCTGTAATTCTGGACCAATCGCTTTGAAATTTGGAACATTTATAGTATATAGTATGCCTAATCGATTGATGCTATCAGCAATTTATTATCTCTATTATTTGTATGAGTTTTTGACTCCCCGCTTCCGGCTCTGCTTCCGGACTATATTTTCAAATCTTTCATATCTTGGAAAATATCCTCCAGATCCAAATTTGTTCCCTAGATTCGTAATCTACATGAATTAAACTATATAATTTCATGCCAAACTCAAAATAATTATGATCAAAAAAATTTAATATTTTTTATCATGGCTCACTCTTCGATTTGAGTTCAGGATTTTGCCTATTCTGAGATTTTTCTCTATAGAATCTGTAATTCTGGACCAATCGCTTTGAAATTTGGAACATTTATAGTATATAGTATGCCTAATCGATTGATGCTATCAGCAATTTTTTATCTCCATTATTTGTATGAGTTTTTGACTCCCCGCTTCCGGCTCTGCTTCCGGACTATATTTTCAAATCTTTGATATCTTGGAAAATATCCTCCAGATCCAAATTTGTTTCCTAGATTCGTAATCTACATGAAATCAACTATATAATTTCATGCCAAACTCAAAATAATTATGATCAAAAAAATTTAATATTTTTTATCATGGCTCACTCTTCGATTTGAGTTCAGGATTTTGCCTATTCTGAGATTTTTCTCTATAGAATCTGTAATTCTAGACCAATCGCTTTGAAATTTGGAACATTTATAGTATGTAGTATGCCTAACCGATTGATGCTATCAGCAATTTTTTATCTCCATTATTTGTATGAGTTTTTGACTCCCCGCTTCCGGCTCCGCTTCCGGACTATATTTTTAAATCTTTGATATCTTGGAAAATATCCTCCAGATCCAAATTTGTTTCATAGATTCGTAATCTACATGGATTAAACTATATAATTTCATGCCAAACTCAAAATAATTATGATCAAAAAAATTTAATATTTTTTATCATGGCTCACTCTTCGATTTGAGTTCAGGATTTTGCCTATTCTGAGATTTTTCTCTATAGAATCTGTAATTCTGGACCAATCGCTTTGAAATTTGGATCATTCATAGTATATAGTATGCCTAATCGATTGATGCTATCAGCAATTTTTTATCTCCATTATTTGTATGAGTTTTTGACTCCCCGCTTCCGGACTATATTTTTAAATCTTTGATATCTTGGAAAATATCCTTCAGATCCAAATTTGTTTTCTAGATTCGTGATCTACATGAATTGAACTATATAATTTCATGCCAAACTCAAAATAATTTGGATCAAAAAAATTTAATATTTCTTATCATGGCTCACTCTTCGATTTGAGTTCAGGATTTTGCCTATTCTGAGATTTTTCTTTATAGAATCTGTAATTCTAGACCAACCGCTTTGAAATTTGTAACATTTATAGTATATAGTATGCCTAATCGATTGATGCTATCAGCAATTATTTATCTCCATTATTTGTATGAGTTTTTGACTCCCCGCTTCCGGCTCCGCTTCCGGACTATATTTTTAAATCTTTGATATCTTGGGAAATATCCTTCAGATCCAAATTTGTTTTCTAGATTCGTAATCTACATGAATTGAACTTGATAATTTCATGCCAAACTCAAAATATATATGATCAAAAAAATTTAATATTTTTTATCATGGCTCACTCTTCGATTTGAGTTCAGGATTTTGCCTATTCTGAGATTTTTCTCTATAGAATCTGTAATTCTAGACCAATCGCTTTGAAATTTCGAACATTTATAGTATATGGTATGCCCAATCGATTGATGCTATCAGCAATTTTTTATCTCCATTATTTGTATGAGTTTTTGACTCCCCGCTTCCGGACTATATTTTTAAATCTTTGATATCTTGGAAAATATCCTTCAGATCCAAATTTGTTTTCTAGATTCGTAATCTACATGAATTAAACTTAATAATTTCATGCCAAACTCAAAATAATTATGATCAAAAAAATTTAATATTTTTTATCATGGCTCACTCTTCGATTTGAGTTCAGGATTTTGCCTATTCTGAGATTTTTCTCTATAGAATCTGTAATTCTAGACCAATCGCTTTGAAATTTGGGACATTTATAGTATATAGTATGCCTAATCGATTGATGCTATCAGCAATTTTTTATCTCCATTATTTGTATGAGTTTTTGACTCCCCGCTTCCGGACTATATTTTTAAATCTTTGATATCTTGGAAAATATCCTTCAGATCCAAATTTGTTTTCTAGATTCGTGATCTACATGAATTTAACCATATAATTCCATGCCAAATTTAAAATAATTATGATCAAAAAAATTTAATATTTTTTATCATGGCTCACTCTTCGATTTGAGTTCAGGATTTTGCCTATTCTGAGATTTTTCTCTATAGAATCTGTAATTCTGAACCAACCGCTTTGAAATTTGGAACATTTATAGTATATAGTATGCCTAATCGATTGATGCTATCAACAATTTTTTATCTCCATTATTTGTATGAGTTTTTGACTCCCCGCTTCCGGCTCCGCTTCCGGACTATATTTTTAAATTTCTGATATCTTGGATAATATCCTTCAGATCCAAATTTGTTTTCTAGATTCGTAATCTACATGAATTAAACTTGATAATTTCATGCCAAACTCAAAATAATTATGATCAAAAAGATTTAATATTTTTTATCATGGCTCACTCTTCGATTTGAGTTCAGGATTTTGCCTATTCTGAGATTTTTCTCTATAGAATCTGTAATTCTGGACCAATCGCTTTGAAATTTGAAACATTTATAATATATAGTATGCCTAATCGATTGAACCTATCAGCATTTCTTTATCTCCATTATTTGTATGAGTTTTTGACTCCCCGCTTCCGGCTCCGCTTCCGGACTATATTTTTAAATCTTTGATATCTTGGAAAATATCCTTCAGATCCAAATTTGTTTTCTAGATTCGTAATCTACATGAATTAAACTTGATAATTTCATGCCAAACTCAAAATAATTATGATCAAAAAAATTTAATATTTTTTATCATGGCTCACTCTTCGATTTGAGTTCAGGATTTTGCCTATTCTGAGATTTTTCTCTATAGAATCTGTAATTCTAAACCAATCGCTTTGAAATTTGTAACATTTATAGTATATAGTATGCCTAATCGATTGATGCTATCAGCAATTTTTTATCTCCATTATTTGTATGAGTTTTTGACTCCCCGCTTCCGGCTCCGCTTCCGGACTATATTTTTAAATCTTTAATATCTTGGAAAATATCCTTCAGATCCAAATTTGTTTTCTAGATTCGTAATCTACATGAATTAAACTTGATAATTTCATGCCAAACTCAAAATAATTATGATCAAAAAAATTTAATATTTTTTATCATGGCTCACTCTTCGATTTGAGTTCAGGATTTTGCCTATTCTGAGATTTTTCTCTATAGAATCTGTAATTCTAGACCAATCGCTTTGAAATTTGAAACATTTATAGTATATAGTATGCCTAATCGATTGAACCTATCAGCATTTCTTTATCTCCATTATTTGTATGAGTTTTTGACTCCCCGCTTCCGGCTCCGCTTCCGGACTATATTTTTAAATCTTTGATATCTTGGAAATTATCCTTCAGATCCAAATTTGTTTTCTAGATTCGTAATCTACATGAATTAAACTTGATAATTTCATGCCAAACTCAAAATAATTATGATCAAAAAAATTTAATATTTTTTATCATGGCTCACTCTTCGATTTGAGTTCAGGATTTTGCCTATTCTGAGATTTTTCTCTATAGAATCTGTAATTCTAAACCAATCGCTTTGAAATTTGTAACATTCATAGTATATAGTATGCCTAATCGATTGATGCTATCAGCAATTTTTTATCTCCATTATTTGTATGAGTTTTTGACTCCCCGCTTCCGGCTCCGCTTCCGGACTATATTTTTAAATCTTTAATATCTTGGAAAATATCCTTCAGATCCAAATTTGTTTTCTAGATTCGTAATCTACATGAATTAAACTTGATAATTTCATGCCAAACTCAAAATAATTATGATCAAAAAAATTTAATCTTTTTTATCATGGCTCACTCTTCGATTTGAGTTCAGGATTTTGCCTATTCTGAGATTTTTCTCTATAGAATCTGAAATTCTAGACCAATCGCTTTGAAATTTGAAACATTTATAGTATATAGTATGCCTAATCGATTGAACCTATCAGCATTTCTTTATCTCCATTATTTGTATAAGTTTTTGACTCCCCGCTTCCGGCTCCGCTTCCGGACTATATTATTAAATCTTTGATATCTTGGAAAATATCCTTCAGATCCAAATTTGTTTTCTTGATTCGTAATCTACATGAATTAAACTTGATAATTTCATGCCAAACTCAAAATAATTATGATCAAAAAAATTTAATATTTTTTATCATGGCTCACTCTTCGATTTGAGTTCAGGATTTTGCCTATTCTGAGATTTTTCTCTATAGAATCTGTAATTCTAGACCAATCGCTTTGAAATTTGAAACATTTATAGTATATAGTATGCCTAATCGATTGAACCTATCAGCAATTCTTTATCCCCATTATTTGTATGAGTTTTGGACTCCCCGCTTCCGGCTCCGCTTCCGGACTATATTTTTAAATCTTTGATATCTTGGAAAATATCCTTCAGATCCAAATTTGTTTCCTAGATTCGTAATCTACATGAATTAAACTTGATAATTTCATGCCAAACTCAAAATAATTATGATCAAAAAAATTTAATATTTTTTATCATGGCTCACTCTTCGATTTGAGTTCAGGATTTTGCCTATTCTGAGATTTTTCTCTATAGAATCTGTAATTCTGGACCAATCGCTTTGAAATTTGAAACATTTATAGTATATAGTATGCCTAATCGACTGAATTTATCAGCATTTCTTTATCTCCATTATTTGTATGAGTTTTTGACTCCCCGCTTCCGGCTCCGCTTCCGGACTATATTTTTAAATCTTTGATATCTTGGAAAATATCCTTCAGATCCAAATTTGTTTTCTAGATTCGTAATCTACATGAATTAAACTTGATAATTTCATGCCAAACTCAAAATAATTATGATCAAAAAAATTTAATATTTTTTATCATGGCTCACTCTTCGATTTGAGTTCAGGATTTTGCCTATTCTGAGATTTTTCTCTATAGAATCTGTAATTCTAGACCAATCGCTTTGAAATTTGAAACATTTATAGTATATAGTATGCATAATCGATTGATGCTATCAGCAATTCTTTATCCCCATTATTTGTATGAGTTTTGGACTCCCCGCTTCCGGCTCCGCTTCCGGACTATATTTTTAAATCTTTGATATCTTGGAAAATATCCTTCAGATCCAAATTTGTTTCCTAGATTCGTAATCTACATGAATTAAACTTGATAATTTCATGCCAAACTCAAAATAATTATGATCAAAAAAATTTAATATTTTTTATCATGGCTCACTCTTCGATTTGAGTTCAGGATTTTGCCTATTCTGAGATTTTTCTCTATAGAATCTGTAATTCTAGACCAATCGCTTTGAAATTTGAAACATTTATAGTATATAGTATGCCTAATCGATTGAACCTATCAGCATTTCTTTATCTCCATTATTTGTATAAGTTTTTGACTCCCCGCTTCCGGCTCCGCTTCCGGACTATATTATTAAATCTTTGATATCTTGGAAAATATCCTTCAGATCCAAATTTGTTTTCTAGATTCGTAATCTACATGAATTAAACTTGATAATTTCATGCCAAACTCAAAATAATTATGATCAAAAAAATTTAATATTTTTTATCATGGCTCACTCTTCGATTTGAGTTCAGGATTTTGCCTATTCTGAGATTTTTCTCTATAGAATCTGTAATTCTGGACCAATCGCTTTGAAATTTGAAACATTTATAGTATATAGTATGCCTAATCGATTGAACCTATCAGCATTTCCTTATCTCCATTATTTGTATGAGTTTTTGACTCCCCGCTTCCGGCTCCGCTTCCGGACTATATTATTAAATCTTTGATATCTTGGAAAATATCCTTCAGATCCAAATTTGTTTTCTAGATTCGTAATCTACATGAATTAAACTTGATAATTTCATGCCAAACTCAAAATAATTATGATCAAAAAAATTTAATATTTTTTATCATGGCTCACTCTTCGATTTGAGTTCAGGATTTTGCCTATTCTGAGATTTTTCTCTATAGAATCTGTAATTCTAAACCAATCGCTTTGAAATTTGTAACATTTATAGTATATAGTATGCCTAATCGATTGATGCTATCAGCAATTTTTTATCTCCATTATTTGTATGAGTTTTTGACTCCCCGCTTCCGGCTCCGCTTCCGGACTATATTTTTAAATCTTTAATATCTTGGAAAATATCCTTCAGATCCAAATTTGTTTTCTAGATTCGTAATCTACATGAATTAAACTTGATAATTTCATGCCAAACTCAAAATAATTATGATCAAAAAAATTTAATATTTTTTATCATGGCTCACTCTTCGATTTGAGTTCAGGATTTTGCCTATTCTGAGATTTTTCTCTATAGAATCTGTAATTCTAGACCAATCGCTTTGAAATTTGAAACATTTATAGTATATAGTATGCCTAATCGATTGAACCTATCAGCATTTCCTTATCTCCATTATTTGTATGAGTTTTTGACTCCCCGCTTCCGGCTCCGCTTCCGGACTATATTTTTAAATCTTTGATATCTTGGAAAATATCCTTCAGATCCAAATTTGTTTTCTAGATTCGTAATCTACATGAATTAAACTTTATAATTTCATGCCAAACTCAAAATAATTATGATCAAAAAAATTTAATATTTTTTATCATGGCTCACTCTTCGATTTGAGTTCAGGATTTTGCCTATTCTGAGATTTTTCTCTATAGAATCTGTAATTCTAAACCAATCGCTCTGAAATTTGTAACATTCATAGTATATAGTATGCCTAATCGATTGATGCTATCAGCAATTTTTTATCTCCATTATTTGTATGAGTTTTTGACTCCCCGCTTCCGGCTCCGCTTCCGGACTATATTTTTAAATCTTTAATATCTTGGAAAATATCCTTCAGATCCAAATTTGTTTTCTAGATTCGTAATCTACATGAATTAAACTTGATAATTTCATGCCAAACTCAAAATAATTATGATCAAAAAAATTTAATCTTTTTTATCATGGCTCACTCTTTGATTTGAGTTCAGGATTTTGCCTATTCTGAGATTTTTCTCTATAGAATCTGAAATTCTAGACCAATCGCTTTGAAATTTGAAACATTTATAGTATATAGTATGCCTAATCGATTGAACCTATCAGCATTTCTTTATCTCCATTATTTGTATAAGTTTTTGACTCCCCGCTTCCGGCTCCGCTTCCGGACTATATTATTAAATCTTTGATATCTTGGAAAATATCCTTCAGATCCAAATTTGTTTTCTAGATTCGTAATCTACATGAATTAAACTTGATAATTTCATGCCAAACTCAAAATAATTATGATCAAAAAAATTTAATATTTTTTATCATGGCTCACTCTTCGATTTGAGTTCAGGATTTTGCCTATTCTGAGATTTTTCTCTATAGAATCTGTAATTCTAGACCAATCGCTTTGAAATTTGAAACATTTATAGTATATAGTATGCATAATCGATTGATGCTATCAGCAATCCTTTATCCCCATTATTTGTATGAGTTTTGGACTCCCCGCTTCCGGCTCCGCTTCCGGACTATATTTTTAAATCTTTGATATCTTGGAAAATATCCTTCAGATCCAAATTTGTTTCCTAGATTCGTAATCTACATGAATTTAACTTGATAATTTCATGCCAAACTCAAAATAATTATGATCAAAAAAATTTAATATTTTTTATCATGGCTCACTCTTCGATTTGAGTTCAGGATTTTGCCTATTCTGAGATTTTTCTCTATAGAATCTGTAATTCTGGACCAATCGCTTTGAAATTTGAAACATTTATAGTATATAGTATGCCTAATCGATTGAACCTATCAGCATTTCTTTATCTCCATTATTTGTATGAGTTTTTGACTCCCCGCTTCCGGCTCCGCTTCCGGACTATATTATTAAATCTTTGATATCTTGGAAAATATCCTTCAGATCCAAATTTGTTTTCTAGATTCGTAATCTACATGAATTAAACTTGATAATTTCATGCCAAACTCAAAATAATTATGATCAAAAAAATTTAATATTTTTTATCATGGCTCACTCTTCGATTTGAGTTCAGGATTTTGCCTATTCTGAGATTTTTCTCTATAGAATCTGTAATTCTAAACCAATCGCTTTGAAATTTGTAACATTTATAGTATATAGTATGCCTAATCGATTGATGCTATCAGCAATTTTTTATCTCCATTATTTGTATGAGTTTTTGACTCCCCGCTTCCGGCTCCGCTTCCGGACTATATTTTTAAATCTTTAATATCTTGGAAAATATCCTTCAGATCCAAATTTGTTTTCTAGATTCGTAATCTACATGAATTAAACTTGATAATTTCATGCCAAACTCAAAATAATTATGATCAAAAAAATTTAATATTTTTTATCATGGCTCACTCTTCGATTTGAGTTCAGGATTTTGCCTATTCTGAGATTTTTCTCTATAGAATCTGTAATTCTAGACCAATCGCTTTGAAATTTGAAACATTTATAGTATATAGTATGCCTAATCGATTGAACCTATCAGCATTTCCTTATCTCCATTATTTGTATGAGTTTTTGACTCCCCGCTTCCGGCTCCGCTTCCGGACTATATTTTTAAATCTTTGATATCTTGGAAAATATCCTTCAGATCCAAATTTGTTTTCTAGATTCGTAATCTACATGAATTAAACTTTATAATTTCATGCCAAACTCAAAATAATTATGATCAAAAAAATTTAATATTTTTTATCATGGCTCACTCTTCGATTTGAGTTCAGGATTTTGCCTATTCTGAGATTTTTCTCTATAGAATCTGTAATTCTAAACCAATCGCTCTGAAATTTGTAACATTCATAGTATATAGTATGCCTAATCGATTGATGCTATCAGCAATTTTTTATCTCCATTATTTGTATGAGTTTTTGACTCCCCGCTTCCGGCTCCGCTTCCGGACTATATTTTTAAATCTTTAATATCTTGGAAAATATCCTTCAGATCCAAATTTGTTTTCTAGATTCGTAATCTACATGAATTAAACTTGATAATTTCATGCCAAACTCAAAATAATTATGATCAAAAAAATTTAATCTTTTTTATCATGGCTCACTCTTTGATTTGAGTTCAGGATTTTGCCTATTCTGAGATTTTTCTCTATAGAATCTGAAATTCTAGACCAATCGCTTTGAAATTTGAAACATTTATAGTATATAGTATGCCTAATCGATTGAACCTATCAGCATTTCTTTATCTCCATTATTTGTATAAGTTTTTGACTCCCCGCTTCCGGCTCCGCTTCCGGACTATATTATTAAATCTTTGATATCTTGGAAAATATCCTTCAGATCCAAATTTGTTTTCTAGATTCGTAATCTACATGAATTAAACTTGATAATTTCATGCCAAACTCAAAATAATTATGATCAAAAAAATTTAATATTTTTTATCATGGCTCACTCTTCGATTTGAGTTCAGGATTTTGCCTATTCTGAGATTTTTCTCTATAGAATCTGTAATTCTAGACCAATCGCTTTGAAATTTGAAACATTTATAGTATATAGTATGCATAATCGATTGATGCTATCAGCAATCCTTTATCCCCATTATTTGTATGAGTTTTGGACTCCCCGCTTCCGGCTCCGCTTCCGGACTATATTTTTAAATCTTTGATATCTTGGAAAATATCCTTCAGATCCAAATTTGTTTCCTAGATTCGTAATCTACATGAATTTAACTTGATAATTTCATGCCAAACTCAAAATAATTATGATCAAAAAAATTTAATATTTTTTATCATGGCTCAATCTTCGATTTGAGTTCAGGATTTTGCCTATTCTGAGATTTTTCTCTATAGAATCTGTAATTCTAGACCTATCGCTTTGAAATTTGGAACATTTATAGTATATAGTATGCCTAATCGATTGATGCTATCAGCAATTTTTTATCTCCATTATTTGTATGAGTTTTTGACTCCCCGCTTCCGGCTCTGCTTCCGGACTATATTTTCAAATCTTTGATATCTTGGAAAATATCCCCCAGATCCAAATTTGTTTCCTAGATTCGTGCTCTACATGAATTAAACTATATAATTTCATGCCAAACTCAAAATAATTATGATCAAAAAAATTTAATATTTTTTATCATGGCTCACTCTTCGATTTGAGTTCAGGATTTTGCCTATTCTGAGATTTTTCTCTATAGAATCTGTAATTCTAGACCAATCGCTTTGAAATTTGAAACATTCATAGTATATAGTATGCCTAATCGATTGATGCTATCAGCAATTTTTTATCTCCATTATTTGTATGAGTTTTTGACTCCCCGCTTCCGGCTCCGCTTCCGGACTATATTTTTAAATTTCTGATATCTTGGAAAATATCCTTCAGATCCAAATTTGTTTTCTAGATTTGTAATCTACATGAATTAAACTTGATAATTTCATGCCAAACTCAAAATAATTATGATCAAAAAGATTTAATATTTTTTATCATGGCTCACTCTTCGATTTGAGTTCAGGATTTTGCCTATTCTGAGATTTTTCTCTATAGAATCTGTAATTCTAGACCAATCGCTTCGAAATTTGGAACATCTATAGTATATAGTATGCCTAATCGATTGATGCTATCAGCAATTTTTTATCTCCATTATTTGTATGAGTTTTTGACTCCCCGCTTCCGGCTCCGCTTCCGGACTATATTTTTAAATATATGATATCTTGGAAAATATCCTTCAGATCCAGATTTGTTTCCTAGATTCGTAATCTACATGAATTAAACTATATGATTTCATGCCAAACTCAAAATAATTATGATCAAAAAAATTTAATATTTTTTATCATGGCTCACTCTTCGATTTGAGTTCAGGATTTTGCCTATTCTGAGATTTTTCTCTATAGAATCTGTAATTCTAGACCAATCGCTTTGAAATTTGAAACATCTATAGTATATAGTATGCCTAATCGATTGATGCTATCAGCAATTTTTTATCTCCATTATTTGTATGAGTTTTTGACTCCCCGCTTCCGGCTCCGCTTCCGGACTATATTTTTAAATTTCTGATATCTTGGAAAATATCCTTCAGATCCAAATTTGTTTTCTGGATTCGTAATCTACATGAATTAAACTTGATAATTCCATGCCAAACTCAAAATAATTATGATCAAAAAGATTTAATATTTTTTATCATGGCTCACTCTTCGATTTGAGTTCAGGATTTTGCCTATTCTGAGATTTTTCTCTATAGAATCTGTAATTCTAGACCAATCGCTTTGAAATTTGGAACATTTATAGTATATAGTATGCCTAATCGATTGATGCTATCAGCAATTTTTTATCTCCATTATTTGTATGAGTTTTTGACTCCCCGCTTCCGGCTCCGCTTCCAGACTATATTTTTAAATCTTTGATATCTTGGAAAATATCCCCCAGATCCAAATTTGTTTCCTAGATTCGTGCTCTACATGAATTAAACTATATAATTTCATGCCAAACTCAAAATAATTATGATCAAAAAAATTTAATATTTTTTATCATGGCTCACTCTTCGATTCGAGTTCAGGATTTTGCCTATTCTGAGATTTTTCTCTATAGAATCTGTAATTCTAAACCAATCGCTTTGAAATTTGGAACATTTATAGTATATAGTATGCCTAATCGATTGATGCTATCAGCAATTTTTTATCTCCATTATTTGTATGAGTTTTTGACTCCCCGCTTCCGGCTCCGCTTCCGGACTATATTTTTAAATCTTTGATATCTTGGAAAATATCCCCCAGATCCAAATTTGTTTCCTAGATTCGTGCTCTACATGAATTGAACTATATAATTTCATGCCAAACTCAAAATAATTATGATCAAAAAAATTTAATATTTTTATCATGGCTCACTCTTCGATTTGAGTTCAAGATTTTGCCTATTCTGAGATTTTTCTCTATAGAATCTGTAATTCTGGACCAATCGCTTTGAAATTTGGAACATTTTTAGTATATAGTATGCCTAATCGATTGATGCTATCAGCAATTTTTTATCTCCATTATTTGTATGAGTTTTTGACTCCCCGCTTCCGGCTACGCTTCCGGACTATATTTTTAAATCTTTGATATCTTGGAAAATATCCTCCAGATCCAAATTTGTTTCCTAGATTCGTAATCTACATGAATTAAACTATATAATTTCATGCCAAACTCAAAATAATTATGATCAAAAAAATTTAATATTTTTTATCATAGCTCACTCTTCGATTTGAGTTCAGGATTTTGCCTATTCTGAGATTTTTCTCTATAGAATCTGTAATTCTGGACCAATCGCTTTGAAATTTGTAACATTCATAGTATATAGTATGCCTAATCGATTGATGCTATCAGCAATTTTTTATCTCCATTATTTGTATGAGTTTTTTACTCCCCGCTTCCGGCTCCGCTTCCGGACTATATTTTTAAATCTTTGATATCTTGGAAAATATCCCCCAGATCCAAATTTGTTTCCTAGATTTGTGCTCTACATGAATCAAACTATATAATTTCATGCCAAACTCAAAATAATTATGATCAAAAAAATTTAATATTTTTTATCATGGCTCACTCTTCGATTTGAGTTCAGGATTTTGACTATTCTGAGATTTTTCTCTATAGAATCTGTAATTCTAGACCAATCGCTTTGAAATTTGTAACATTCATAGTATATAGTATGCCTAATCGATTGATGCTATCAGCAATTTTTTATCTCCATTATTTGTATGAGTTTTTGACTCCCCGCTTCCGGCTCCGCTTCCGGACTATATTTTTAAATCTTTGATATCTTGGAAAATATCCCCCAGATCCAAATTTGTTTCCTAGATTCGTGCTCTACATGAATTAAACTATATAATTTCATGCCAAACTCAAAATAATTATGATCAAAAAAATTTAATATTTTTTATCATGGCTCACTCTTCGATTTGAGTTCAGGATTTTGCCTATTCTGAGATTTTTCTCTATAGAATCTGTAATTCTGAACCAATCGCTTTGAAATTTGGAACATTTATAGTATATGGTATGCCTAATCGATTGATGCTATCAGCAATTCTTTATCTCCATTATTTGTATGAGTTTTTTACTCCCCGCTTCCGGCTCCGCTTCCGGACTATATTTTTAAATCTTTGATATCTTGGAAAATATCCCCCAGATCCAAATTTGTTTCCTAGATTTGTGCTCTACATGAATTAAACTTGATAATTTCATGCCAAACTCAAAATAATTATGATCAAAAAAATTTAATATTTTTTATCATGGCTCACTCTTCGATTTGAGTTCAGGATTTTGACTATTCTGAGATTTTTCTCTATAGAATCTGTAATTCTAGACCAATCGCTTTGAAATTTGGAACATTCATAGTATATAGTATGCCTAATCGATTGATGCTATCAGCAATTTTTTATCTCCATTATTTGTATGAGTTTTTGACTCCCCGCTTCCGGCTCCGCTTCCGGACTATATTTTTAAATCTTTGATATCTTGGAAAATATCCCCCAGATCCAAATTTGTTTCCTAGATTCGTGCTCTACATGAATTAAACTATATAATTTCATGCCAAACTCAAAATAATTATGATCAAAAAAATTTAATATTTTTTATCATGGCTCACTCTTCGATTTGAGTTCAGGATTTTGCCTATTCTGAGATTTTTCTCTATAGAATCTGTAATTCTGGACCAATCGCTTTGAAATTTGGAACATTTATAGTATATGGTATGCCTAATCGATTGATGCTATCAGCAATTCTTTATCTCCATTATTTGTATGAGTTTTTGACTCCCCGCTTCCGGCTCCGCTTCCGGACTATATTTTTAAATCTTTGATATCTTGGAAAATATCCCCCAGATCCAAATTTGTTTCCTAGATTCGTGCTCTACATGAATTAAACTATATAATTTCATGCCAAACTTAAAATAATTATGATCAAAAAAATTTAATATTTTTTATCATGGCTCACTCTTCGATTTGAGTTCAGGATTTTGCCTATTCTGAGATTTTTCTCTATAGAATCTGTAATTCTAGACCAATCGCTTTGAAATTTGGAACATTTATAGTATATAGTATGCCTAATCGATTGATGCTATCAGCAATTTTTTATCTCCATTATTTGTATGAGTTTTTGACTCCCCGCTTCCGGCTCCGCTTCCGGACTATATTTTTAAATCTTTGATATCTTGGAAAATATCCCCCAGATCCAAATTTGTTTCCTAGATTCGTGCTCTACATGAATTAAACTATATAATTTCATGCCAAACTCAAAATAATTATGATCAAAAAAATTTAATATTTTTTATCATGGCTCACTCTTCGATTTGAGTTCAGGATTTTGCCTATTCTGAGATTTTTCTCTATAGAATCTGTAATTCTGGACCAATCGCTTTGAAATTTGGAACATTTATAGTATATGGTATGCCTAATCGATTGATGCTATCAGCAATTTTTTATCTCCATTATTTGTATGAGTTTTTGACTCCCCGCTTCCGGCTCCGCTTCCGGACTATATTTTTAAATCTTTGATATCTTGGAAAATATCCCCCAGATCCAAATTTGTTTCCTAGATTCGTGCTCTACATGAATTAAACTATATAATTTCATGCCAAACTCAAAATAATTATGATCAAAAAAATTTAATATTTTTTATCATAGCTCACTCTTCGATTTGAGTTCAGGATTTTGCCTATTCTGAGATTTTTCTCTATAGAATCTGTAATTCTGGACCAATCGCTTTGAAATTTGGAACATTCATAGTATATAGTATGCCTAATCGATTGATGCTATCAGCAATTTTTTATCTCCATTATTTGTATGAGTTTTTGACTCCCCGCTTCCGGCTCCGCTTCCGGACTATATTTTTAAATCTTTGATATCTTGGAAAATATCCCCCAGATCCAAATTTGTTTCCTAGATTTGTGCTCTACATGAATTAAACTATATAATTTCATGCCAAACTCAAAATAATTATGATCAAAAAAATTTAATATTTTTTATCATGGCTCACTCTTCGATTTGAGTTCAGGATTTTGACTATTCTGAGATTTTTCTCTAAAGAATCTGTAATTCTAGACCAATCGCTTTGAAATTTGGAACATTCATAGTATATAGTATGCCTAATCGATTGATGCTATCAGCAATTTTTTATCTCCATTATTTGTATGAGTTTTTGACTCCCCGCTTCCGGCTCCGCTTCCGGACTATATTTTTAAATCTTTGATATCTTGGAAAATATCCCCCAGATCCAAATTTGTTTCCTAGATTCGTGCTCTACATGAATTAAACTATATAATTTCATGCCAAACTCAAAATAATTATGATCAAAAAAATTTAATATTTTTTATCATGGCTCACTCTTCGATTTGAGTTCAGGATTTTGCCTATTCTGAGATTTTTCTCTATAGAATCTGTAATTCTGGACCAATCGCTTTGAAATTTGGAACATTTATAGTATATGGTATGCCTAATCGATTGATGCTATCAGCAATTCTTTATCTCCATTATTTGTATGAGTTTTTTACTCCCCGCTTCCGGCTCCGCTTCCGGACTATATTTTTAAATCTTTGATATCTTGGAAAATATCCCCCAGATCCAAATTTGTTTCCTAGATTTGTGCTCTACATGAATTAAACTATATAATTTCATGCCAAACTCGAAATAATTATGATCAAAAAAATTTAATATTTTTTATCATGGCTCACTCTTCGATTTGAGTTCAGGATTTTGACTATTCTGAGATTTTTCTCTATAGAATCTGTAATTCTAGACCAATCGCTTTGAAATTTGGAACATTCATAGTATATAGTATGCCTAATCGATTGATGCTATCAGC
This sequence comes from Dromius quadrimaculatus, assembly GCA_963989225.1. Lineage (NCBI taxonomy): Eukaryota > Metazoa > Arthropoda > Insecta > Coleoptera > Carabidae > Dromius > Dromius quadrimaculatus. The sequence continues at coordinate 917,579 of OZ022328.1, forward strand.
AATTTTTTATCTCCATTATTTGTATGAGTTTTTGACTCCCCGCTTCCGGCTCCGCTTCCGGACTATATTTTTAAATCTTTGATATCTTGGAAAATATCCCCCAGATCCAAATTTGTTTCCTAGATTCGTGCTCTACATGAATTAAACTATATAATTTCATGCCAAACTCAAAATAATTATGATCAAAAAAATTTAATATTTTTTATCATGGCTCACTCTTCGATTTGAGTTCAGGATTTTGCCTATTCTGAGATTTTTCTCTATAGAATCTGTAATTCTGGACCAATCGCTTTGAAATTTGGAACATTTATAGTATATGGTATGCCTAATCGATTGATGCTAACAGCAATTCTTTATCTCCATTATTTGTATGAGTTTTTGACTCCCCGCTTCCGGCTCCGCTTCCGGCTCCGCTTCCGGACTATATTTTTAAATCTTTGATATCTTGGAAAATATCCCCCAGATCCAAATTTGTTTCCTAGGTTCGTGCTCTACATGAATTAAACTATATAATTTCATGCCAAACTCAAAATAATTATGATCAAAAAAATTTAATATTTTTTATCATGGCTCACTCTTCGATTTGAGTTCAGGATTTTGCCTATTCTGAGATTTTTCTCTATAGAATCTGTAATTCTGGACCAATCGCTTTGAAATTTGGAACATTTTTAGTATATAGTATGCCTAATCGATTGATGCTATCAGCAATTTTTTATCTCCATTATTTGTATGAGTTTTTGACTCCCCGCTTCCGGCTACGCTTCCGGACTATATTTTTAAATCTTTGATATCTTGGAAAATATCCCCCAGATCCAAATTTGTTGCCTAGATTTGTGCTCTACTTGAATTAAACTATATAATTTCATGCCAAACTCAAAATAATTATGATCAAAAAAATTTAATATTTTTTATCATGTCTCACTCTTCGATTTGAGTTCAGGATTTTGACTATTCTGAGATTTTTCTCTATAGAATCTGTAATTCTAGACCAATCGCTTTGAAATTTGGAACATTCATAGTATATAGTATGCCTAATCGATTGATGCTATCAGCAATTTTTTATCTCCATTATTTGTATGAGTTTTTGACTCCCCGCTTCCGGCTCCGCTTCCGGACTATATTTTTAAATCTTTGATATCTTGGAAAAAATCCCCCAGATCCAAATTTGTTTCCTAGATTCGTGCTCTACATGAATTAAACTATATAATTTCATGCCAAACTCAAAATAATTATGATCAAAAAAATTTAATATTTTTTATCATGGCTCACTCTTCGATTTGAGTTCAGGATTTTGCCTATTCTGAGATTTTTCTCTATAGAATCTGTAATTCTGGACCAATCGCTTTGAAATTTGGAACATTTATAGTATATAGTATGCCTAATCGATTGATGCTATCAGCAATTTTTTATCTCCATTATTTGTATGAGTTTTTGACTCCCCGCTTCCGGCTCTGCTTCCGGACTATATTTTCAAATCTTTGATATCTTGGAAAATATCCTCCAGATCCAAATTTGTTTCCTAGATTCGTAATCTACATAAATTAAACTATATAATTTCATGCCAAACTCAAAATAATTATGATCAAAAAAATTTAATATTTTTTATCATGGCTCACTCTTCGATTTGAGTTCAAGATTTTGCCTATTCTGAGATTTTTCTCTATAGAATCTGTAATTCTGGACCAATCGCTTTAAAATCTATAACATTCATAGTATATAGTATGCCTAATCGATTGATGCTATCAGCAATTTTTTATCTCCATTATTTGTATGAGTTTTTTACTCCCCGCTTCCGGCTCCGCTTCCGGACTATATTTTTAAATCTTTGATATCTTGGAAAATATCCCCCAGATCCAAATTTGTTTCCTAGATTCGTGCTCTACATGAATTAAACTATATAATTTCATGCCAAACTCAAAACAATTATGATCAAAAAAATTTAATATTTTTTATCATGGCTCACTCTTCGATTTGAGTTCAGGATTTTGCCTATTCTGAGATTTTTCTCTATAGAATCTGTAATTCTGGACCAATCGCTTTGAAATTTGGAACATTCATAGTATATAGTATGCCTAATCGATTGATGCTATCAGCAATTTTTTATCTCCAGTATTTGTATGAGTTTTTGACTCCCCGCTTCCGGCTCTGCTTCCGGACTATATTTTCAAATCTTTGATATCTTGGAAAATATCCTCCAGATCCAAATTTGTTTCCTAGATTCGTAATCTACATGAATTAAACTATATAATTTCATGCCAAACTCAAAATAATTATGATCAAAAAAATTTAATATTTTTTATCATGGCTCACTCTTCGATTTGAGTTCAGGATTTTGCCTATTCTGAGATTTTTCTCTATAGAATCTGTAATTCTTACCAATCGCTTTGAAATTTGGAACATTTATAGTATATAGTATGCCTAATCGATTGATGCTATCAGCAATTTTTTATCTCCATTATTTGTATGAGTTTTTGACTCCCCGCTTCCGGCTCTGCTTCCGGACTATATTTTCAAATCTTTGATATCTTGGAAAATATCCTCCAGATCCAAATTTGTTCCCTAGATTCGTAATCTACATGAATTAAACTATATAATTTCATGCCAAACTCAAAATAATTATGATCAAAAAAATTTAATATTTTTTATCATGGCTCACTCTTCGATTTGAGTTCAGGATTTTGCCTATTCTGAGATTTTTCTCTATAGAATCTGTAATTCTGGACCAATCGCTTTGAAATTTGGAACATTTATAGTATATAGTATGCCTAATCGATTGATGCTATCAGCAATTTTTTATCTCCATTATTTGTATGAGTTTTTGACTCCCCGCTTCCGGCTCTGCTTCCGGACTATATTTTCAAATCTTTGATATCTTGGAAAATATCCTCCAGATCCAAATTTGTTTCCTAGATTCGTAATCTACATGAATTAAACTATATAATTTCATGCCAAACTCAAAATAATTATGATCAAAAAAATTTAATATTTTTTATCATGGCTCACTCTTCGATTTGAGTTCAGGATTTTGCCTATTCTGAGATTTTTCTCTATAGAATCTGTAATTCTGGACCAATCGCTTTGAAATTTGGAACATTTATAGTATATAGTATGCCTGATCGATTGATGCTATCAGCAATTTTTTATCTCCATTATTTGTATGAGTTTTTGACTCCCCGCTTCCGGCTCCGCTTCCGGCTCCGCTTCCGGACTATATTTTTAAATCTTTGATATCTTGGAAAATATCCCCCAGATCCAAATTTGTTTCCTAGGTTCGTGCTCTACATGAATTAAACTATATAATTTCATGCCAAACTCAAAATAATTATGATCAAAAAAATTTAATATTTTTTATCATGGCTCACTCTTCGATTTGAGTTCAGGATTTTGCCTATTCTGAGATTTTTCTCTATAGAATCTGTAATTCTGGACCAATCGCTTTGAAATTTGGAACATTTTTAGTATATAGTATGCCTAATCGATTGATGCTATCAGCAATTTTTTATCTCCATTATTTGTATGAGTTTTTGACTCCCCGCTTCCGGCTACGCTTCCGGACTATATTTTTAAATCTTTGATATCTTGGAAAATATCCTCCAGATCCAAATTTGTTTTCTAGATTCGTAATCTACATGAATTAAACTATATAATTTCATGCCAAACTCAAAATAATTATGATCAAAAAAATTTAATATTTTTTATCATGGCTCACTCTTCGATTTGAGTTCAGGATTTTGCCTATTCTGAGATTTTTCTCTATAGAATCTGTAATTCTGGACCAATCGCTTTCAAATTTGGAACATTCATAGTATATAGTATGCCTAATCGATTGATGCTATCAGCAATTTTTTATCTCCATTATTTGTATGAGTTTTTTACTCCCCGCTTCCGGCTCCGCTTCCGGACTATATTTTTAAATCTTTGATATCTTGGAAAATATCCCCCAGATCCAAATTTGTTGCCTAGATTTGTGCTCTACTTGAATTAAACTATATAATTTCATGCCAAACTCAAAATAATTATGATCAAAAAAATTTAATATTTTTTATCATGGCTCACTCTTCGATTTGAGTTCAGGATTTTGACTATTCTGAGATTTTTCTCTATAGAATCTGTAATTCTAGACCAATCGCTTTGAAATTTGGAACATTCATAGTATATAGTATGCCTAATCGATTGATGCTATCAGCAATTTTTTATCTCCATTATTTGTATGAGTTTTTGACTCCCCGCTTCCGGCTCCGCTTCCGGACTATATTTTTAAATCTTTGATATCTTGGAAAAAATCCCCCAGATCCAAATTTGTTTCCTAGATTCGTGCTCTACATGAATTAAACTATATAATTTCATGCCAAACTCAAAATAATTATGATCAAAAAAATTTAATATTTTTTATCATGGCTCACTCTTCGATTTGAGTTCAGGATTTTGCCTATTCTGAGATTTTTCTCTATAGAATCTGTAATTCTGGACCAATCGCTTTGAAATTTGGAACATTTATAGTATATAGTATGCCTAATCGATTGATGCTATCAGCAATTTTTTATCTCCATTATTTGTATGAGTTTTTGACTCCCCGCTTCCGGCTCTGCTTCCGGACTATATTTTCAAATCTTTGATATCTTGGAAAATATCCTCCAGATCCAAATTTGTTTCCTAGATTCGTAATCTACATAAATTAAACTATATAATTTCATGCCAAACTCAAAATAATTATGATCAAAAAAATTTAATATTTTTTATCATGGCTCACTCTTCGATTTGAGTTCAAGATTTTGCCTATTCTGAGATTTTTCTCTATAGAATCTGTAATTCTGGACCAATCGCTTTAAAATCTATAACATTCATAGTATATAGTATGCCTAATCGATTGATGCTATCAGCAATTTTTTATCTCCATTATTTGTATGAGTTTTTTACTCCCCGCTTCCGGCTCCGCTTCCGGACTATATTTTTAAATCTTTGATATCTTGGAAAATATCCCCCAGATCCAAATTTGTTTCCTAGATTCGTGCTCTACATGAATTAAACTATATAATTTCATGCCAAACTCAAAACAATTATGATCAAAAAAATTTAATATTTTTTATCATGGCTCACTCTTCGATTTGAGTTCAGGATTTTGCCTATTCTGAGATTTTTCTCTATAGAATCTGTAATTCTGGACCAATCGCTTCGAAATTTGGAACATTTATAGTATATAGTATGCCTAATCGATTGATGCTATCAGCAATTTTTTATCTCCAGTATTTGTATGAGTTTTTGACTCCCCGCTTCCGGCTCTGCTTCCGGACTATATTTTCAAATCTTTGATATCTTGGAAAATATCCTCCAGATCCAAATTTGTTTCCTAGATTCGTAATCTACATGAATTAAACTATATAATTTCATGCCAAACTCAAAATAATTATGATCAAAAAAATTTAATATTTTTTATCATGGCTCACTCTTCGATTTGAGTTCAGGATTTTGCCTATTCTGAGATTTTTCTCTATAGAATCTGTAATTCTTACCAATCGCTTTGAAATTTGGAACATTTATAGTATATAGTATGCCTAATCGATTGATGCTATCAGCAATTTTTTATCTCCATTATTTGTATGAGTTTTTGACTCCCCGCTTCCGGCTCTGCTTCCGGACTATATTTTCAAATCTTTGATATCTTGGAAAATATCCTCCAGATCCAAATTTGTTTCCTAGATTCGTAATCTACATGAATTAAACTATATAATTTCATGCCAAACTCAAAATAATTATGATCAAAAAAATTTAATATTTTTTATCATGGCTCACTCTTCGATTTGAGTTCAGGATTTTGCCTATTCTGAGATTTTTCTCTATAGAATCTGTAATTCTGGACCAATCGCTTTGAAATTTGGAACATTTATAGTATATAGTATGCCTAATCGATTGATGCTATCAGCAATTTTTTATCTCCATTATTTGTATGAGTTTTTGACTCCCCGCTTCCGGCTCTGCTTCCGGACTATATTTTCAAATCTTTGATATCTTGGAAAATATCCTCCAGATCCAAATTTGTTTCCTAGATTCGTAATCTACATGAATTAAACTATATAATTTCATGCCAAACTCAAAATAATTATGATCAAAAAAATTTAATATTTTTTATCATGGCTCACTCTTCGATTTGAGTTCAGGATTTTGCCTATTCTGAGATTTTTCTCTATAGAATCTGTAATTCTGGACCAATCGCTTTGAAATTTGGAACATTTATAGTATATAGTATGCCTAATCGATTGATGCTATCAGCAATTTTTTATCTCCATTATTTGTATGAGTTTTTGACTCCCCGCTTCCGGCTCTGCTTCCGGACTATATTTTCAAATCTTTGATATCTTGGAAAATATCCTCCAGATCCAAATTTGTTTCCTAGATTCGTAATCTACATGAATTAAACTATATAATTTCATGCCAAACTCAAAATAATTATGATCAAAAAAATTTAATATTTTTTATCATGGCTCACTCTTCGATTTGAGTTCAGGATTTTGCCTATTCTGAGATTTTTCTCTATAGAATCTGTAATTCTGGACCAATCGCTTTGAAATTTGGAACATTTATAGTATATAGTATGCCTAATCGATTGATGCTATTAGCAATTTTTTATCTCCATTATTTGTATGAGTTTTTGACTCCCCGCTTCCGGCTCTGCTTCCGGACTATATTATCAAATCTTTGATATCTTGGAAAATATCCTCCAGATCCAAATTTGTTTCCTAGATTCGTAATCTACATGAATTAAACTATATAATTTCATGCCAAACTCAAAATAATTATGATCAAAAAAATTTAATATTTTTTATCATGGCTCACTCTTCGATTTGAGTTCAGGATTTTGCCTATTCTGAGATTTTTCTCTATAGAATCTGTAATCCTGGACCAATCGCTTTGAAATTTGGAACATTTATAGTATATAGTATGCCTAATCGATTGATGCTATCAGCAATTTTTTATCTCCATTATTTGTATGAGTTTTTGACTCCCCGCTTCCGGCTCTGCTTCCGGACTATATTTTCAAATCTTTGATATCTTGGAAAATATCCTCCAGATCCAAATTTGTTTCCTAGATTCGTAATCTACATGAATTAAACTATATAATTTCATGCCAAACTCAAAATAATTATGATCAAAAAAATTTAATATTTTTTATCATGGCTCACTCTTCGATTTGAGTTCAAGATTTTGCCTATTCTGAGATTTTTCTCTATAGAATCTGTAATTCTGGACCAATCGCTTTGAAATTTATAACATTCATAGTATATAGTATGCCTAATCGATTGATGCTATCAGCAATTTTTTATCTCCATTATTTGTATGAGTTTTTGACTCCCCGCTTCCGGCTCCGCTTCCGGACTATATTTTTAAATCTTTGATATCTTGGAAAATATCCCCCAGATCCAAATTTGTTTCCTAGATTCGTGCTCTACATGAATTAAACTATATAATTTCATGCCAAACTCAAAACAATTATGATCAAAAAAATTTAATATTTTTTATCATGGCTCACTCTTCGATTTGAGTTCAGGATTTTGCCTATTCTGAGATTTTTCTCTATAGAATCTGTAATTCTGGACCAATCGCTTTGAAATTTGGAACATTTATAGTATATAGTATGCCTAATCGATTGATGCTATCAGCAATTTTTTATCTCCATTATTTGTATGAGTTTTTGACTCCCCGCTTCCGGCTCTGCTTCCGGACTATATATTCAAATCTTTGATATCTTGGAAAATATCCTCCAGATCCAAATTTGTTTCCTAGATTCGTAATCTACATGAATTAAACTATATAATTTCATGCCAAACTCAAAATAATTATGATCAAAAAAATTTAATATTTTTTATCATGGCTCACTCTTCGATTTGAGTTCAGGATTTTGCCTATTCTGAGATTTTTCTCTATAGAATCTGTAATTCTGGACCAATCGCTTTGAAATTTGGAACATTTATAGTATATAGTATGCCTAATCGATTGATGCTATCAGCAATTTCTTATCTCCATTATTTGTATGAGTTTTTGACTCCCCGCTTCCGGCTCTGCTTCCGGACTATATTTTCAAATCTTTGATATCTTGGAAAATATCCTCCAGATCCAAATTTGTTTCCTAGATTCGTAATCTACATGAATTAAACTATATAATTTCATGCCAAACTCAAAATAATTATGATCAAAAAAATTTAATATTTTTTATCATGGCTCACTCTTCGATTTGAGTTCAGGATTTTGCCTATTCTGAGATTTTTCTCTATAGAATCTGTAATTCTGAACCAATCGCTTTGAAATTTGGAACATTTATAGTATATAGTATGCCTAATCGATTAATGCTATCAGCAATTTTTTATCTCCATTATTTGTATGAGTTTTTGACTCCCCGCTTCCGGCTCTGCTTCCGGACTATATTTTCAAATCTTTGATATCTTGGAAAATATCCTCCAGATCCAAATTTGTTTCCTAGATTCGTAATCTACATGAATTAAACTATATAATTTCATGCCAAACTCAAAATAATTATGATCAAAAAAATTTAATATTTTTTATCATGGCTCACTCTTCGATTTGAGTTCAGGATTTTGCCTATTCTGAGATTTTTCTCTATAGAATCTGTAATTCTGGACCAATCGCTTTGAAATTTGGAACATTTATAGTATATAGTATGCCTAATCGATTGATGCTATCAGCAATTATTTATCTCCATTATTTGTATGAGTTTTTGACTCCCTGCTTCCGGCTCTGCTTCCGGACTATATTTTCAAATTTTTGATATCTTGGAAAATATCCTCCAGATCCAAATTTTTTTCCTAGATTCGTAATCTACATGAATTAAACTATATAATTCCATGCCAAACTCAAAATAATTATGATCAAAAAAATTTAATATTTTTTATCATGGCTCACTCTTCGATTTGAGTTCAGGATTTTGCCTATTCTGAGATTTTTCTCTATAGAATCTGTAATTCTGGACCAATCGCTTTCAAATTCAGAACATTTATAGTATATAGTATGCCTAATCGATTGATGCTATCAACAATTCTTTATCTCCATTATTTGTATGAGTTTTTGACTCCCCGCTTCCGGCTCCGCTTCCGGACTATATTTTTAAATCTTTGATATCTTGGAAAATATCCCCCAGATCCAAATTTGTTTCCTAGATTCGTGCTCTACATGAATTAAACCATATAATTTCATGCCAAACTCAAAATAATTATGATCAAAAAAATTTAATATTTTTTATCATGGCTCACTCTTCGATTTGAGTTCAGGATTTTGCCTATTCTGAGATTTTTCTCTATAGAATCTGTAATTCTAAACCAATCGCTTTGAAATTTGGAACATTCATAGTATATAGTATGCCTAATCGATTGATGCTATCAGCAATTTTTTATCTCCATTATTTGTATGAGTTTTTCACTCCCCGCTTCCGGCTCCGCTTCCGGACTATATTTTTAAATCTTTGATATCTTGGAAAATATCCCCCAGATCCAAATTTGTTTCCTAGATTCGTGCTCTACATGAATTAAACTATAAAATTTCATGCCAAACTCAAAATAATTATGATCAAAAAAATTTAATATTTTTTATCATGGCTCACTCTTCGATTTGAGTTCAGGATTTTGCCTATTCTGAGATTTTTCTCTATAGAATCTGTAATTCTGCACCAATCGCTTTCAAATTTAGAACATTAATAGTATATAGTATGCCTAATCGACTGATGCTATCAACAATTCTTTATCTCCATTATTTGTATGAGTTTTTGACTCCCCGCTTCCGGCTCCGCTTCCGGACTATATTTTTAAATCTTTGATATCTTGGAAAATATCCCCCAGATCCAAATTTGTTTCCTAGATTCGTGCTCTACATGAATTAAACCATATAATTTCATGCCAAACTCAAAATAATTATGATCAAAAAAATTTAATATTTTTTATCATGGCTCACTCTTCGATTTGAGTTCAGGATTTTGCCTATTCTGAGATTTTTCTCTATAGAATCTGTAATCCTGGACCAATCGCTTTGAAATTTGGAACATTTATAGTATATAGTATGCCTAATCGATTGATGCTATCAGCAATTTTTTATCTCCATTATTTGTATGAGTTTTTGACTCCCCGCTTCCGGCTCTGCTTCCGGACTATATTTTCAAATCTTTGATATCTTGGAAAATATCCTCCAGATCCAAATTTGTTTCCTAGATTCGTAATCTACATGAATTAAACTATATAATTTCATGCCAAACTCAAAATAATTATGATCAAAAAAATTTAATATTTTTTATCATGGCTCACTCTTCGATTTGAGTTCAAGATTTTGCCTATTCTGAGATTTTTCTCTATAGAATCTGTAATTCTGGACCAATCGCTTTGAAATTTATAACATTCATAGTATATAGTATGCCTAATCGATTGATGCTATCAGCAATTTTTTATCTCCATTATTTGTATGAGTTTTTGACTCCCCGCTTCCGGCTCCGCTTCCGGACTATATTTTTAAATCTTTGATATCTTGGAAAATATCCCCCAGATCCAAATTTGTTTCCTAGATTCGTGCTCTACATGAATTAAACTATATAATTTCATGCCAAACTCAAAACAATTATGATCAAAAAAATTTAATATTTTTTATCATGGCTCACTCTTCGATTTGAGTTCAGGATTTTGCCTATTCTGAGATTTTTCTCTATAGAATCTGTAATTCTGGACCAATCGCTTTGAAATTTGGAACATTTATAGTATATAGTATGCCTAATCGATTGATGCTATCAGCAATTTTTTATCTCCATTATTTGTATGAGTTTTTGACTCCCCGCTTCCGGCTCTGCTTCCGGACTATATATTCAAATCTTTGATATCTTGGAAAATATCCTCCAGATCCAAATTTGTTTCCTAGATTCGTAATCTACATGAATTAAACTATATAATTTCATGCCAAACTCAAAATAATTATGATCAAAAAAATTTAATATTTTTTATCATGGCTCACTCTTCGATTTGAGTTCAGGATTTTGCCTATTCTGAGATTTTTCTCTATAGAATCTGTAATTCTGGACCAATCGCTTTGAAATTTGGAACATTTATAGTATATAGTATGCCTAATCGATTGATGCTATCAGCAATTTCTTATCTCCATTATTTGTATGAGTTTTTGACTCCCCGCTTCCGGCTCTGCTTCCGGACTATATTTTCAAATCTTTGATATCTTGGAAAATATCCTCCAGATCCAAATTTGTTTCCTAGATTCGTAATCTACATGAATTAAACTATATAATTTCATGCCAAACTCAAAATAATTATGATCAAAAAAATTTAATATTTTTTATCATGGCTCACTCTTCGATTTGAGTTCAGGATTTTGCCTATTCTGAGATTTTTCTCTATAGAATCTGTAATTCTAAACCAATCGCTTTGAAATTTGGAACATTCATAGTATATAGTATGCCTAATCGATTGATGCTATCAGCAATTTTTTATCTCCATTATTTGTATGAGTTTTTCACTCCCCGCTTCCGGCTCCGCTTCCGGACTATATTTTCAAATCTTTGATATCTTGGAAAATATCCCCCAGATCCAAATTTGTTTCCTAGATTCGTGCTCTACATGAATTAAACTATAAAATTTCATGCCAAACTCAAAATAATTATGATCAAAAAAATTTAATATTTTTTATCATGGCTCACTCTTCGATTTGAGTTCAGGATTTTGCCTATTCTGAGATTTTTCTCTATAGAATCTGTAATTCTGCACCAATCGCTTTCAAATTCAGAACATTAATAGTATATAGTATGCCTAATCGACTGATGCTATCAACAATTCTTTATCTCCATTATTTGTATGAGTTTTTGACTCCCCGCTTCCGGCTCCGCTTCCGGACTATATTTTTAAATCTTTGATATCTTGGAAAATATCCCCCAGATCCAAATTTGTTTCCTAGATTCGTGCTCTACATGAATTAAACCATATAATTTCATGCCAAACTCAAAATAATTATGATCAAAAAAATTTAATATTTTTTATCATGGCTCACTCTCCGATTTGAGTTCAGGATTTTGCCTATTCTGAGATTTTTCTCTATAGAATCTGTAATTCTGGACCAATCGCTTTCAAATTTAGAACATTAATAGTATATAGTATGCCTAATCGATTGATGCTATCAACAATTCTTTATCTCCATTATTTGTATGAGTTTTTGACTCCCCGCTTCCGGCTCCGCTTCCGGACTATATTTTTAAATCTTTGATATCTTGGAAAATATCCCCCAGATCCAAATTTGTTTCCTAGATTCGTGCTCTACATGAATTAAACCATATAATTTCATGCCAAACTCAGAATAATTATGATCAAAAAAATTTAATATTTTTTATCATGGCTCACTCTTCGATTTGAGTTCAGGATTTTGCCTATTCTGAGATTTTTCTCTATAGAATCTGTAATTCTGGACCAATCGCTTTCAAATTTAGAACATTAATAGTATATAGTATGCCTAATCGATTGATGCTATCAACAATTCTTTATCTCCATTATTTGTATGAGTTTTTGACTCCCCGCTTCCGGCTCCGCTTCCGGACTATATTTTTAAATCTTTGATATCTTGGAGAATATCCCCCAGATCCAAATTTGTTTCCTAGATTCGTGCTCTACATGAATTAAACCATATAATTTCATGCCAAACTCAAAATAATTATGATCAAAAAAATTTAATATTTTTTATCATGGCTCACTCTTCGATTTGAGTTCAGGATTTTGCCTATTCTGAGATTTTTCTCTATAGAATCTGTAATTCTAGACCAATCGCTTTGAAATTTGAAACATTCATAGTATATAGTATGCCTAATCGATTGATGCTATCAGCAATTCTTTATCTCCATTATTTGTATGAGTTTTTGACTCCCCGCTTCCGGCTCCGCTTCCGGACTATATTTTTAAATCTTTGATATCTTGGAAAATATCCCCCAGATCCAAATTTGTTTCCTAGATTCGTGCTCTACATGAATTAAACCATATAATTTCATGCCAAACTCAAAATAATTATGATCAAAAAAATTTAATATTTTTTATCATGGCTCACTCTTCGATTTGAGTTCAGGATTTTGCCTATTCTGAGATTTTTCTCTATAGAATCTGTAATTCTGGACCAATCGCTTTCAAATTTAGAACATTAATAGTATATAGTATGCCTAATCGATTGATGCTATCAACAATTCTTTATCTCCATTATTTGTATGAGTTTTTGACTCCCCGCTTCCGGCTCCGCTTCCGGACTATATTTTTAAATCTTTGATATCTTGGAAAATATCCCCCAGATCCAAATTTGTTTCCTAGATTCGTGCTCTACATGAATTAAACCATATAATTTCATGCCAAACTCAGAATAATTATGATCAAAAAAATTTAATATTTTTTATCATGGCTCACTCTTCGATTTGAGTTCAGGATTTTGCCTATTCTGAGATTTTTCTCTATAGAATCTGTAATTCTGGACCAATCGCTTTCAAATTTAGAACATTAATAGTATATAGTATGCCTAATCGATTGATGCTATCAACAATTCTTTATCTCCATTATTTGTATGAGTTTTTGACTCCCCGCTTCCGGCTCCGCTTCCGGACTATATTTTTAAATCTTTGATATCTTGGAAAATATCCCCCAGATCCAAATTTGTTTCCTAGATTCGTGCTCTACATGAATTAAACCATATAATTTCATGCCAAACTCAAAATAATTATGATCAAAAAAATTTAATATTTTTTATCATGGCTCACTCTTCGATTTGAGTTCAGGATTTTGCCTATTCTGAGATTTTTCTCTATAGAATCTGTAATTCTGGACCAATCGCTTTCAAATTTAGAACATTAATAGTATATAGTATGCCTAATCGATTGATGCTATCAACAATTCTTTATCTCCATTATTTGTATGAGTTTTTGACTCCCCGCTTCCGGCTCCGCTTCCGGACTATATTTTTAAATCTTTGATATCTTGGAAAATATCCCCCAGATCCAAATTTGTTTCCTAGATTCGTGCTCTACATGAATTAAACCATATAATTTCATGCCAAACTCAGAATAATTATGATCAAAAAAATTTAATATTTTTTATCATGGCTCACTCTTCGATTTGAGTTCAGGATTTTGCCTATTCTGAGATTTTTCTCTATAGAATCTGTAATTCTGGACCAATCGCTTTCAAATTTAGAACATTAATAGTATATAGTATGCCTAATCGATTGATGCTATCAACAATTCTTTATCTCCATTATTTGTATGAGTTTTTGACTCCCCGCTTCCGGCTCCGCTTCCGGACTATATTTTTAAATCTTTGATATCTTGGAAAATATCCCCCAGATCCAAATTTGTTTCCTAGATTCGTGCTCTACATGAATTAAACCATATAATTTCATGCCAAACTCAAAATAATTATGATCAAAAAAATTTAATATTTTTTATCATGGCTCACTCTTCGATTTGAGTTCAGGATTTTGCCTATTCTGAGATTTTTCTCTATAGAATCTGTAATTCTAGACCAATCGCTTTGAAATTTGAAACATTCATAGTATATAGTATGCCTAATCGATTGATGCTATCAGCAATTCTTTATCTCCATTATTTGTATGAGTTTTTGACTCCCCGCTTCCGGCTCCGCTTCCGGACTATATTTTTAAATCTTTGATATCTTGGAAAATATCCCCCAGATCCAAATTTGTTTCCTAGATTCGTGCTCTACATGAATTAAACCATATAATTTCATGCCAAACTCAAAATAATTATGATCAAAAAAATTTAATATTTTTTATCATGGCTCACTCTTCGATTTGAGTTCAGGATTTTGCCTATTCTGAGATTTTTCTCTATAGAATCTGTAATTCTGGACCAATCGCTTTCAAATTTAGAACATTAATAGTATATAGTATGCCTAATCGATTGATGCTATCAACAATTCTTTATCTCCATTATTTGTATGAGTTTTTGACTCCCCGCTTCCGGCTCCGCTTCCGGACTATATTTTTAAATCTTTGATATCTTGGAAAATATCCCCCAGATCCAAATTTGTTTCCTAGATTCGTGCTCTACATGAATTAAACCATATAATTTCATGCCAAACTCAGAATAATTATGATCAAAAAAATTTAATATTTTTTATCATGGCTCACTCTTCGATTTGAGTTCAGGATTTTGCCTATTCTGAGATTTTTCTCTATAGAATCTGTAATTCTGGACCAATCGCTTTCAAATTTAGAACATTAATAGTATATAGTATGCCTAATCGATTGATGCTATCAACAATTCTTTATCTCCATTATTTGTATGAGTTTTTGACTCCCCGCTTCCGGCTCCGCTTCCGGACTATATTTTTAAATCTTTGATATCTTGGAAAATATCCCCCAGATCCAAATTTGTTTCCTAGATTCGTGCTCTACATGAATTAAACCATATAATTTCATGCCAAACTCAAAATAATTATGATCAAAAAAATTTAATATTTTTTATCATGGCTCACTCTTCGATTTGAGTTCAGGATTTTGCCTATTCTGAGATTTTTCTCTATAGAATCTGTAATTCTGGACCAATCGCTTTCAAATTTAGAACATTAATAGTATATAGTATGCCTAATCGATTGATGCTATCAACAATTCTTTATCTCCATTATTTGTATGAGTTTTTGACTCCCCGCTTCCGGCTCCGCTTCCGGACTATATTTTTAAATCTTTGATATCTTGGAAAATATCCCCCAGATCCAAATTTGTTTCCTAGATTCGTGCTCTACATGAATTAAACCATATAATTTCATGCCAAACTCAGAATAATTATGATCAAAAAAATTTAATATTTTTTATCATGGCTCACTCTTCGATTTGAGTTCAGGATTTTGCCTATTCTGAGATTTTTCTCTATAGAATCTGTAATTCTGGACCAATCGCTTTCAAATTTAGAACATTAATAGTATATAGTATGCCTAATCGATTGATGCTATCAACAATTCTTTATCTCCATTATTTGTATGAGTTTTTGACTCCCCGCTTCCGGCTCCGCTTCCGGACTATATTTTTAAATCTTTGATATCTTGGAAAATATCCCCCAGATCCAAATTTGTTTCCTAGATTCGTGCTCTACATGAATTAAACCATATAATTTCATGCCAAACTCAAAATAATTATGATCAAAAAAATTTAATATTTTTTATCATGGCTCACTCTTCGATTTGAGTTCAGGATTTTGCCTATTCTGAGATTTTTCTCTATAGAATCTGTAATTCTAGACCAATCGCTTTGAAATTTGAAACATTCATAGTATATAGTATGCCTAATCGATTGATGCTATCAGCAATTCTTTATCTCCATTATTTGTATGAGTTTTTGACTCCCCGCTTCCGGCTCCGCTTCCGGACTATATTTTCAAATCTTTGATATCTTGGAAAATATCCTCCAGATCCAAATTTGTTTCCTAGATTCGTAATCTACATGAATTAAACCATATAATTTCATGCAAAACTCAAAATAATTATGATCAAAAAAATTTAATATTTTTTATCATGGCTCACTCTTCGATTTGAGTTCAGGATTTTGCCTATTCTGAGATTTTTCTCTATAGAATCTGTAATTCTGGACCAATCGCTCTCAAATTTAGAACATTAATAGTATATAGTATGCCTAATCGATTGATGCTATCAACAATTCTTTATCTCCATTATTTGTATGAGTTTTTGACTCCCCGCTTCCGGCTCCGCTTCCGGACTATATTTTTAAATCTTTGATATCTTGGAAAATATCCCCCAGATCCAAATTTGTTTCCTAGATTCGTGCTCTACATGAATTAAACCATATAATTTCATGCCAAACTCAAAATAATTATGATCAAAAAAATTTAATATTTTTTATCATGGCTCACTCTTCGATTTGAGTTCAGGATTTTGCCTATTCTGAGATTTTTCTCTATAGAATCTGTAATTCTGGACCAATCGCTTTCAAATTTAGAACATCAATAGTATATAGTATGCCTAATCGATTGATGCTATCAACAATTCTTTATCTCCATTATTTGTATGAGTTTTTGACTCCCCGCTTCCGGCTCCGCTTCCGGACTATATTTTTAAATCTTTGATATCTTGGAAAATATCCCCCAGATCCAAATTTGTTTCCTAGATTCGTGCTCTACATGAATTAAACCATATAATTTCATGCCAAACTCAAAATAATTATGATCAAAAAAATTTAATATTTTTTATCATGGCTCACTCTTCGATTTGAGTTCAGGATTTTGCCTATTCTGAGATTTTTCTCTATAGAATCTGTAATTCTGGACCAATCGCTTTCAAATTTAGAACATTAATAGTATATAGTATGCCTAATCGATTGATGCTATCAACAATTCTTTATCTCCATTATTTGTATGAGTTTTTGACTCCCCGCTTCCGGCTCCGCTTCCGGACTATATTTTTAAATCTTTGATATCTTGGAAAATATCCCCCAGATCCAAATTTGTTTCCTAGATTCGTGCTCTACATGAATTAAACCATATAATTTCATGCCAAACTCAGAATAATTATGATCAAAAAAATTTAATATTTTTTATCATGGCTCACTCTTCGATTTGAGTTCAGGATTTTGCCTATTCTGAGATTTTTCTCTATAGAATCTGTAATTCTGGACCAATCGCTTTCAAATTTAGAACATTTATAGTATATAGTATGCCTAATCGATTGATGCTATCAACAATTCTTTATCTCCATTATTTGTATGAGTTTTTGACTCCCCGCTTCCGGCTCCGCTTCCGGACTATATTTTTAAATCTTTGATATCTTGGAAAATATCCCCCAGATCCAAATTTGTTTCCTAGATTCGTGCTCTACATGAATTAAACCATATAATTTCATGCCAAACTCAAAATAATTATGATCAAAAAAATTTAATATTTTTTATCATGGCTCACTCTTCGATTTGAGTTCAGGATTTTGCCTATTCTGAGATTTTTCTCTATAGAATCTGTAATTCTAGACCAATCGCTTTGAAATTTGAAACATTCATAGTATATAGTATGCCTAATCGATTGATGCTATCAGCAATTCTTTATCTCCATTATTTGTATGAGTTTTTGACTCCCCGCTTCCGGCTCCGCTTCCGGACTATATTTTCAAATCTTTGATATCTTGGAAAATATCCTCCAGATCCAAATTTGTTTCCTAGATTCGTAATCTACATGAATTAAACCATATAATTTCATGCCAAACTCAAAATAATTATGATCAAAAAAATTTAATATTTTTTATCATGGCTCACTCTCCGATTTTAGTTCAGGATTTTGCCTATTCTGAGATTTTTCTCTATAGAATCTGTAATTCTAGACCAATCGCTTTGAAATTTGGAACATTTAAAGTATATAGTATGCCTAATCGATTGATGCTATCAGCAATTCTTTATCTCCATTATTTGTATGAGTTTTTGACTCCCCGCTTCCGGCTCCGCTTCCGGACTATATTTTTAAATCTTTGATATCTTGGAAAATATCCCCCAGATCCAAATTTGTTTCCTAGATTCGTGCTCTACATGAATTAAACTATATAATTTCATGTCAAACTCAAGATAATTATGATCAAAAAAATTTAATATTTTTATCATGGCTCACTCTTCGATTTGAGTTCAAGATTTTGCCTATTCTGAGATTTTTCCCTATAGAATCTGTAATTCCAGACCAATCGCTTTGAAATTTGAAACATTTATAGTATATAGTATGCCTAATCGATTGATGCTATCAGCAATCTTTTATCTCCATTATTTGTATGAGTTTTTGACTCCCCGCTTCCGGCTCCGCTTCCGGACTATATTTTCAAATCTTTGATATCTTGGAAAATATCCTCCAGATCCAAATTTGTTTCCTAGATTCGTAATCTACATGAATTAAACTATATAATTTCATGCCAAACTCAAAATAATTATGATCAAAAAAATTTAATATTTTTTATCATGGCTCACTCTTCGATTTGAGTTCAGGATTTTGCCTATTCTGAGATTTTTCTCTATAGAATCTGTAATTCTTACCAATCGCTTTGAAATTTGTAACATTTATAGTATATAGTATGCCTAATCGATTGATGCTATCAGCAATTTTTTATCTCCATTATTTGTATGAGTTTTTGACTCCCCGCTTCCGGCTCTGCTTCCGGACTATATTTTCAAATCTTTGATATCTTGGAAAATATCCTCCAGATCCAAATTTGTTTCCTAGATTCGTAATCTACATGAATTAAACTATATAATTTCATGCCAAACTCAAAATAATTATGATCAAAAAAATTTAATATTTTTTATCATGGCTCACTCTTCGATTTGAGTTCAGGATTTTGCCTATTCTGAGATTTTTCTCTATAGAATCTGTAATTCTAGACCAATCGCTTTGAAATTTGGAACATTTATAGTATATAGTATGCCTAATCGATTGATGCTATCAGCAATTTTTTATCTCCATTATTTGTATGAGTTTTTGACTCCCCGCTTCCGGCTCCGCTTCCGGACTATATTTTTAAATCTTTGATATCTTGGAAAATATCTCCCAGATCCAAATTTGTTTCCTAGATTCGTGCTCTACATGAATTAAACTTAATAATTCCATGCCAAACTCAAAATAATTATGATCAAAAAAATTTAATATTTTTTATCATGGCTCACTCTTCGATTTGAGTTCAGGATTTGGCCTATTCTGAGATTTTTCTCTATAGAATCTGTAATTCTGGACCAATCGCTCAAAAATTTGGAACATTTTTAGTATATAGTATGCCTAATCGATTGATGCAGCAATTTTTTATCTCCATTATTTGTATGAGTTTTTGACTCCCCGCTTCCGGCTCCGCTTCCGGACTATATTTTTAAACCTTTGATATCTTGGAAAATATCTCCCAGATCCAAATTTGTTTCCTAGATTCGTAATCTACATGAATCAAACCATATAATTTCATGCCAAACTCAAAATAATTATGATCAAAAAAATTTAATATTTTTTATCATGGCTCACTCTTCGATTTGAGTTCAGGATTTTGCCTATTCTGAGATTTTTCTCTATAGAATCTGTAATTCTAGACCAATCGCTTTGAAATTTGGAACATTTATAGTATATAGTATGCCTAATCCATTGATGCTATCAGCAGTTTTTTATCTCCATCATTTGTATGAGTTTTTGACTCCCCGCTTCCGGCTCCGCTTCCGGACTATATTTTTAAATCTTTGATATCTTGGAAAATATCTTTCAGATCCAAATTTGTTTTCTAGATTCGTAATCTACATGAATTAAACTTAATAATTTCATGCCAAACTCAAAATAATTATGATCAAAAAAATTTAATATTTTTTATCATGGCTCACTCTTCGATTTGAGTTCAGGATTTTGCCTATTCTGAGATTTTTCTCTATAGAATCTGTAATTCTAAACCAATCGCTTTGAAATTTGGAACATTTATAGTATATAGTATGCCCAATCGATTGATGCTATCAGCAATTTTTTATCTCTATTATTTGTATGAGTTTTTGACTCCCCGCTTCCGGCTCCGCTTCCGGACTATATTTTTAAATCTTTGATATCTTGGAAAATATCCCCCAGATTCAAATTTGTTTCCTGAATTCGTGCTCTACATGAATTAAACTATATAATTTCATGCCAAACTCAAAATAATTATGATCAAAAAAATTTAATATTTTTTATCATGGCTCACTCTTCGATTTGAGTTCAGTATTTTGCCTATTCTGAGATTTTTCCCTATAGAATCTGTAATTCTAGACCAATCGCTTTGAAATTTGGAACATTTATAGTATATAGTATGGCTAATCGATTGATGCTATCAGCAATCTTTTATCTCCATTATTTGTATAAGTTTTTGACTCCCCGCTTCCGGCTCCGCTTCCGGACTATATTTTTAAATCTTTGATATCTTGGAAAATATCTCTCAGATCCAAATTTGTTTTCTAGATTCGTAATCTACATGAATCAAACTTAATAATTTCATGCCAAACTCAAAATAATTATGATCAAAAAAATTTAATATTTTTTATCATGGCTCACTCTTCGATTTGAGTTCAGGATTTTGCCTATTCTGAGATTTTTCTCTATAGAATCTGTTATTCTAGACCAATCGCTTTGAAATTTGAAACATTTATAGTATATAGTATGCCTAATCGATTGATGCTATCAGCAATTTTTTATCTCCATTATTTGTATGAGTTTTTGACTCCCCGCTTCCGGCTCCGCTTCCGGACTATATTTTTAAATCTTTGATATCTTGGAAAATATCCCCCAGATCCAAATTTGTTTCCTAGATTCGTGCTCTACATGATGTAAACTATATAATTTCATGCCAAACTCAAAATAATTATGATCAAAAAAATTTAATATTTTTTATCATGTCTCACTCTTCGATTTGAGTTCAGGATTTTGCCTATTCTGAGATTTTTCTCTATAGAATCTGTTATTCTAGACCAATCGCTTTGAAATTTGGAACATTTATAGTATATAGTATGCCTACTCGATTGATGCTATAAGCAATTTTTTATCTCCATTATTTGTATGAGTTTTTAGCTCCCCGCTTCCGGCTCCGCTTCCGGACTATATTTTTAAATCTTTGATATCTTGGAAAATATCCTCCAGATCCAAATTTGTTTTCTAGATTCGTAATCTACATGAATTAAACTTGATAATTTCATGCCAAACTCAAAATAATTATGATCAAAAAAATTTAATATTTTTTATCATGTCTCACTCTTCGATTTGAGTTCAGGATTTTGCCTATTCTGAGATTTTTCTCTATAGAATCTGTTATTCTAGACCAATCGCTTTGAAATTTGGGACATTTATAGTATATAGTATGCCTAATCGATTGACGCTATCAGCAATTTTTTATCTCCATTATTTGTATGAGTTTTTGACTCCCCGCTTCCGGCTCCGCTTCCGGACTATATTTTTAAATCTTTGATATCTTGGAAAATATCCCCCAGATCCAACTTTGTTTCCTAGATTCGTGCTCTACATGAATTAAACTATATAATTTCATGCCAAACTCAAAATAATTATGATCAAAAAAATTTAATATTTTTTATCATGTCTCACTCTTCGATTTGAGTTCAGGATTTTGCCTATTCTGAGATTTTTCTCTATAGAATCTGTTATTCTAGACCAATCGCTTTGAAATTTGGAACATTTATAGTATATAGTATGGCTAATCGATTGATGCTATCAGCAATTTTTTATCTCCATTATTTGTATGAGTTTTTAGCTCCCCGCTTCCGGCTCCGCTTCCGGACTATATTTTTAAATCTTTGATATCTTGGAAAATATCCTTCAGATCCAAATTTGTTTTCTAGATTCGTAATCTACATGAATTAAACTTGATAATTTCATGCCAAACTCAAAATAATTATGATCAAAAAAATTTAATATTTTTTATCATGTCTCACTCTTCGATTTGAGTTCAGGATTTTGCCTATTCTGAGATTTTTCTCTATAGAATCTGTTATTCTAGACCAATCGCTTTGAAATTTGAAACATTCATAGTATATAGTATGCCTAATCGATTGATGCTATCAGCAATTTTTTATCTCTATTATTTGTATGAGTTTTTGACTCCCCGCTTCCGGCTCCGCTTCCGGACTATATTTTTAAATCTTTGATATCTTGGAAAATATCCCCCAGATCCAAATTTGTTTCCTAGATTCGTGCTCTACATGAATTGAACTATATAATTTCATGCCAAACTCAAAATAATTATGATCAAAAAAATTTAATATTTTTTATCATGGCTCACTCTTCGATTTGAGTTCAGGATTTTGCCTATTCTGAGATTTTTCTCTATAGAATCTGTAATTCTAGACCAATCGCTTTGAAATTTGGAACATTCATAGTATATAGTATGCCTAATCGATTGATGCTATCAGCAATTTTTTATCTCCATTATTTGTATGAGTTTTCAGCTCCCCGCTTCCGGCTCCGCTTCCGGACTATATTTTCAAATCTTTGATATCTTGGAAAATATCCTCCAGATCCAAATTTGTTTTCTAGATTCGTAATCTACATGAATCAAACTATATAATTTCATGCCAAACTCAAAATAATTATGATCAAAAAAATTTAATATTTTTTATCATGGCTCACTCTTCGATTTGAGTTCAGGATTTTGCCTATTCTGAGATTTTTCTCTATAGAATCTGTTATTCTAGACCAATCGCTTTGAAATTTAGGACATTTATAGTATATAGTATGCCTAATCGATTGATGCTATCAGCAATTTTTTATCTCCATTATTTGTATGAGTTTTTGACTCCCCGCTTCCGGCTCCGCTTCCGGACTATATTTTTAAATCTTTGATATCTTGGAAAATATCCTTCAGATCTAAATTTGTTTTCTGGATTCGTAATCTACATGAATTAAACTATATATTTCATGCCAAATTGAAAATAATTATGATCAAAAAAATTTAATATTTTTTATCATGGCTCACTCTTCGATTTGAGTTCAGGATTTTGCCTATTCTGAGATTTTTCTCTATAGAATCTGTAATTCTAGACCAATCGCTTTGAAATTTGGAACATTTATAGTATATAGTATGCCTAATCGATTGATGCTATCAGCAATTTTTTATCTCCATTATTTGTATGAGTTTTTGACTCCCCGCTTCCGGCTCCGCTTCCGGATTATATTTTTAAATCTTTGATATCTTGGAAAATATCCTTCAGATCCAAATTTGTTTTCTAGATTCATAATCTACATAAATTGAACTTAATAATTTCATGCCAAACTTAAAATAATTATGATCAAAAAAATTTAATATTTTTTATCATGGCTCACTCTTCGATTTGAGTTCAGGATTTTGCCTATTCTGAGATTTTTTTCTATAGAATCTGTAATTCGAGACCAATCGCTTTGAAATTTGGAACATTTATAGTATATAGTATGCCTAATCGATTGATGCTATCAGCAATTTTTTATCTCCATTATTTGTATGAGTTTTTGACTCCCCGCTTCCGGCTCCGCTTCCGGACTATATTTTTAAATCTTTGATATCTTGGAAAATATCCTTCAGATCCAAATTTGTTTTCTGGATTCGTAATCTACATGAATTAAACTATATATTTCATGCCAAATTGAAAATATTTATGATCAAAAAAATTTAATATTTTTTATCATGGCTCACTCTTCGATTTGAGTTCAGGATTTTGCCTATTCTGAGATTTTTCTCTATAGAATCTGTAATTCTAGACCAATCGCTTTGAAATTTGGAACATTTATAGTATATAGTATGCCTAATCGATTGATGCTATCAGCAATTTTTTATCTCCATTATTTGTATGAGTTTTTGACTCCCCGCTTCCGGCTCCGCTTCCGGACTATATTTTTAAATCTTTGATATCTTGGAAAATATCCTTCAGATCCAAATTTGTTTTCTGGATTCGTAATCTACATGAATTAAACTATATATTTCATGCCAAATTGAAAATAATTATGATCAAAAAAATTTAATATTTTTTATCATGGCTCACTCTTCGATTTGAGTTCAGGATTTTGCCTATTCTGAGATTTTTTTCTATAGAATCTGTAATTCTAGACCAATCGCTTTGAAATTTGGAACATTCATAGTATATAGTATGCCTAATCGATTGATGCTATCAGCAATTCTTTATCTCCATTATTTGTATGAGTTTTTGACTCCCCGCTTCCGGCTCCGCTTCCGGATTATATTTTTAAATCTTTGATATCTTGGAAAATATCATTCAGATCCAAATTTGTTTTCTGGATTCGTAATCTACATGAATTAAACTATATATTTCATGCCAAATTGAAAATAATTATGATCAAAAAAATTTAATATTTTTTATCATGGCTCACTCTTCGATTTGAGTTCAGGATTTTGCCTATTCTGAGATTTTTCTCTATAGAATCTGTAATTCTAGACCAATCGCTTTGAAATTTGGAACATTCATAGTATATAGTATGCCTAATCGATTGATGCTATCAGCAATTCTTTATCTCCATTATTTGTATGAGTTTTTGACTCCCCGCTTCCGGCTCCGCTTCCGGACTATATTTTTAAATCTTTGATATCTTGGAAAATATCCTTCAGATCCAAATTTGTTTTCTGGATTCGTAATCTACATGAATTAAACTATATATTTCATGCCAAATTGAAAATAATTATGATCAAAAAAATTTAATATTTTTTATCATGGCTCACTCTTCGATTTGAGTTCAGGATTTTGCCTATTCTGAGATTTTTCTCTATAGAATCTGTAATTCTAGACCAATCGCTTTGAAATTTGGAACATTCATAGTATATAGTATGCCTAATCGATTGATGCTATCAGCAATTTTTTATCTCCATTATTTGTATGAGTTTTTGACTCCCCGCTTCCGGCTCCGCTTCCGGACTATATTTTTAAATCTTTGATATCTTGGAAAATATCCTTCAGATCCAAATTTGTTTTCTGGATTCGTAATCTACATGAATTAAACTATATATTTCATGCCAAATTGAAAATAATTATGATCAAAAAAATTTAATATTTTTTATCATGGCTCACTCTTCGATTTGAGTTCAGGATTTTGCCTATTCTGAGATTTTTCTCTATAGAATCTGTAATTCTAGACCAATCGCTTTGAAATTTGGAACATTTATAGTATATAGTATGCCTAATCGATTGATGCTATCAGCAATTTTTTATCTCCATTATTTGTATGAGTTTTTGACTCCCCGCTTCCGGCTCCGCTTCCGGACTATATTTTTAAATCTTTGATATCTTGGAAAATATCCTTCAGATCCAAATTTGTTTCCTAGATTCGTAATCTACATGAATTAAGCTATTTAATTTCATGCCAAACTCAAAATAATTATGATCAAAAAAATTTAATATTCTTTATCATGGCTCACTCTTCGATTTGAGTTCAGGATTTTGCCTATTCTGAGATTTTTCTCTATAGAATCTGTAAATCTAGACCAATCGCTTTGAAATTTGGAACATTTATAGTATATAGTATGCCTGATCGATTTATGCTATCAGCAATTTTTTATCTCCATTATTTGTATGAATTTTTGACTCCCCGCTTCCGGCTCCGCTTCCGGACTATATTTTTAAATCTTTGATATCTTGGAAAATATCCTTCAGATCCAAATTTGTTTTCTGGATTCGTAATCTACATGAATTAAACTATATATTTCATGCCAAATTGAAAATAATTATGATCAAAAAAATTTAATATTTTTTATCATGGCTCACTCTTCGATTTGAGTTCAGGAATTTGGCCTATTCTGAGATTTTTCTCTATAGAATCTGTAATTCTAGACCAATCGCTTTGAAATTTGGAACATTTATAGTATATAGTATGCCTAATCGATTGATGCTATCAGCAATTTTTTATCTCCATTATTTGTATGAGTTTTTGACTCCCCGCTTCCGGCTCCGCTTCCGGACTATATTTTTAAATCTTTGATATCTTGGAAAATATCCTTCAGATCCAAATTTGTTTCCTGGATTCGTAATCTACATGAATTAAGCTATATAATTTCATGCCAAACTCAAAATAATTATGATCAAAAAAATTTAATATTCTTTATCATGGCTCACTCTTCGATTTGAGTTCAGGATTTTGCCTATTCTGAGATTTTTCTCTATAGAATCTGTAAATCTAGACCAATCGCTTTGAAATTTGGAACATTTATAGTATATAGTATGCCTGATCGATTGATGCTATCAGCAATTTTTTATCTCCATTATTTGTATGAGTTTTTGACTCCCCGCTTCCGGCTCCGCTTCCGGACTATATTTTTAAATCTTTGATATCTTGGAAAATATCCTTCAGATCCAAATTTGTTTTCTGGATTCGTAATCTACATGAATTAAACTATATAATTTCATGCCAAATTGAAAATAATTATGATCAAAAAAATTTAATATTTTTTATCATGGCTCACTCTTCGATTTGAGTTCAGGATTTTGCCTATTCTGAGATTTTTCTCTATAGAATCTGTAATTCTAGACCAATCGCTTTGAAATTTATACATTTATAGTATATAGTATGCCTAATCGATTGATGCTATCAGCAATTTTTTATCTCCATTATTTGTATGAGTTTTTGACTCCCCGCTTCCGGCTCCGCTTCCGGACTATATTTTTAAATCTTTGATATCTTGGAAAATATCCTTCAGATCCAAATTTGTTTCCTAGATTCGTAATCTACATGAATTAAGCTATATAATTTCATGCCAAACTCAAAATAATTATGATCAAAAAAATTTAATATTTTTATCATGGCTCACTCTTCGATTTGAGTTCAGGATTTTGCCTATTCTGAGACTTTTCTCTATAGAATCTGTAATTCTGAACCAATCGCTTTCAAATTTGGAACATTCATAGTATATAGTATGCCTAATCGATTGATGCTATCAACAATTCTTTATCTCCATTATTTGTATGAGTTTTTGACTCCCCGCTTCCGGCTCCGCTTCCGGACTATATTTTTAAATCTTTGATATCTTGGAAAATATCCCCCAGATCCAAATTTGTTTCCTAGATTCGTGCTCTACATGAATTAAACTATATAATTTCATGCCAAACTCAAAATAATTATGATCAAAAAAATTTAATATTTTTTATCATGGCTCACTCTTCGATTTGAGTTCAGGATTTTGCCTATTCTGAGATTTTTCTCTATAGTATCTGTAATTCTGAACCAATCGCTCTGAAATTTGAAATATTCATAGTATATAGTATGCCTAATCGATTGATGCTATCAGCAATTTTTTATCTCCATTATTTGTATGAGTTTTTGACTCCCCGCTTCCGGCTCCGCTTCCGGACTATATTTTTAAATCTTTGATATCTTGGAAAATATCCTTCAGATCCAAATTTGTTTTCTAGATTCATAATCTACATGAATTAAACTTAATAATTTCATGCCAAACTCAAAATAATTATGATCAAAAAAATTTAATATTTTTTATCATGGCTCACTCTTCGATTTGAGTTCAGGATTTTGCCTATTCTGAGATTTTTCTCTATTGAATCTGTAATTCTAAACCAATCGCTTTGAAATTCATAACATTTATAGTATATAGTATGCCTAATCGATTGATGCTATCAGCAATTTTTTATCTCCATTATTTGTATGAGTTTTTGACTCCCCGCTTCCGGCTCCGCTTCCGGACTATATTTTTAAATCTTTGATATCTTGAAAAATATCCTTCAGATCCAAATTTGTTTTCTGGATTCGTAATCTACATGAATTAAACTATATAATTTCATGCCAAATTGAGAATAATTATGATCAAAAAAATTTAATATTTTTTATCATGGCTCACTCTTCGATTTGAGTTCAGGATTTTGCCTATTCTGAGATTTTTCTCTATAGAATCTGTAAATCTAGACCAATCGCTTTGAAATTTGGAACATTTATAGTATATAGTATGCCTGATCGATTGATACTATCAGCAATTTTTCATCTCTATTATTTGTATGAGTTTTTGACTCCCCGCTTCCGGCTCCGCTTCCGGACTATATTTTTAAATCTTTGATATCTTGGAAAATATCCTTCAGATCCAAATTTGTTTCCTAGATTCGTAATCTACATGAATTAAGCTATATAATTTCATGCCAAACTCAAAATAATTATGATCAAAAAAATTTAATATTCTTTATCATGGCTCACTCTTCGATTTGAGTTCAGGATTTTGCCTATTCTGAGAGTTTTCTCTATAGAATCTGTAAATCTAGACCAATCGCTTTGAAATTTGGAACATTTATAGTATATAGTATGCCTGATCGATTGATACTATCAACAATTCCTTATCTCCATTATTTGTATGAGTTTTTGACTCCCCGCTTCCGGCTCCGCTTCCGGACTATATTTTTAAATCTTTGATATCTTGGAAAATATCCTTCAGATCCAAATTTGTTTTCTGGATTCGTAATCTACATGAATTAAACTATATAATTTCATGCCAAATTGAAAATAATTATGATCAAAAAAATTTAATATTTTTTATCATGGCTCACTCTTCGATTTGAGTTCAGGATTTTGCCTATTCTGAGATTTTTCTCTATAGAATCTGTAATTCTAGACCAATCGCTTTGAAATTTGGAACATTTATAGTATATAGTATGCCTAATCGATTGATGCTATCAGCAATTTTTTATCTCCATTATTTGTATGAGTTTTTGACTCCCCGCTTCCGGCTCCGCTTCCGGACTATATTTTTAAATCTTTGATATCTTGGAAAATATCCTCCAGATCCAAATTTGTTTCTTAGATTCGTAATTTACATGAATTAAACTTAATAATTTCATGCCAAACTCAAAATAATTATGATCAAAAAAATTTAATATTTTTTATCATGTCTCACTCTTCGATTTGAGTTCAGGATTTTGCCTATTCTGAGATTTTTCTCTATAGAATCTGTAATTCTAGACCAATCGCTTTGAAATTTGTAACATTTATAGTATATAGTATGCCTAATCGATTGATGCTATCAGCAATTTTTTATCTCCATTATTTGTATGAGTTTTTGACTCCCCGCTTCCGGCTCCGCTTCCGGACTATATTTTTAAATCTTTGATATCTTGGAAAATATCCTTCAGATCCAAATTTGTTTTCTAGATTCGTAATCTACATGAATTAAACTATATAATTTCATGCCAAATTAAAAATAATTATGATCAAAAAAATTTAATATTTTTTATCATGGCTCACTCTTCGATTTGAGTTCAGGATTTTGCCTATTCTGAGATTTTTCTCTATAGAATCTGTAATTCTAAACCAATCGCTTTGAAATTTGGAACATTTATAGTATATAGTATGCCTAATCGATTGATGCTATCAGCAATTATTTATCTCTATTATTTGTATGAGTTTTTGACTCCCCGCTTCCGGCTCCGCTTCCGGACTATATTTTTAAATCTTTGATATCTTGGAAAATATCCTCCAGATCCACATTTGTTTCCTAGATTCGTAATCTACATGAATTAAACTTAATAATTTCATGCCAAACTCAAAATAATTATGATCAAAAAAATTTAATATTTTTTATCATGGCTCACTCTTCGATTTGAGTTCAGGATTTTGCCTATTCTGAGATTTTTCTCTATAGAATCTGTAATTCTAGACCAATCGCTTTGAAATTTGGAACATTTATAGTATATAGTATGCCTAATCGATTGATGCTATCAGCAATTTTTTGTCTCCATTATTTGTATGAGTTTTTGACTCCCCGCTTCCGGCTCCGCTTCCGGACTATATTTTTAAATCTTTGATATCGTGGAAAATATCCTTCAGATCCAAATTTGTTTTTTTGATTCGTAATCTACATGAATTAAACTATATAATTTCATGCCAAATCAAAAATAATTATGATCAAAAAAATTTAATATTTTTTATCATGGCTCACTCTTCGATTTGAGTTCAGGATTTTGCCTATTCTGAGATTTTTCTCTATAGAATCTGTAATTCTAGACCAATCGCTTTGAAATTTGGAACATTTATAGTATATAGTATGCCTAATCGATTGATGCTATCAGCAATTGTTTATCTCCATTATTTGTATGAGTTTTTGACTCCCCGCTTCCGGCTCAGCTTCCGGACTATATTTTTAAATCTTTGATATCTTGGAAAATATTCTCCAGATCCAAATTTGTTTCCTAGATTCGGATTCTACATAAATTAAACTTGATAATTTCATGCCAAACTCAAAATAATTATGATCAAAAAAATTTAATATTTTTTATCATGGCTCACTCTTCGATTTGAGTTCAGGATTTTGCCTATTCTGAGATTTTTCTCTATAGAATCTGTAATTCTGGACCAATCGCTTTGAAAAGTGGAACATTCATAGTATATAGTATGCCTAATCGATTGATGCTATCAGCAATTTTTCATCTCCATTATTTGTATGAGTTTTTGACTCCCCGCTTCCGGCTCCGCTTCCGGACTATATTTTTAAATCTTTGATATCTTGGAAAATATCCTTCAGATCCAAATTTGTTTTCTAGATTCGTAATCTACATGAATTAAACTATATAATTTCATGCCAAACTCAAAATAATTATGATCAAAAAAATTTAATATTTTTTATCATGGCTCACTCTTCGATTTGAGTTCAGGATTTTGCCTATTCTGAGATTTTTCTCTATAGAATCTGTAATTCTAGACCAATCGCTTTGAAATTTGGAACATTTATAGTATATAGTATGCCTAATCGATTGATGCTATCAGCAATTTTTTATCTCCATTATTTGTATGAGTTTTTGACTCCCCGCTTCCGGCTCCGCTTCCGGACTATATTTTGAAATCTTTGATATCTTGGAAAATATCCTCCAGATCCAAATTTGTTTCCTAGATTCGTAATTTACATGAATTAAACTTAATAATTTCATGCCAAACTCAAAATAATTATGATCAAAAAAATTAAATATTTTTTATCATGGCTCACTCTTCGATTTGAGTTCAGGATTTTGCCTATTCTGAGATTTTTCTCTATAGAATCTGTAATTCTAGACCAATCGCTTTGAAATTTGGAACATTTATAGTATATAGTATGCCTAATCGATTGATGCTATCAGCAATTCTTTATCTCCATTATTTGTATGAGTTTTTGACTCCCCGCTTCCGGCTCCGCTTCCGGACTATATTATTAAATCTTTGATAGCTTGGAAAATATCCTTCAGATCCAAATTTGTTTTCTAGATTCGTAGTCTACATGAATTAAACTATATAATTTCATGCCAGATTGGAAATAATTATGATCAAAAAAATTTAATATTTTTTATCATGGCTCACTCTTCGATTTGAGTTCAGGATTTTGCCTATTCTGAGATTTTTCTCTATAGAATCTGTAATTCTAGACCAATCGCTTTAAAATTTGTAATATTTATAGTATATAGTATGCCTAATCGATTGATGCTATCAGCAATTTTTTATCGCCATTATTTGTATGAGTTTTTGACTCCCCGCTTCCGGCTCCGCTTCCGGACTATATTTTTAAATCTTTGATATCTTGGAAAATATCCTTCAGATCCAAATTTGTTTTCTAGATTCGTTATCTACATGAATTAAAATATATAATTTCATGCCAAATTGAAAA
Organism: Dromius quadrimaculatus; assembly: GCA_963989225.1. Classification (NCBI taxonomy): domain Eukaryota; kingdom Metazoa; phylum Arthropoda; class Insecta; order Coleoptera; family Carabidae; genus Dromius; species Dromius quadrimaculatus. Next base: position 949,684 of record OZ022328.1, read on the forward strand.
TAATTATGATCAAAAAAATTTAATATTTTTTATCATGGCTCACTCTTCGATTTGAGTTCAGGATTTTGCCTATTCTGAGATTTTTCTCTATAGAATCTGTAATTCTAGACCAATCGCTTTGAAATTTGGAACATTTATAGTATATAGTATGCCTAATCGATTGATGCTATCAGCAATTTTTCATCTCCATTATTTGTATGAGTTTTTGACTCCCCGCTTCCGGCTCCGCTTCCGGACTATATTTTGAAATCTTTGATATCTTGGAAAATATCCTCCAGATCCAAATTTGTTTCCTAGATTCGTAATTAACATGAATTAAACTTAATAATTTCATGCCAAACTCAAAATAATTATGATCAAAAAAATTTAATATTTTTTATCATGGCTCACTCTTCGATTTGAGTTCAGGATTTTGCCTATTCTGAGATTTTTCTCTATAGAATCTGTAATTCTAGACCAATCGCTTTGAAATTTGGAACATTTATAGTATATAGTATGCCTAATCGATTGATGCTATCAGCAATTTTTTATCTCCATTATTTGTATGAGTTTTTGACTCCCCGCTTCCGGCTCCGCTTCCGGACTATATTTTTAAATCTTTGATATCTTGGAAAATATCCTTCAGATCCAAATTTGTTTTCTAGATTCGTAATCTACATGAATTAAAATATATAATTTCATGCCAAATTAAAAATAATTATGATCAAAAAAATTTAATATTTTTTATCATGGCTCACTCTTCGATTTGAGTTCAGGATTTTGCCTATTCTGAGATTTTTCTCTATAGAATCTGTAATTCAAGACCAATCGCTTTGAAATTTGGAACATTTATAGTATATAGTATGCCTAATCGATTGATGCTATCAGCAATTTTTTATCTCCATTATTTGTATGAGTTTTTGACTCCCCGCTTCCGGCTCCGCTTCCGGACTATATTTTTAAATCTTTGATATCTTGGGAAATATCCTCCAGATCCAAATTTGTTTCCTAGATTCGTGATCTACATGAATTAAACTTAATAATTTCATGCCAAACTCAAAATAATTATGATCAAAAAAATTTAATATTTTTTATCATGGCTCACTCTTCGATTTGAGTTCAGGATTTTGCCTATTCTGAGATTTTTCCCTATAGAATCTGTAATTCTAGACCAATCGCTTTGAAATCTGGAACATTTATAGTATATAGTATGCCTAATCGATTGATGCTATCAGCAATTCTTTATCTCCATTATTTGTATGAGTTTTTGACTCCCCGCTTCCGGCTCCGCTTCCGGACTATATTTTTAAATCTTTGATATCTTGGAAAATATCCTTCAGATCCAAATTTGTTGCCTAGATTCGTAATCTACATGAATTAAACTATATAATTTCATGCCAAATTAAAAATAATTATGATCAAAAAAATTTAATATTTTTTGTCATGGCTCACTCTTCGATTTGAGTTCAGGATTTTGCCTATTCTGAGATTTTTCTCTATAGAATCTGTAATCCTAGACCAATCGCTTCGAAATTTGAAACATCTATAGTATATAGTATGCCTAATCGATTGATGCTATCAGCAATTTTTTATCTCCATTATTTGTATGAGTTTTTGACTCCCCGCTTCCGGCTCCGCTTCCGGACTATATTTTTAAATCTTTGATATCTTGGAAAATATCCTCCAGATCCAAATTTGTTTCCTAGATTCGTAATCTACATGAATTAAACTATATAATTTCATGCCAAACTCAAAATAATTATGATCAAAAAAATTTAATATTTTTTATCATGGCTCACTCTTCGATTTGAGTTCAGGATTTTGCCTATTCTGAGATTTTTCTCTATAGAATCTGTAATTCTGGACCAATCGCTTTGAAATTTGGAACATTCATAGTATATAGTATGCCTAATCGATTGATGCTATCAGCAATTTTTTATCTCCATTATTTGTATGAGTTTTTGACTCCCCGCTTCCGGCTCCGCTTCCGGACTATATTTTTAAATCTTTGATATCTTGGAAAATATCCTCCAGATCCAAATTTGTTTCCTAGATTCGTAATCTACATCTACATGAATTGAGCTATATAATTTCATGCCAAACTCAAAATAATTATAAATAAATATGTTTTATTGGGTTTAAGTTCTGTAATTTATTAGAAACACAACGTTTCAACAGCAAAGTGCTGCCTTTTTCAAGTGAAAAGAAATATAAATATTTATTTAAAAATGAGTTCTGAAAAGTTTTTTCCTTCATTAAAATAATTATGATCAAAAAAATTTAATATTTTTTATCATGGCTCACTCTTCGATTTGAGTTCAGGATTTTGCCTATTCTGAGATTTTTCTCTATAGAATCTGTAATTCTGGACCAATCGCTTTGAAATTTGGAACATTTATAGTATATAGTATGCCTAATCGATTGATGCTATCAGCAATTTTTTATCTTCATCATTTGTATGAGTTTTTGACTCCCCGCTTCCGGCTCCGCTTCCGGACTATATTTTTAAATCTTTGATATCTTGGAAAATATCCTTCAGATCCAAATTTGTTTTTTAGATTCATAATCTACATGAATTAAACTTGATAATTTCATGCCAAACTCAAAATAATTATGATCAAAAAAATTTAATATTTTTTATCATGGCTCACTCTTCGATTTGAGTTCAGGATTTTGCCTATTCTGAGATTTTTCTCTATAGAATCTGTAATTCTGAACCAATCGCTTTGAAATTTGAAAAATTCATAGTATATAGTATGCCTAATCGATTGATGCTATCAGCAAATTTTTATCTCCATTATTTGTATGAGTTTTTGACTCCCCGCTTCCGGCTCCGCTTCCGGACTATATTTTTAAATCTTTGATATCTTGGAAAATATCCTTCAGATCCAAATTTGTTTTCTAGATCCATAATCTACATGAATTAAACTTAATAATTTCATGCCAAACTCAAAATGATTATGATCAAAAAAATTTAATATTCTTTATCATGGCTCACTCTTCGATTTGAGTTCAGGATTTTGCCTATTCTGAGATTTTTCTCTATAGAATCTGTAATTCTAGACCAATCGCTTTAAAATTTGGAACATTCATAGTATATAGTATGCCTAATCGATTGATGCTATCAGCAATTCTTTATCTCTATTATTTGTATGAGTTTTTGACTCCCCGCTTCCGGATCCGCTTCCGGACTATATTTTTAAATCTTTGATATCTTGGAAAATATCCTTCAGATCCAAATTTGTTTTCTAGATTCGTAATCTACATGAATTAAACTTAATAATTTCATGCCAAACTCAAAATAATTATGATCAAAAAAATTTAATATTTTTTATCATGGCTCACTCTTCGATTTGAGTTCAGGATTTTGCCTATTCTGAGATTTTTCTCTATGGAATCTGTAATTCTAGACCAATCGCTTTGAAATTTGGAACATTCATAGTATATAGTATGCCTAATCGATTTATGCTATCAGCAATTCTTTATCTCCATTATTTGTATGAGTTTTTGACTCCCCGCTTCCGGCTCCGCTTCCGGACTATATTTTTAAATCTTTGATATCTTGGAAAATATCCTTCAGATCCAAATTTGTTTTCTAGATTCGTAATCTACATGAAATAAACTTAATAATTTCATGCCAAACTCAAAATGATTATGATCAAAAAAATTTAATATTCTTTATCATGGCTCACTCTTCGATTTGAGTTCAGGATTTTGCCTATTCTGAGATTTTTCTCTATAGAATCTGTAATTCTAGACCAATCGCTTTAAAATTTGGAACATTCATAGTATATAGTATGCCTAATCGATTGATGCTATCAGCAATTCTTTATCTCTATTATTTGTATGAGTTTTTGACTCCCCGCTTCCGGATCCGCTTCCGGACTATATTTTTAAATCTTTGATATCTTGGAAAATATCCTTCAGATCCAAATTTGTTTTCTAGATTCGTAATCTACATGAATTAAACTTAATAATTTCATGCCAAACTCAAAATAATTATGATCAAAAAAATTTAATATTTTTTATCATGGCTCACTCTTCGATTTGAGTTCAGGATTTTGCCTATTCTGAGATTTTTCTCTATAGAATCTGTAATTCTAGACCAATCGCTTTGAAATTTGGAACATTCATAGTATATAGTATGCCTAATCGATTTATGCTATCAGCAATTCTTTATCTCCATTATTTGTATGAGTTTTTGACTCCCCGCTTCCGGCTCCGCTTCCGGACTATATTTTTAAATCTTTGATATCTTGGAAAATATCCTTCAGATCCAAATTTGTTTTCTAGATTCGTAATCTACATGAATTAAACTTAATAATTTCATGCCAAACTCAAAATGATTATGATCAAAAAAATTTAATATTCTTTATCATGGCTCACTCTTCGATTTGAGTTCAGGATTTTGCCTATTCTGAGATTTTTCTCTATAGAATCTGTAATTCTAGACCAATCGCTTTAAAATTTGGAACATTCATAGTATATAGTATGCCTAATCGATTGATGCTATCAGCAATTCTTTATCTCCATTATTTGTATGAGTTTTTGACTCCTCGCTTCCGGCTCCGCTTCCGGACTATATTTTTAAATCTTTGATATCTTGGAAAATATCCTTCAGATCCAAATTTGTTTTCTAGATTCGTAATCTACATGAAATAAACTTAATAATTTCATGCCAAACTCAAAATAATTATGATCAAAAAAATTTAATATTTTTTATCATGGCTTACTCTTCGATTTGAGTTCAGGATTTTGCCTATTCTGAGATTTTTCTCTATAGAATCTGTAATTCTAAACCAATCGCTTTGAAATTTGGAACATTTATAGTATATAGTATGCCTAATCGATTAATGCTATCAGCAATTTTTTATCTCCATTATTTGTATGAGTTTTTGACTCCCCGCTTCCGGCTCCGCTTCCGGACTATATTTTTAAATCTTTGATATCTTGGAAAAGATCCTCCAGATCCAAATTTGTTTCCTAGATTCGTAATCTACATGAATTAAAATATATAATTTCATGCCAAACTCAAAATAATTATGATCAAAAAAATTTAATATTTTTTATCAGGGCTCACTCTTCGATTTGAGTTCAGGATTTTGCCTATTCTGAGATTTTTCTCTATAGAATCTGTAATTCTGAACCAATCGCTTTGAAATTTGGAACATTTATAGTATATAGTATGCCTAACCGATCGATGCTATCAGCAATTTTTTATCTCCATTATTTGTATGAGTTTTTGACTCCCCGCTTCCCGCTACGCTTCCGGACTGGATTTTTAAATTTCCGATATCTTGGAAAATATCCTCCAGATCCAAATTTGTTTTCTAGATTCGTAATCTACATGAATGAAACTATATGATTTCATGCCAAACTCAAAATAATTGGGATCAAAAAAATTTAATTTTTTTTATCATGGCTCACTCTTCGCTTTGAGTTCAGGATTTTGCCTATTCTGAGATTTTTCTCTATAGAATCTGTAATTCTGAACCAATCGCTTTGAAATTTGGAACATCCATAGTATATAGTATGCCTAACCGATCGATGCTATCAGCAATTTTTTATCTCCATTATTTGTATGAGTTTTTGACTCCCCGCTTCCCGCTCCGCTTCCGGACTGGATTTTTAAATTTCCGATATCTTGGAAAATATCCTCCAGATCCAAATTTGTTTTCTAGATTCGTAATCTACATGAATGAAACTATATAATTTCATGCCAAACTCAAATTAATTGGGATCAAAAAAATTTAATATTTTTTATCATGGCTCACTCTTCGCTTTGAGTTCAGGATTTTGCCTAATCCGAGATTTTTCTCCATAGAATCTGTAATTCTGAACCAATCGCTTTGAAATTTGGAATATCCATAGTATATAGTATGCCTAACCGATCGATGCTATCAGCAATTTTTTATCTCCATTATTTGTATGAGTTTTTGACTCCCCGCTTCCCGCTCCGCTTCCGGACTGGATTTTTAAATTTCCGATATCTTGGAAAATATCCTCCAGATCCAAATTTGTTTTCTAGATTCGTAATCTACATGAATAAAACTATATAATTTCATGCCAAATCCAAAATAATTGGAATCAAAAAAATTTAATTTTTTTTATCATGGCTCACTCTTCGCTTTGAGTTCAGGATTTTGCCTATTCTGAGATTTTTCTCTATAGAATCTGTAATTCTGAACCAATCGCTTTGAAATTTGAGACATTTATAGTATATAGTATGCTTAACCGATCGATGCTATCAGCAATTTTTCATCTCCATTATTTGTATGAGTTTTTGACTCCCCGCTTCCCGCTCCGCTTCCGGACTGGATTTTTAAATTTCCGATATCTTGGAAAATATCCTTCAGATCCAAATTTGTTTTCTAGATACGTAATCTACATGAATGAAACTATATAATTCCATGCCAAACTCAAAATAATTGGGATCAAAAAAATTTAATTTTTTTTATCATGGCTCACTCTTCGCTTTGAGTTCAGGATTTTGCCTATTCTGAGATTTTTCTCTATAGAACCTGTAATTCTGAACCAATCGCTTTGAAATTTGGAACATTCATAGTATATAGTATGCCTAACCGATCGATGCTATCAGCAATTTTTTATCTCCATTATTTGTATGAGTTTTTGACTCCCCGCTTCCCGCTCCGCATCCGGACTGGATTTTTAAATTTCCGATATCTTGGAAAATATCCTCCAGATCCAAATTTGTTTTCTAGATTCGTAATCTACATGAATGAAACTATATAATTTCATGCCAAACTCTAAATAATTGGAATCAAAAAAATTTAATTTTTTTTATCATGGCTCACTTTTCGCTTTGAGTTCAGGATTTTGCCTATTCTGAGATTTTTCTCTATAGAATCTGTAATTCTGAACCAATCGCTTTGAAATTTGGAACATTCATAGTATATAGTATGCCTAACCGATCGATGCTATCAGCAATTGTTTATCTCCATTATTTGTATGAGTTTTTGACTCCCCGCTTCCCGCTCCGCTTCCGGACTGGATTTTTAAATTTCCGATATCTTGGAAAATATCCTCCAGATCCAAATTTGTTTTCTAGATTCGTAATCTACATGAATAAAACTATATAATTTCATGCCAAACTTAAAATAATTGGAATCAAAAAAATTTAATTTTTTTTATCATGGCTCACTCTTCGCTTTGAGTTCAGGATTTTGCCTATTCTGAGATTTTTCTCTATAGAATCTGTAATTCTGAACCAATCGCTTTGAAATTTGGAACATTTATAGTATATAGTATGCTCAACCGATCGATGCTATCAGCAATTTTTTATCTCCATTATTTGTATGAGTTTTTGACTCCCCGCTTCCCGCTCCGCTTTCGGACTGGATTTTTAAATTTCCGATATCTTGGAAAATATCCTCCAGATCCAAATTTGTTTTCTAGATTCGTAATCTACATGAATGAAACTATATAATTTCATGCCAAACTCAAAATAATTGGGATCAAAAAAATTTAATTTTTTTTATCATGGCTCACTCTTCGCTTTGAGTTCAGGATTTTGCCTATTCCGAGATTTTTCTCCATAGAATCTGTAATTCTGAACCAATCGCTTTGAAATTTGGAACATTTATAGTATATAGTATGCCTAACCGATCGATGCTATCAGCAATTTTTTATCTCCATTATTTGTATGAGTTTTTGACTCCCCGCTTCCCGCTCCGCTTCCGGACTGGATTTTTAAATTTCCGATATCTTGGAAAATATCCTCCAGATCCAAATTTGTTTTCTAGATTCGTAATCTACATGAATAAAACTATATAATTTCATGCCAAACTCAAAATAATTGGAATCAAAAAAATTTAATTTTTTTTATCATGGCTCACTCTTCGCTTTGAGTTCAGGATTTGCCTATTCTGAGACTTTTCTCTATAGAATCTGTAATTCTGAAGCAATCGCTTTGAAATTAGGAACATTCATAGTATATAGTATGCCTAACCGATCGATGCTATCAGCAATTTTTTATCTCCATTATTTGTATGAGTTTTTGACTCCCCGCTTCCCGCTCCGCTTCCGGACTGGATTCTTAAATTTCCGATATCTTGGAAAATATCCTCCAGATCCAAATTTGTTTTCTAGATTCGTAATCTACATGAATGAAACTATATAATTTCATGTCAAACTCAAAATAATTGGGATCAAAAAAATTTTTTTTTTTTTATGATGGCTCACTCTTCGCTTTGAGTTCAGGATTTTGCCTATTCTGAGATTTTTCTCTATAGAATCTGTAATTCTGAACCAATCGCTTTGAAATTTGGAACATTCATAGTATATAGTATGCCTAACCGATCGATGCTATCAGCAATTTTTTATCTCCATTATTTGTATGAGTTTTCGACTCCCCGCTTCCCGCTCCGCTTTCGGACTGGATTTTTAAATTTCCGATATCTTGGAAAATATCCTCCAGATCCAAATTTGTTTTCTAGATTCGTAATCTACATGAATGAAACTATATAATTTCATGCCAAACTCAAAATAATTGGGATCAAAAAAATTTAATTTTTTTTATCATGGCTCACTCTTCGCTTTGAGTTCAGGATTTTGCCTATTCCGAGATTTTTCTCCATAGAATCTGTAATTCTGAACCAATCGCTTTGAAATTTGGAACATTTATAGTATATAGTATGCCTAACCGATCGATGCTATCAGCAATTTTTTATCTCCATTATTTGTATGAGTTTTTGACTCCCCGCTTCCCGCTCCGCTTCCGGACTGGATTTTTAAATTTCCGATATCTTGGAAAATATCCTCCAGATCCTAATTTGTTTTCTAGATTCGTGATCTACATGAATAAAACTATATAATTTCATGCCAAACTCAAAATAATTGGAATCAAAAAAATTTAATTTTTTTTATCATGGCTCACTCTTCGCTTTGAGTTCAGGATTTTGCCTATTCCGAGATTTTTCTCTATAGAATCTGTAATTCTGAACCAATCGCTTTGAAACTTGGAACATTCATAGTATATAGTATGCCTAACCGATCGATGCTATCAGCAATTTTTTATTTCTATTATTTGTATGAGTTTTTGACTCCCCGCTTCCCGCTCCGCTTCCGGACTGGATTTTTAAATTTCCGATATCTTGGAAAATATCCTCCAGATCCAAATTTGTTTTCTAGATTCGTAATCTACATAAATGAAACTATATAATTTCATGCCAAACTCAAAATAATTGGGATCAAAAAAATTTAATTTTCTTTATCATGGCTCACTCTTCGCTTTGAGTTCAGGATTTTGCCTATTCCGAGATTTTTCTCTATAGAATCTGTAATTCTGAACCAATCGCTTTGAAATTTGGAACATTTATAGTATATAGTATGCCCAACCGATCGATGCTATCAGCAATTTTTTATCTCCATTATTTGTATGAGTTTTTGACTCCCCGCTTCCCGCTCCGCTTCCGGACTGGATTTTTAAATTTCCGATATCTTGGAAAATATCCTCCAGATCCAAATTTGTTTTCTAGATTCGTAATCTACATGAATGAAACTATATAATTTCATGCCAAACTCAAAATAATTGGGATCAAAAAAATTTAATTTTTTTTATCATGGCTCACTCTTCGCTTTGAGTTCAGGATTTTGCCTATTCTGAGATTTTTCTCTATAGAACCTGTAATTCTGAACCAATCGCTTCGAAATTTGGAACATTCATAGTATATAGTATGCCTAACCGATCGATGCTATCAGCAATTTTTTATCTCCATTATTTGCATGAGTTTTTGACTCCCCGCTTCCCGCTCCGCTTCCGGACTGGATTTTTAAATTTCCGATATCTTGGAAAATATCCTCCAGATTCAAATTTGTTTTCTAGATTCGTAATCTACATGAATGAAACTATATAATTTCATGCCAAACTCAAAATAATTGGAATCAAAAAAATTTAATTTTTTTTATCATGGCTCACTCTTCGCTTTGAGTTCAGGATTTTGCCTATTCTGAGATTTTTCTCTATAGAATCTGTAATTCTGAACCAATCGCTTTAAAATTTAAACATTCATAGTATATAGTATGCCTAACCGATCGATGCTATCAGCAATTTTTTATCTCCATTATTTGTATAAGTTTTTGACTCCCCGCTTCCCGCTCCGCTTCCGGACTGGATTTTTAAATTTCCGATATCTTGGAAAATATCCTCCAGATCCAAATTTGTTTTCTAGATTCGTAATCTACATGAATGAAACTATATAATTTCATGCCAAACTCAAAATAATTGGGATCAAAAAAATTTAATTTTTTTTTATCATGGCTCACTCTTCGCTTTGAGTTCAGGATTTTGCCTATTCTGAGATTTTTCTCTATAGAATCTGTAATTCTGAACCAATCGCTTTGAAATTTGGAACATTCATAGTATATAGTATGCCTAACCGATCAATGCTATCAGCAATTTTTTATCTCCATTATTTGTATGAGTTTTTGACTCCCCGCTTACCGCTCCGCTTCCGGACTGGATTTTTAAATTTCCGATATCTTGGAAAATATCCTCCAGAACCAAATTTGTTTTCTAGATTCGTAATCTACATGAATGAAACTATATAATTTCATGCCAAACTCAAAATAATTGGGATCGAAAAAATTTAATTTTTTTTATCATGGCTCACTCTTCGCTTTGAGTTCAGGATTTTGCCTATTCCGAGATTTTTCTCCATAGAATCTGTAATTCTAAACCAATCGCTTTGAAATTTGGAACATTTATAGTATATAGTATGCCTAACCGATCGATGCTATCAGCAATTTTTCATCTCCATTATTTGTATGAGTTTTTGACTCCCCGCTTCCCGCTCCGCTTCCGGACTGGATTTTTAAATTTCCGATATCTTGGAAAATATCCTCCAGATCCAAATTTGTTTTCTAGATTCGTAATCTACATGAATGAAACTATATATTTTCATGCCAAACTCGAAATAATTGGGATCGAAAAAATTTAATTTTTTTTATCATGGCTCACTCTTCGCTTTGAGTTCAGGATTTTGCCTATTCCGAGATTTTTCTCTATAGAATCTGTAATTCTGAACCAATCGCTTTGAAACTTGGAACATTTATAGTATATAGTGTGCCTAACCGATCGATGCTATCAGCAATTTTTTATTTCTATTATTTGTATGAGTTTTTGACTCCCCGCTTCCCGCTCCGCTTCCGGACTGGATTTTTAAATTTCCGATATCTTGGAAAATATCCTCCAGATCCAAATTTGTTTTCTAGATTCGTAATCTACATAAATCAAACTATATAATTTCATGCCAAACTCAAAATAATTGGGATCAAAAAAATTTAATTTTTTTTATCATGGCTCACTCTTCGCTTTGAGTTCAGGATTTTGCCTATTCCGAGATTTTTCTCCATAGAATCTGTAATTCTGAACCAATCGCTTTGAAATTTGGAACATTCATAGTATATAGTATGCCTAACCGATCGATGCTATCAGCAATTTTTTATCTCCATTATTTGTATGAGTTTTTGACTCCCCGCTTCCCGCTCCGCTTCCGGACTGGATTTTTAAATTTCCGATATCTTGGAAAATATCCTCCAGATCCAAATTTGTTTTCTAGATTCGTAGTCTACATGAATGAAACTATATAATTTCATGCCAAACTCAAAATAATTGGGATCGAAAAAATTTATTTTTTTTTATCATGGCTCACTCTTCGCTTTGAGTTCAGGATTTTGTCTATTCTGAGATTTTTCTCTATAGAACCTGTAATTCTGAACCAATCGCTTTGAAATTTGGAACATTCATAGTATATAGTATGCCTAACCGATCGATGCTATCAGCAATTTTTTATCTCCATTATTTGTATGAGTTTTTGACTCCCCGCTTCCCGCTCCGCTTCCGGACTGGATTTTTAAATTTCCGATATCTTGGAAAATATCCTCCAGATTCAAATTTGTTTCCTAGATTCGTAATCTACATGAATGAAACTATATAATTTCATGCCAAACTCAAAATAATTGGGATCAAAAAAATTTAATTTTTTTTATCATGGCTCACTCTTCGCTTTGAGTTCAGGATTTTGCCTATTCTGAGATTTTTCTCTATAGAATCTGTAATTCTGAACCAATTGCTTTAAAATTTAAACATTCATAGTATATAGTATGCCTAACCGATCGATGCTATCAGCAATTTTTTATCTCCATTATTTGTATGAGTTTTTGACTCCCCGCTTCCCGCTCCGCTTCCGGACTGGATTTTTAAATTTCCGATATCTTGGAAAATATCCTCCAGATCCAAATTTGTTTTCTAGATTCTTAATCCACATGAATGAAACTATATAATTTCATGCCAAACTCAAAATAATCGGGATCGAAAAAATTTAATTTTTTTTATCATGGCTCACTCTTCGCTTTGAGTTCAGGATTTTGTCTATTCTGAGATTTTTCTCTATAGAACCTGTAATTCTGAACCAATCGCTTTGAAATTTGGAACATTCATAGTATATAGTATGCCTAACCGATCGATGCTATCAGCAATTTTTTATCTCCATTATTTGTATGAGTTTTTGACTCCCCGCTTCCCGCTCCGCTTCCGGACTGGATTTTTAAATTTCCGATATCTTGGAAAATATCCTCCAGATCCAAATTTGTTTTCTAGATTCGTAGTCTACATGAATGAAACTATATAATTTCATGCCAAACTCAAAATAATTGGGATCGAAAAAATTTAATTTTTTTTATCATGGCTCACTCTTCGCTTTGAGTTCAGGATTTTGTCTATTCTGAGATTTTTCTCTATAGAACCTGTAATTCTAAACCAATCGCTTTGAAATTTGGAACATTCATAGTATATAGTATGCCTAACCGATCGATGCTATCAGCAATTTTTTATCTCCATTATTTGTATGAGTTTTTGACTCCCCGCTTCCCGCTCCGCTTCCGGACTGGATTTTTAAATTTCCGATATCTTGGAAAATATCCTCCAGATTCAAATTTGTTTTCTAGATTCGTAATCTACATGAATTAAACTATATAATTTCATGCCAAACTCAAAATAATTGGGATCAAAAAAATTTAATTTTTTTTATCATGGCTCACTCTTAGCTTTGAGTTCAGGATTTTGCCTATTCTGAGATTTTTCTCTATAGAATCTGTAATTCTGAACCAATTGCTTTAAAATTTAAACATTCATAGTATATAGTATGCCTAACCGATCGATGCTATCAGCAATTTTTTATCTCCATTATTTGTATGAGTTTTTGACTCCCCGCTTCCCGCTCCGCTTCCGGACTGGATTTTTAAATTTCCGATATCTTGGAAAATATCCTCCAGATCCAAATTTGTTTTCTAGATTCTTAATCCACATGAATGAAACTATATAATTTCATGCCAAACTCAAAATAATCGGGATCGAAAAAATTTAATTTTTTTTATCATGGCTCACTCTTCGCTTTGAGTTCAGGATTTTGTCTATTCTGAGATTTTTCTCTATAGAACCTGTAATTCTGAACCAATCGCTTTGAAATTTGGAACATTCATAGTATATAGTATGCCTAACCGATCGATGCTATCAGCAATTTTTTATCTCCATTATTTGTATGAGTTTTTGACTCCCCGCTTCCCGCTCCGCTTCCGGACTGGATTTTTAAATTTCCGATATCTTGGAAAATATCCTCCAGATCCAAATTTGTTTTCTAGATTCGTAGTCTACATGAATGAAACTATATAATTTCATGCCAAACTCAAAATAATTGGGATCGAAAAAATTTAATTTTTTTTTATCATGGCTCACTCTTCGCTTTGAGTTCAGGATTTTGTCTATTCTGAGATTTTTCTCTATAGAACCTGTAATTCTGAACCAATCGCTTTGAAATTTGGAACATTCATAGTATATAGTATGCCTAACCGATCGATGCTATCAGCAAGTTTTTATCTCCATTATTTGTATGAGTTTTTGACTCCCCGCTTCCCGCTCCGCTTCCGGACTGGATTTTTAAATTTCCGATATCTTGGAAAATATCCTCCAGATTCAAATTTGTTTTCTAGATTCGTAATCTACATGAATGAAACTATATAATTTCATGCCAAACTCAAAATAATTGGGATCAAAAAAATTTAATTTTTTTTATCATGGCTCACTCTTCGCTTTGAGTTGAGGATTTTGCCTATTCTGAGATTTTTCTCTATAGAATCTGTAATTCTGAACCAATTGCTTTAAAATTTAAACATTCATAGTATATAGTATGCCTAACCGATCGATGCTATCAGCAATTTTTTATCTCCATTATTTGTATGAGTTTTTGACTCCCCGCTTCCCGCTCCGCTTCCGGACTGGATTTTTAAATTTCCGATATCTTGGAAAATATCCTCCAGATCCAAATTTGTTTTCTAGATTCGTAATCTACATGAATGAAACTATATAATTTCATGCCAAACTCAAAATAATTGGGATCGAGAAAATTTAATTTTTTTTATCATGGCTCACTCTTCGCTTTGAGTTCAGGATTTTGCCTATTCCGAGATTTTTCTCCATAGAATCTGTAATTCTGAACCAATCGCTTTGAAATTTGAAACATTCATAGTATATAGTATGCCTAACCGATCGATGCTATCAGCAATTTTTTATCTCCATTATTTGTATGAGTTTTTGACTCCCCGCTTCCCGCTCCGCTTCCGGACTGGATTTTTAAATTTCCGATATCTTGGAAAATATCCTCCAGATCCAAATTTGTTTTCTAGATTCGTAATCTACATGAATGAAACTATATATTTTCATGCCAAACTCAAAATAATTGGGATCGAAAAAATTTAATTTTTTTTATCATGGCTCACTCTTCGCTTTGAGTTCAGGATTTTGCCTATTCCGAGATTTTTCTCCATAGAATCTGTAATTCTGAACCAATCGCTTTGAAATTTGGAGCATTAATAGTATATAGTATGCCTAACCGATCGATGCTATCAGCAATTTTTTATCTCTATTATTTGTATGAGTTTTTGACTCCCCGCTTCCCGCTCCGCTTCCGGACTGGATTTTTAAATTTCCGATATCTTGGAAAATATCCTCCAGATCCAAATTTGTTTTCTAGATTCGTAATCTACATGAATGAAACTATATAATTTCATGCCAAACTCAAAATAATTGAGATCAAAAAAATTTAATTTTTTTTATCATGGCTCACTCTTCGCTTTGAGTTCAGGATTTTGCCTATTCCGAGATTTTTCTCCATAGAATCTGTAATTCTGAACCAATCGCTTTGAAATTTGGAACATTCATAGTATATAGTATGCCTAACCGATCGATGCTATCAGCAATTTTTTATCTCCATTATTTGTATGAGTTTACGACTCCCCGCTTCCCGCTCCGCTTCCGGACTGGATTTTTAAATTTCCGATATCTTGGAAAATATCCTCCAGATCCAAATTTGTTTTCTGGATTCGTAATCTACATGAATGAAACTATATAATTTCATGCCAAACTCAAAATAATTGGGATCAAAAAAATTTAATTTTTTTTATCATGGCTCACTCTTCGCTTTGAGTTCAGGATTTTGCCTATTCTGAGATTTTTCTCTATAGAATCTGTAATTCTGAACCAATCGCTTTGAAATTTGGGACATTCATAGTATATAGTATGCCTAAACGATCGATGCTATCAGCAATTTTTTATCTCCATTATTTGTATGAGTTTTTGACTCCCCGCTTCCCGCTCCGCTTTCGGACTGGATTTTTAAATTTCCGATATCTTGGAAAATATCCTCCAGATCCAAATTTGTTTTCTAGATTCGTAATCTACATGAATGAAACTATATAATTTCATGCCAAACTCAAAATAATTGGGATCAAAAAAATTTAATTTTTTTTATCATGGCTCACTCTTCGCTTTGAGTTCAGGATTTTGCCTATTCTGAGATTTTTCTCTATAGAATCTGTAATTCTGAACCAATCGCTTTATAATTTGGAACATTAATAGTATATAGTATGCCTAACCGATCGATGCTATCAGCAATTTTTTATCTCTATTATTTGTATGAGTTTTTGACTCCCCGCTTCCCGCTCCGCTTCCGGACTGGATTTTTAAATTTCCGATATCTTGGAAAATATCCTCCAGATCCAAATTTGTTTTCTAGATTCGTAATCTACATGAATGAAACTATATAATTTCATGCCAAACTCAAAATAATTGAGATCAAAAAAATTTAATTTTTTTTTATCATGGCTCACTCTTCGCTTTGAGTTCAGGATTTTGCCTATTCCGAGATTTTTCTCCATAGAATCTGTAATTCTGAACCAATTGCTTTGAAATTTGGAACATTCATAGTATATAGTATGCCTAACCGATCGATGCTATCAGCAATTTTTTATCTCCATTATTTGTATGAGTTTACGACTCCCCGCTTCCCGCTCCGCTTCCGGACTGGATTTTTAAATTTCCGATATCTTGGAAAATATCCTCCAGATCCAAATTTGTTTTCTAGATTCGTAATCTACATGAATGAAACTATATAATTTCATGCCAAACTCAAAATAATTGGGATCAAAAAAATTTAATTTTTTTTATCATGGCTCACTCTTCGCTTTGAGTTCAGGATTTTGCCTATTCTGAGATTTTTCTCTATAGAATCTGTAATTCTGAACCAATCGCTTTGAAATTTGGGACATTCATAGTATATAGTATGCCTAAACGATCGATGCTATCAGCAATTTTTTATCTCCATTATTTGTATGAGTTTTTGACTCCCCGCTTCCCGCTCCGCTTTCGAACTGGATTTTTAAATTTCCGATATCTTGGAAAATATCCTCCAGATCCAAATTTGTTTTCTAGATTCGTAATCTACATGAATAAAACTATATAATTTCATGCCAAACTCACAATAATTGGAATCAAAAAAATTTAATTTTTTTTATCATGGCTCACTCTTCGCTTTGAGTTCAGGATTTTGCCTATTCCGAGATTTTTCTCTATAGAATCTGTAATTCTGAACCAATCGCTTTGAAACTTGGAACATTTATAGTATATAGTATGCCTAACCGATCGATGCTATCAGCAATTTTTTATTTTTATTATTTGTATGAGTTTTTGACTCCCCGCTTCCCGCTCCGCTTCCGGACTGGATTTTTAAATTTCCGTTATCTTGGAAAATATCCTCCAGATCCAAATTTGTTTTCTAGATTCGTAATCTACATGAATGAAACTATATAATTTCATGCCAAACTCAAAATAATTGGGATCAAAAAAATTTAATTTTTTTTATCATGGCTCACTCTTCGCTTTGAGTTCAGGATTTTGCCTATTCCGAGATTTTTCTCTATAGAATCTGTAATTCTGAACCAATCGCTTTGAAACTTGGAACATTTATAGTATATAGTATGCCTAACCGATCGATGCTATCAGCAATTTTTTATCTCCATTATTTGTATGAGTTTTTGACTCCCCGCTTCCCGCTCCGCTTCCGGACTGGATTTTTAAATTTCCGATATCTTGGAAAATATCCTCCAGATCCAAATTTGTTTTCTAGATTCGTAATCTACATGAATGAAACTATATAATTTCATGCCAAACTCAAAATAATTGGGATCAAAAAAATTTATTTTTTTTTATCATGGCTCACTCTTCGCTTTGAGTTCAGGATTTTGCCTATTCTGAGATTTTTCTCTATAGAACCTGTAATTCTGAACCAATCGCTTTGAAATTTGGAACATTCATAGTATATAGTATGCCTAACCGATCGATGCTATCAGCAATTTTTTATCTCCATTATTTGTATGAGTTTTTGACTCCTTGCTTCCCGCTCCGCTTCCGGACTGGATTTTTAAATTTCCGATATCTTGGAAAATATCCTCCAGATTCAAATTTGTTTTCTAGATTCGTAATCTACATGAATGAAACTATATAATTTCATGCCAAACTCAAAATAATTGGGATCAAAAAAATTTAATTTTTTTTATCATGGCTCACTCTTCGCTTTGAGTTCAGGATTTTGCCTATTCTGAGATTTTTCTCTATAGAATCTGTAATTCTGAACCAATCGCTTTAAAATTTAAACATTCATAGTATATAGTATGCCTAACCGATCGATGCTATCAGCAATTTTTTATCTCCATTATTTGTATGAGTTTTTGACTCCCCGCTTCCCGCTCCGCTTCCGGACTGGATTTTTAAATTTCCGATATCTTGGAAAATATCCTCCAGATCCAAATTTGTTTTCTAGATTCGTAATCTACATGAATGAAACTATATAATTTCATGCCAAACTCAAAATAATTGGGATCAAAAAAATTTAATTTTTTTTATCATGGCTCACTCTTCGCTTTGAGTTCAGGATTTTGCCTATCCTGAGATTTTTCTCAATAGAATCTGTAATTCTGAACCAATCGCTTTGAAATTTGGAACATTTATAGTATATAGTATGCCCAACCGATCAATGCTATCAGCAATTTTTTATCTCCATTATTTGTATGAGTTTTTGACTCCCCGCTTCCCGCTCCGCTTCCGGACTGGATTTTTAAATTTCCGATATCTTGGAAAATATCCTCCAGATCCAAATTTGTTTTCTAGATTCGTAATCTACATGAATGAAACTATATAATTTCATGCCAAACTCAAAATAATCGGGATCGAAAAAATTTAATTTTTTTTATCATGGCTCACTCTTCGCTTTGAGTTCAGGATTTTGTCTATTCTGAGATTTTTCTCTATAGAACCTGTAATTCTGAACCAATCGCTTTGAAATTTGGAACATTCATAGTATATAGTATGCCTAACCGATCGATGCTATCAGCAATTTTTTATCTCCATTATTTGTATGAGTTTTTGACTCCCCGCTTCCCGCTCCGCTTCCGGACTGGATTTTTAAATTTCCGATATCTTGGAAAATATCCTCCAGATCCAAATTTGTTTTCTAGATTCGTAGTCTACATGAATGAAACTATATAATTTCATGCCAAACTCAAAATAATTGGGATCGAAAAAATTTAATTTTTTTTATCATGGCTCACTCTTCGCTTTGAGTTCAGGATTTTGTCTATTCTGAGATTTTTCTCTATAGAACCTGTAATTCTAAACCAATCGCTTTGAAATTTGGAACATTCATAGTATATAGTATGCCTAACCGATCGATGCTATCAGCAATTTTTTATCTCCATTATTTGTATGAGTTTTTGACTCCCCGCTTCCCGCTCCGCTTCCGGACTGGATTTTTAAATTTCCGATATCTTGGAAAATATCCTCCAGATTCAAATTTGTTTTCTAGATTCGTAATCTACATGAATTAAACTATATAATTTCATGCCAAACTCAAAATAATTGGGATCAAAAAAATTTAATTTTTTTTATCATGGCTCACTCTTAGCTTTGAGTTCAGGATTTTGCCTATTCTGAGATTTTTCTCTATAGAATCTGTAATTCTGAACCAATTGCTTTAAAATTTAAACATTCATAGTATATAGTATGCCTAACCGATCGATGCTATCAGCAATTTTTTATCTCCATTATTTGTATGAGTTTTTGACTCCCCGCTTCCCGCTCCGCTTCCGGACTGGATTTTTAAATTTCCGATATCTTGGAAAATATCCTCCAGATCCAAATTTGTTTTCTAGATTCTTAATCCACATGAATGAAACTATATAATTTCATGCCAAACTCAAAATAATCGGGATCGAAAAAATTTAATTTTTTTTATCATGGCTCACTCTTCGCTTTGAGTTCAGGATTTTGTCTATTCTGAGATTTTTCTCTATAGAACCTGTAATTCTGAACCAATCGCTTTGAAATTTGGAACATTCATAGTATATAGTATGCCTAACCGATCGATGCTATCAGCAATTTTTTATCTCCATTATTTGTATGAGTTTTTGACTCCCCGCTTCCCGCTCCGCTTCCGGACTGGATTTTTAAATTTCCGATATCTTGGAAAATATCCTCCAGATCCAAATTTGTTTTCTAGATTCGTAGTCTACATGAATGAAACTATATAATTTCATGCCAAACTCAAAATAATTGGGATCGAAAAAATTTAATTTTTTTTTATCATGGCTCACTCTTCGCTTTGAGTTCAGGATTTTGTCTATTCTGAGATTTTTCTCTATAGAACCTGTAATTCTGAACCAATCGCTTTGAAATTTGGAACATTCATAGTATATAGTATGCCTAACCGATCGATGCTATCAGCAAGTTTTTATCTCCATTATTTGTATGAGTTTTTGACTCCCCGCTTCCCGCTCCGCTTCCGGACTGGATTTTTAAATTTCCGATATCTTGGAAAATATCCTCCAGATTCAAATTTGTTTTCTAGATTCGTAATCTACATGAATGAAACTATATAATTTCATGCCAAACTCAAAATAATTGGGATCAAAAAAATTTAATTTTTTTTATCATGGCTCACTCTTCGCTTTGAGTTGAGGATTTTGCCTATTCTGAGATTTTTCTCTATAGAATCTGTAATTCTGAACCAATTGCTTTAAAATTTAAACATTCATAGTATATAGTATGCCTAACCGATCGATGCTATCAGCAATTTTTTATCTCCATTATTTGTATGAGTTTTTGACTCCCCGCTTCCCGCTCCGCTTCCGGACTGGATTTTTAAATTTCCGATATCTTGGAAAATATCCTCCAGATCCAAATTTGTTTTCTAGATTCGTAATCTACATGAATGAAACTATATAATTTCATGCCAAACTCAAAATAATTGGGATCGAGAAAATTTAATTTTTTTTATCATGGCTCACTCTTCGCTTTGAGTTCAGGATTTTGCCTATTCCGAGATTTTTCTCCATAGAATCTGTAATTCTGAACCAATCGCTTTGAAATTTGAAACATTCATAGTATATAGTATGCCTAACCGATCGATGCTATCAGCAATTTTTTATCTCCATTATTTGTATGAGTTTTTGACTCCCCGCTTCCCGCTCCGCTTCCGGACTGGATTTTTAAATTTCCGATATCTTGGAAAATATCCTCCAGATCCAAATTTGTTTTCTAGATTCGTAATCTACATGAATGAAACTATATATTTTCATGCCAAACTCAAAATAATTGGGATCGAAAAAATTTAATTTTTTTTATCATGGCTCACTCTTCGCTTTGAGTTCAGGATTTTGCCTATTCCGAGATTTTTCTCCATAGAATCTGTAATTCTGAACCAATCGCTTTGAAATTTGGAACATTAATAGTATATAGTATGCCTAACCGATCGATGCTATCAGCAATTTTTTATCTCTATTATTTGTATGAGTTTTTGACTCCCCGCTTCCCGCTCCGCTTCCGGACTGGATTTTTAAATTTCCGATATCTTGGAAAATATCCTCCAGATCCAAATTTGTTTTCTAGATTCGTAATCTACATGAATGAAACTATATAATTTCATGCCAAACTCAAAATAATTGAGATCAAAAAAATTTAATTTTTTTTATCATGGCTCACTCTTCGCTTTGAGTTCAGGATTTTGCCTATTCCGAGATTTTTCTCCATAGAATCTGTAATTCTGAACCAATCGCTTTGAAATTTGGAACATTCATAGTATATAGTATGCCTAACCGATCGATGCTATCAGCAATTTTTTATCTCCATTATTTGTATGAGTTTACGACTCCCCGCTTCCCGCTCCGCTTCCGGACTGGATTTTTAAATTTCCGATATCTTGGAAAATATCCTCCAGATCCAAATTTGTTTTCTAGATTCGTAATCTACATGAATGAAACTATATAATTTCATGCCAAACTCAAAATAATTGGGATCAAAAAAATTTAATTTTTTTTATCATGGCTCACTCTTCGCTTTGAGTTCAGGATTTTGCCTATTCTGAGATTTTTCTCTATAGAATCTGTAATTCTGAACCAATCGCTTTGAAATTTGGGACATTCATAGTATATAGTATGCCTAAACGATCGATGCTATCAGCAATTTTTTATCTCCATTATTTGTATGAGTTTTTGACTCCCCGCTTCCCGCTCCGCTTTCGGACTGGATTTTTAAATTTCCGATATCTTGGAAAATATCCTCCAGATCCAAATTTGTTTTCTAGATTCGTAATCTACATGAATGAAACTATATAATTTCATGCCAAACTCAAAATAATTGGGATCAAAAAAATTTAATTTTTTTTATCATGGCTCACTCTTCGCTTTGAGTTCAGGATTTTGCCTATTCCGAGATTTTTCTCCATAGAATCTGTAATTCTGAACCAATCGCTTTGAAATTTGGAACATTTATAGTATATAGTATGCCTAACCGATCGATGCTATCAGCAATTTTTTATCTCCATTATTTGTATGAGTTTTTGACTCCCCGCATCCCGCTCCGCTTCCGGACTGGATTTTTAAATTTCCGATATCTTGGAAAATATCCTCCAGATCCAAATTTGTTTCCTAGATTCGTAATCTACATGAATGAAACTATATAATTTCATGCCAAACTCAAAATAATTGGGATCAAAAAAATTTAATTTTTTTTATCATGGCTCACTCTTCGCTTTGAGTTCAGGATTTTGCCTATTCTGAGATTTTTCTCTATAGAATCTGTAATTCTGAACCAATCGCTTTATAATTTGGAACATTAATAGTATATAGTATGCCTAACCGATCGATGCTATCAGCAATTTTTTATCTCTATTATTTGTATGAGTTTTTGACTCCCCGCTTCCCGCTCCGCTTCCGGACTGGATTTTTAAATTTCCGATATCTTGGAAAATATCCTCCAGATCCAAATTTGTTTTCTAGATTCGTAATCTACATGAATGAAACTATATAATTTCATGCCAAACTCAAAATAATTGAGATCAAAAAAATTTAATTTTTTTTTATCATGGCTCACTCTTCGCTTTGAGTTCAGGATTTTGCCTATTCCGAGATTTTTCTCCATAGAATCTGTAATTCTGAACCAATTGCTTTGAAATTTGGAACATTCATAGTATATAGTATGCCTAACCGATCGATGCTATCAGCAATTTTTTATCTCCATTATTTGTATGAGTTTACGACTCCCCGCTTCCCGCTCCGCTTCCGGACTGGATTTTTAAATTTCCGATATCTTGGAAAATATCCTCCAGATCCAAATTTGTTTTCTAGATTCGTAATCTACATGAATGAAACTATATAATTTCATGCCAAACTCAAAATAATTGGGATCAAAAAAATTTAATTTTTTTTATCATGGCTCACTCTTCGCTTTGAGTTCAGGATTTTGCCTATTCTGAGATTTTTCTCTATAGAATCTGTAATTCTGAACCAATCGCTTTGAAATTTGGGACATTCATAGTATATAGTATGCCTAAACGATCGATGCTATCAGCAATTTTTTATCTCCATTATTTGTATGAGTTTTTGACTCCCCGCTTCCCGCTCCGCTTTCGGACTGGATTTTTAAATTTCCGATATCTTGGAAAATATCCTCCAGATCCAAATTTGTTTTCTAGATTCGTAATCTACATGAATAAAACTATATAATTTCATGCCAAACTCACAATAATTGGAATCAAAAAAATTTAATTTTTTTTATCATGGCTCACTCTTCGCTTTGAGTTCAGGATTTTGCCTATTCCGAGATTTTTCCCTATAGAATCTGTAATTCTGAACCAATCGCTTTGAAACTTGGAACATTTATAGTATATAGTATGCCTAACCGATCGATGCTATCAGCAATTTTTTATTTCTATTATTTGTATGAGTTTTTGACTCCCCGCTTCCCGCTCCGCTTCCGGACTGGATTTTTAAATCTCCGATATCTTGGAAAATATCCTCCAGATCCAAATTTGTTTTCTAGATTCGTAATCTACATAAATGAAACTATATAATTTCATGCCAAACTCAAAATAATTGGGATCAAAAAAATTTAATTTTCTTTATCATGGCTCACTCTTCGCTTTGAGTTCAGGATTTTGCCTATTCCGAGATTTTTCTCTATAGAATCTGTAATTCTGAACCAATCGCCTTGAAATTTGGAACATTTATAGTATATAGTATGCCTAACCGATCGATGCTATCAGCAATTTTTTATCTCCATTATTTGTATGAGTTTTTGACTCCCCGCTTCCCGCTCCGCTTCCGGACTGGATTTTTAAATTTCCGATATCTTGGAAAATATCCTCCAGATCCAAATTTGTTTTCTAGATTCGTAATCTACATGAATAAAACTATATAATTTCATGCCAAACTCAAAATAATTGGAATCAAAAAAATTTAATTTTTTTTATCATGGCTCACTCTTCGCTTTGAGTTCAGGATTTTGCCTATTCCGAGATTTTTCTCTATAGAATCTGTAATTCTGAACCAATCGCTTTGAAACTTGGAACATTTATAGTATATAGTATGCCTAACCGATCGATGCTATCAGCAATTTTTTATTTTTATTATTTGTATGAGTTTTTGACTCCCCGCTTCCCGCTCCGCTTCCGGACTGGATTTTTAAATTTCCGTTATCTTGGAAAATATCCTCCAGATCCAAATTTGTTTTCTAGATTCGTAATCTACATGAATGAAACTATATAATTTCATGCCAAACTCAAAATAATTGGGATCAAAAAAATTTAATTTTTTTTATCATGGCTCACTCTTCGCTTTGAGTTGAGGATTTTGCCTATTCTGAGATTTTTCTCTATAGAATCTGTAATTCTGAACCAATTGCTTTAAAATTTAAACATTCATAGTATATAGTATGCCTAACCGATCGATGCTATCAGCAATTTTTTATCTCCATTATTTGTATGAGTTTTTGACTCCCCGCTTCCCGCTCCGCTTCCGGACTGGATTTTTAAATTTCCGATATCTTGGAAAATATCCTCCAGATCCAAATTTGTTTTCTAGATTCGTAATCTACATGAATAAAGCTATATAATTTCATGCCAAACTCAAAATAATTGGGATCGAAAAAATTTAATTTTTTTTATCATGGCTCACTCTTCGCTTTGAGTTCAGGATTTTGCCTATTCCGAGATTTTTCTCCATAGAATCTGTAATTCTTAACCAATCGCTTTGAAATTTGAAACATTTATAGTATATAGTATGCCTAACCGATCGATGCTATCAGCAATTTTTTATCTCCATTATTTGTATGAGTTTTTGACTCCCCGCTTCCCGCTCCGCTTCTGGACTGGATTTTTAAATTTCCGATATCTTGGAAAATATCCTCCAGATCCAAATTTGTTTTCTAGATTCGTAATCTACATGAATGAAACTATATAATTTCATGCCAAACTCAAAATAATTGGGATCGAAAAAATTTAATTTTTTTTATCATGGCTCACTCTTCGCTTTGAGTTCAGGATTTTGTCTATTCCGAGATTTTTCTCCATAGAATCTGTAATTCTGAACCAATCGCTTTGAAATTTGGAACATTTATAGTATATAGTATGCCTAACCGATCAATGCTATCAGCAATTTTTTATCTCCATTATTTGTATGAGTTTTTGACTCCCCGCTTCCCGCTCCGCTTCCGGACTGGATTTTTAAATTTCCGATATCTTGGAAAATATCCTCCAGATCCAAATTTGTTTTCTAGATTCGTAATCCACATGAATGAAACTATATAATTTCATGCCAAACTTGAAATAATTGGGATCGAAAAAATTTAATTTTTTTTATCATGGCTCACTCTTCGCTTTGAGTTCAGGATTTTGTCTATTCCGAGATTTTTCTCCATAGAATCTGTAATTCTGAACCAATCGCTTTGAAATTTGGAACATTTATAGTATATAGTATGCCTAACCGAACAATGCTATTAGCAATTTTTTATCTCCATTATTTGTATGAGTTTTTGACTCCCCGCTTCCCGCTCCGTTTCCGGACTGGATTTTTAAATTTCCGATATCTTGGAAAATATTCTCCAGATCCAAATTTGTTTTCTAGATTCGTAATCTACATGAATGAAACTATATAATTTCATGCCAAACTCAAAATAATTGGGATCAAAAAAATTTATTTTTTTTTATCATGGCTCACTCTTCGCTTTGAGTTCAGGATTTTGCCTATTCTGAGATTTTTCTCTATAGAATCTGTAATTCTGAACCAATCGCTTTGAAATTTGGAACATTAATAGTATATAGTATGCCTAACCGATCGATGCTATCAGCAATTCTTTATCTCCATTATTTGTATGAGTTTTTGACTCCCCGCTTCCCGCTCCGCTTCCGGACTGGATTTTTAAATTTCCGATATCTTGGGAAATATCCTCCAGATCCAAATTTGTTTTCTAGATTCGTAATCTACATGAATGAAACTATATAATTTCATGCCAAACTCTAAATAATTGGGATCGAAAAAATTTAATTTTTTTTATCATGGCTCACTCTTCGCTTTGAGTTCAGGATTTTGTCTATTCCGAGATTTTTCTCCATAGAATCTGTAATTCTGAACCAATCGCTTTGAAATTTGGAACATTCATAGTATATAGTATGCCTAACCGAACAATGCTATTAGCAATTTTTTATCTCTATTATTTGTATGAGTTTTTGACTCCCCGCTTCCCGCTCCGCTTCCGGACTGGATTTTTAAATTTCCGATATCTTGGAAAATATTCTCCAGATCCAAATTTGTTTTCTAGATTCGTAATCTACATGAATGAAACTATATAATTTCATGCCAAACTCAAAATAATTGGGATCGAAAAAATTTAATTTTTTTTATCATGGCTCACTCTTCGCTTTGAGTTCAGGATTTTGTCTATTCCGAGATTTTTCTCCATAGAATCTGTAATTCTGAACCAATCGCTTTGAAATTTGGAACATTTATAGTATATAGTATGCCTAACCGATCAATGCTATTAGCAATTCTTTATCTCCATTATTTGTATGAGTTTTTGACTCCCCGCTTCCCGCTCCGCTTCCGGACTGGATTTTTAAATTTCCGATATCTTGGAAAATATTCTCCAGATCCAAATTTGTTTTCTAGATTCGTAATCTACATGAATGAAACTATATAATTTCATGCCAAACTCAAAATAATTGGGATCAAAAAAATTTAATTTTTTTTATCATGGCTCACTCTTCGCTTTGAGTTCAGGATTTTGCCTATTCTGAGATTTTTCTCTATAGAATCTGTAATTCTGAACCAATCGCTTTGAAATTTGGAACATTTATAGTATATAGTATGCCCAACCGATCGATGCTATCAGCAATTTTTTATCTCCATTATTTGTATGAGTTTTTGACTCCCCGCTTCCCGCTCCGCTTCCGGACTGGATTTTTAAATTTCCGATATCTTGGAAAATATCCTCCAGATCCAAATTTGTTTTCTAGATTCGTAATCTACATGAATGAAACCATATAATTTCATGCCAAACTCAAAATAATTGGGATCAAAAAAATTTAATTTTTTTTATCATGGCTCACTCTTCGCTTTGAGTTCAGGATTTTGCCTATTCTGAGATTTTTCTCCATAGAATCTGTAATTCGGAACCAATCGCTTTGAAATTTGGAACATTTATAGTATATAGTATGCCCAACCGATCGATGCTATCAGCAATTTTTTATCTCCATTATTTGTATGAGTTTTTGACTCCCCGCTTCCCGCTCCGCTTCCGGACTGGATTTTTAAATTTCCGATATCTTGGAAAATATCCTCCAGATCCAAATTTGTTTTCTAGATTCGTAATCTACATGAATGAAACTATATAATTTCATGCCAAACTCAAAATAATTGGGATCAAAAAAATTTATTTTTTTTTATCATGGCTCACTCTTCGCTTTGAGTTCAGGATTTTGCCTATTCTGAGATTTTTCTCTATAGAATCTGTAATTCTGAACCAATCGCTTTGAAATTTGGAACATTTATAGTATATAGTATGCCCAACCGATCGATGCTATCAGCAATTTTTTATCTCCATTATTTGTATGAGTTTTTGACTCCCCGCTTTCCGCTCCGCTTCCGGACTGGATTTTTAAATTTCCGATATCTTGGAAAATATCCTCCAGATCCAAATTTGTTTTCTAGATTCGTAATCTACATGAATGAAACTATATAATTTCATGCCAAACTCAAAATAATTGGGATCAAAAAAATTTAATTTTTTTTATCATGGCTCACTCTTCGCTTTGAGTTCAGGATTTTGCCTATTCTGAGATTTTTCTCTATAGAATCTGTAATTCTGAACCACTCGCTTTGAAATTCCGAACATCTATAGTATATAGTATGCCTAAGCGATCGATGCTATCAGCAATTCTTTATCTCCATTATTTGTATGAGTTTTTGACTCCCCGCTTCCCGCTCCGCTTTTCCGGACTGGATTTTTGAATTTTCGATATCTTGGAAAATATCCTCCAGATCCAAATTTGTTTTCTAGATTCGTAATCTACATGGATGGAACTATATAATTTCATGCCAAACTCAAAATAATTGAGATCAAAAAAATTTAATTTTTTTTATTATGGCTCACTCTTCGCTTTGAGTTCAGGATTTTGCCTATTCTGAGATTCTTCTCTATAGAATCTGTAATTCGGAACCAATCGCTTCGAAATTTGGAACATTTATAGTATATAGTATGCCTAACCGATCGATGCTATCAGCAATTTTTTATCCCCATTATTTGTATGAGTTTTTGACTCCCCGCTTCCCGCACCGCTTTTCCGGACTGGATTATTGAATTTCCGATATCTTGGAAAATATCCTCCAGATCCAAATTTGTTTTCTAGATTCGTAATCTACATGAATGAAACTATATAATTTCATGCCAAACTCAAAATAATTGGGATCAAAAAAATTTAATTTTTTTTATCATGGCTCACTCTTCGCTTTGAGTTCAGGATTTTGCCTATTCTGAGATTTTTCTCTATAGAATCTGTAATTCTGCACCAATCGCTTTGAAATTTGGAACATTTATAGTATATAGTATGCCCAACCGATCGATGCTATCAGCAATTCTTCATCTTCATTATTTGTATGAGTTTTTGACTCCCCGCTTCCCGCTCCGCTTCCGGACTGGATTTTTAAATTTCCGATATCTTGGAAAATATTCTCCAGATCCAAATTTGTTTTCTAGATTCGTAATCTGCATGAATTAAACTATATAATTTCATGCCAAACTCAAAATAATTGGGATCAAAAAAATTTAATTTTTTTTATCATGGCTCACTCTTCGCTTTGAGTTCAGGATTTTGCCTATTCTGAGATTTTTCTCTATAGAATCTGTAATTCTGAACCAATCGCTTTGAAATTTGGAACATTTATAGTATATAGTATGCCCAACCGATCGATGCTATCAGCAATTTTTTATCTCCATTATTTGTATGAGTTTTTGACTCCCCGCTTCCCGCTCCGCTTTTCCGGACTGGATTTTTGAATTTTCGATATCTTGGAAAATATCCTCCAGATCCAAATTTGTTTTCTAGATTCGTAATCTACATGGATGAAACTATATAATTTCATGCCAAACTCAAAATAATTGGGATCAAAAAAATTTAATTTTTTTTATCATGGCTCACTCTTCGCTTTGAGTTCAGGATTTTGCCTATTCTGAGATTTTTCTCTATAGAATCTGTAATTCTGCACCAATCGCTTTGAAATTTGGAACATTTATAGTATATAGTATGCCCAACCGATCGATGCTATCAGCAATTCTTCATCTTCATTATTTGTATGAGTTTTTGACTCCCCGCTTCCCGCTCCGCTTCCGGACTGGATTTTTAAATTTCCGATATCTTGGAAAATATTCTCCAGATCCAAATTTGTTTTCTAGATTCGTAATCTACATGAATGAAACTATATAATTTCATGCCAAACTCAAAATAATTGGGATCAAAAAAATTTAATTTTTTTTATTATGGCTCACTCTTCGCTTTGAGTTCAGGATTTTGCCTATTCTGAGATTCTTCTCTATAGAATCTGTAATTCGGAACCAATCGCTTTGAAATTTGGAACATTTATAGTATATAGTATGCCTAACCGATCGATGCTATCAGCAATTTTTTATCTCCATTATTTGTATGAGTTTTTGACTCCCCGCTTCCCGCTCCGCTTTTCCGGACTGGATTTTTGAATTTTCGATATCTTGGAAAATATCCTCCAGATCCAAATTTGTTTTCTAGATTCGTAATCTACATGGATGAAACTATATAATTTCATGCCAAACTCAAAATAATTGGGATCAAAAAAATTTAATTTTTTTTATCATGGCTCACTCTTCGCTTTGAGTTCAGGATTTTGCCTATTCTGAGATTTTTCTCTATAGAATCTGTAATTCTGCACCAATCGCTTTGAAATTTGGAACATTTATAGTATATAGTATGCCCAACCGATCGATGCTATCAGCAATTCTTCATCTTCATTATTTGTATGAGTTTTTGACTCCCCGCTTCCCGCTCCGCTTCCGGACTGGATTTTTAAATTTCCGATATCTTGGAAAATATTCTCCAGATCCAAATTTGTTTTCTAGATTCGTAATCTGCATGAATTAAACTATATAATTTCATGCCAAACTCAAAATAATTGGGATCAAAAAAATTTAATTTTTTTTATCATGGCTCACTCTTCGCTTTGAGTTCAGGATTTTGCCTATTCTGAGATTTTTCTCTATAGAATCTGTAATTCTGAACCACTCGCTTTGAAATTTCGAACATTTATAGTATATAGTATGCCTAAGCGATCGATGCTATCAGAAATTCTTTATCTCCATTATTTGTATGAGTTTTTGACTCCCCGCTTCCCGCTCCGCTTTTCCGGACTGGATTTTTGAATTTTCGATATCTTGGAAAATATCCTCCAGATCCAAATTTGTTTTCTAGATTCGTAATCTACATGGATGGAACTATATAATTTCATGCCAAACTCAAAATAATTGAGATCAAAAAAAATTAATTTTTTTTATCATGGCTCAATCTTCGCTTTGAGTTCAGGATTTTGCCTATTCTGAGATTCTTCTCTATAGAATCTGTAATTCGGAACCAATCGCTTTGAAATTTGAAACATTTATAGTATATAGTATGCCTAACCGATCGATGCTATCAGCAATTTTTTATCTCCATTATTTGTATGAGTTTTTGACTCCCCGCTTCCCGCTCCGCTTCCGGACTGGATTTTTAAATTTCCGATATCTTGGAAAATATCCTCCAGATCCAAATTTGTTTTCTAGATTCGTAATCTACATGAATGAAACTATATAATTTCATGCCAAACTCAAAATAATTGGGATCAAAAAAATTTAATTTTTTTTATCATGGCTCACTCTTCGCTTTGAGTTCAGGATTTTGCCTATTCTGAGATTTTTCTCTATAGAATCTGTAATTCGGAACCAATCGCTTTGAAATTTGAAACATTTATAGTATATAGTATGCCTAACCGATCGATGCTATCAGCAATTTTTTATCTCCATTATTTGTATGAGTTTTTGACTCCCCGCTTCCCGCTCCGCTTCCGGACTGGATTTTTAAATTTCCGATATCTTGGAAAATATCCTCCAGATCCAAATTTGTTTTCTAGATTCGTAATCTACATGAATAAAACTATATAATTTCATGCCAAACTCAAAATAATTGGGATCAAAAAAATTTAATTTTTTTTATCATGGCTCACTCTTCGCTTTGAGTTCAGGATTTTGCCTATTCTGAGATTTTTCTTTATAGAATCTGTAATTCTGAACCAATCGCTTTGAAATTTAGAACATTTATAGTATATAGTATGCCCAACCGATCGATGCTATCAGCAATTTTTTATCTCCATTATTTGTATGAGTTTTTGACTCCCCGCTTCCCGCTCCGCTTTTCCGGACTGGATTTTTGAATTTTCGATATCTTGGAAAATATCCTCCAGATCCAAATTTGTTTTCTAGATTCGTAATCTACATGGATGAAACTATATAATTTCATGCCTAACTCAAAATAATTGGGATCAAAAAAATTTAATTTTTTTTATCATGGCTCACTCTTCGCTTTGAGTTCAGGATTTTGCCTATTCTGAGATTTTTCTCTATAGAATCTGTAATTCTGCACCAATCGCTTTGAAATTTGGAACATTTATAGTATATAGTATGCCCAACCGATCGATGCTATCAGCAATTCTTCATCTTCATTATTTGTATGAGTTTTTGACTCCCCGCTTCCCGCTCCGCTTCCGGACTGGATTTTTAAATTTCCGATATCTTGGAAAATATTCTCCAGATCCAAATTTGTTTTCTAGATTCGTAATCTACATGAATGAAACTATATAATTTCATGCCAAACTCAAAATAATTGGGATCAAAAAAATTTAATTTTTTTTATCATAGCTCACTCTTCGCTTTGAGTTCAGGATTTTGCCTATTCTGAGATTCTTCTCTATAGAATCTGTAATTCGGAACCAATCGCTTTGAAATTTGGAACATTCATAGTATATAGTATGCCTAACCGATCGATGCTATCAGCAATTTTTTATCTCCATTATTTGTATGAGTTTTTGACTCCCCGCTTCCCGCTCCGCTTTTCCGGACTGGATTATTGAATTTCCGATATCTTGGAAAATATCCTCCAGATCCAAATTTGTTTTCTAGATTCGTAATCTACATGTATGAAACTATATAATTTCATGCCAAACTCAAAATAATTGGGATCAAAAAAATTTAATTTTTTTTATCATGGCTCACTCTTCGCTTTGAGTTCAGGATTTTGCCTATTCTGAGATTTTTCTCTATAGAATCTGTAATTCTGCACCAATCGCTTTGAAATTTGGAACATTCATAGTATATAGTATGCCCAACCGATCGATGCTATCAGCAATTCTTCATCTTCATTATTTGTATGAGTTTTTGACTCCCCGCTTCCCGCTCCGCTTCCGGACTGGATTTTTAAATTTCCGATATCTTGGAAAATATTCTCCAGATCCAAATTTGTTTTCTAGATTCGTAATCTACATGAATTAAACTATATAATTTCATGCCAAACTCAAAATAATTGGGATCAAAAAAATTTAATTTTTTTTATCATGGCTCACTCTTCGCTTTGAGTTCAGGATTTTGCCTATTCTGAGATTTTTCTCTATAGAATCTGTAATTCTGCACCAATCGCTTTGAAATTTGGAACATTTATAGTATATAGTATGCCTAACCGATCGATGCTATCAGCAATTCTTTATCTCCATTATTTGTATGAGTTTTTGACTCCCCGCTTCCCGCTCCGCTTTTCCGGACTGGATTTTTGAATTTTCGATATCTTGGAAAATATCCTCCAGATCCAAATTTGTTTTCTAGATTCGTAATCTACATGGATGAAACCATATAATTTCATGCCAAACTCAAAATAATTGAGATCAAAAAAATTTAATTGTTTTTATCATGGCTCACTCTTCGCTTTGAGTTCAGGATTTTGCCTATTCTGAGATTCTTCTCTATAGAATCTGTAATTCGGAACCAATCGCTTTGAAATTTGGAACATTCATAGTATATAGTATGCCTAACCGATCGATGCTATCAGCAATTTTTTATCTCCATTATTTGTATGAGTTTTTGACTCCCCGCTTCCCGCTCCGCTACCGGACTGGATTTTTAAATTTCCGATATCTTGGAAAATATCCTCCAGATCCAAATTTGTTTTCTAGATTCGTAATCTACATGAATGAAACTATATAATTTCATGCCAAACTCAAAATAATTGGGATCAAAAAAATTTAATTTTTTTTATCATGTCTCACTCTTCGCTTTGAGTTCAGGATTTTGCCTATTCTGAGATTTTTCTCTATAGAATCTGTAATTCTGAACCAATCGCTTCGAAATTTGGAACATTTATAGTATATAGTATGCCCAACCGATCGATGCTATCAGCAATTTTTTATCTCCATTATTTGTATGAGTTTTTGACTCCCCGCTTCCCGCTCCGCTTCCGGACTGGATTTTTAAATTTCCGATATCTTGGAAAATATCCTCCAGATCCAAATTTGTTTTCTAGATTCGTAATCTACATGAATGAAACTATATAATTTCATGCCAAACTCAAAATAATTGGGATCAAAAAAATTTAATTTTTTTTATCATGGCTCACTCTTCGCTTTGAGTTCAGGATTTTGCCTATTCTGAGATTTTTCTCTATAGAATCTGTAATTCTGAACCAATCGCTTTGAAATTTGGAACATTTATAGTATATAGTATGCCCAACCGATCGATGCTATCAGCAATTTTTTATCTCCATTATTTGTCTGAGTTTTTGACTCCCCGCTTCCCGCTCCGCTTTTCCGGACTGGATTTTTGAATTTTCGATATCTTGGAAAATATCCTCCAGATCCAAATTTGTTTTCTAGATTCGTAATCTACATGGATGAAACTATATAATTTCATGCCAAACTCAAAATAATTGGGATCAAAAAAATTTAATTTTTTTTATCATGGCTCACTCTTCGCTTTGAGTTCAGGATTTTGCCTATTCTGAGATTTTTCTCTATAGAATCTGTAATTCTGCACCAATCGCTTTGAAATTTGGAACATTTATAGTATATAGTATGCCCAACCGATCGATGCTATCAGCAATTCTTCATCTTCATTATTTGTATGAGTTTTTGACTCCCCGCTTCCCGCTCCGCTTCCGGACTGGATTTTTAAATTTCCGATATCTTGGAAAATATCCTCCAGATCCAAATTTGTTTTCTAGATTCGTAATCTACATGAATGAAACTATATAATTTCATGCCAAACTCAAAATAATTGGGATCAAAAAAATTTAATTTTTTTTATCATGGCTCACTCTTCGCTTTGAGTTCAGGATTTTGCCTATTCTGAGATTTTTCTCTATAGAATCTGTAATTCTGAACCAATCGCTTTGAAATTTGGAACATTTATAGTATATAGTATGCCCAACCGATCGATGCTATCAGCAATTTTTTATCTCCATTATTTGTATGAGTTTTTGACTCCCCGCTTCCCGCTCCGCTTCCGGACTGGATTTTTAAATTTCCGATATCTTGGAAAATATCCTCCAGATCCAAATTTGTTTTCTAGATTCGTAATCTGCATGAATGAAACTATATAATTTAATGCCAAACTCAAAATAATTGGGATCAAAAAAATTTAATTTTTTTTATCATGGCTCACTCTTCGCTTTGAGTTCAGGATTTTGCCTATTCTGAGATTCTTCTCTATAGAATCTGTAATTTGGAACCAATCGCTTTGAAATTTGGAACATTTATAGTATATAGTATGCCTAACCGATCGATGCTATCAGCAATTTTTTATCTCCATTATTTGTATGAGTTTTTGACTCCCCGCTTCCCGCTCCGCTACCGGACTGGATTTTTAAATTTCCGATATCTTGGAAAATATCCTCCAGATCCAAATTTGTTTTCTAGATTCGTAATCTACATGAATGAAACTATATAATTTCATGCCAAACTCAAAATAATTGGGATCAAAAAAATTTAATTTTTTTTATCATGTCTCACTCTTCGCTTTGAGTTCAGGATTTTGCCTATTCTGAGATTTTTCTCTATAGAATCTGTAATTCTGAACCAATCGCTTTGAAATTTGGAACATTTATAGTATATAGTATGCCCAACCGATCGATGCTATCAGCAATTTTTTATCTCCATTATTTGTATGAGTTTTTGACTCCCCGCTTCCCGCTCCGCTTCCGGACTGGATTTTTAAATTTCCGATATCTTGGAAAATATCCTCCAGATCCAAATTTGTTTTCTAGATTCGTAATCTACATGAATGAAACTATATAATTTCATGCCAAACTCAAAATAATTGGGATCAAAAAAATTTAATTTTTTTTATCATGGCTCACTCTTCGCTTTGAGTTCAGGATTTTGCCTATTCTGAGATTTTTCTCTATAGAATCTGTAATTCTGAACCAATCGCTTTGAAATTTGGAACATTTATAGTATATAGTATGCCCAACCGATCGATGCTATCAGCAATTTTTTATCTCCATTATTTGTATGAGTTTTTGACTCCCCGCTTCCCGCTCCGCTTTTCCGGACTGGATTTTTGAATTTTCGATATCTTGGAAAATATCCTCCAGATCCAAATTTGTTTTCTAGATTCGTAATCTACATGGATGAAACTATATAATTTCATGCCAAACTCAAAATAATTGGGATCAAAAAA
Organism: Dromius quadrimaculatus; assembly: GCA_963989225.1. NCBI lineage: Eukaryota > Metazoa > Arthropoda > Insecta > Coleoptera > Carabidae > Dromius > Dromius quadrimaculatus. The sequence goes on from OZ022328.1 coordinate 985,616, forward strand.
ATTTAATTTTTTTTATCATGGCTCACTCTTCGCTTTGAGTTCAGGATTTTGCCTATTCTGAGATTTTTCTCTATAGAATCTGTAATTCTGCACCAATCGCTTTGAAATTTGGAACATTTATAGTATATAGTATGCCCAACCGATCGATGCTATCAGCAATTCTTCATCTTCATTATTTGTATGAGTTTTTGACTCCCCGCTTCCCGCTCCGCTTCCGGACTGGATTTTTAAATTTCCGATATCTTGGAAAATATTCTCAAGATCCAAATTTGTTTTCTAGATTCGTAATCTACATGAATGAAACTATATAATTTCATGCCAAACTCAAAATAATTGGGATCAAAAAAATTTAATTTTTTTTATCATGGCTCACTCTTCGCTTTGAGTTCAGGATTTTGCCTATTCTGAGATTTTTCTCTATAGAATCTGTAATTCTGAACCAATCGCTTTGAAATTTGGAACATTTATAGTATATAGTATGCCCAACCGATCGATGCTATCAGCAATTTTTTATCTCCATTATTTGTATGAGTTTTTGACTCCCCGCTTCCCGCTCCGCTTCCGGACTGGATTTTTAAATTTCCGATATCTTGGAAAATATCCTCCAGATCCAAATTTGTTTTCTAGATTCGTAATCTACATGAATGAAACTATATAATTTCATGCCAAACTCAAAATAATTGGGATCAAAAAAATTTAATTTTTTTTATCATGGCTCACTCTTCGCTTTGAGTTCAGGATTTTGCCTATTCTGAGATTTTTCTCTATAGAATCTGTAATTCTGAACCAATCGCTTTGAAATTTGGAACATTTATAGTATATAGTATGCCCAACCGATCGATGCTATCAGCAATTTTTTATCTCCATTATTTGTATTAGTTTTTGACTCCCCGCTTCCCGCTCCGCTTCCGGACTGGATTTTTAAATTTCCGATATCTTGGAAAATATCCTCCAGATCCAAATTTGTTTTCTAGATTCGTAATCTACATGAATGAAACTATATAATTTCATGCCAAACTCAAAATAATTGGGATCAAAAAAATTTAATTTTTTTTATCATGGCTCACTCTTCGCTTTGAGTTCAGGATTTTGCCTATTCTGAGATTTTTCTCTATAGAATCTGTAATTCTGAACCAATCGCTTTGAAATTTGGAACATTTATAGTATATAGTATGCCCAACCGATCGATGCTATCAGCAATTTTTTATCTCCATTATTTGTATGAGTTTTTGACTCCCCGCTTCCCGCTCCGCTTCCGGACTGGATTTTTAAATTTCCGATATCTTGGAAAATATCCTCCAGATCCAAATTTGTTTTCTAGATTCGTAATCTACATGAATGAAACTATATAATTTCATGCCAAACTCAAAATAATTGGGATCAAAAAAATTTAATTTTTTTTATCATGGCTCACTCTTCGCTTTGAGTTCAGGATTTTGCCTATTCTGAGATTTTTCTCTATAGAATCTGTAATTCTGAACCACTCGCTTTGAAATTTCGAACATTTATAGTATATAGTATGCCTAACCGATCGATGCTATCAGCAATTCTTTATCTCCATTATTTGTATGAGTTTTTGACTCCCCGCTTCCCGCTCCGCTTTTCCGGACTGGATTTTTGAATTTTCGATATCTTGGAAAATATCCTCCAGATCCAAATTTGTTTTCTAGATTCGTAATCTACATGGATGGAACTATATAATTTCATGCCAAACTCAAAATAATTGAGATCAAAAAAATTTAATTTTTTTTATCATGGCTCACTCTTCGCTTTGAGTTCAGGATTTTGCCTATTCTGAGATTCTTCTCTATAGAATCTGTAATTCGGAACCAATCGCTTTGAAATTTGAAACATTTATAGTATATAGTATGCCTAACCGATCGATGCTATCAGCAATTCTTTATCTCCATTATTTGTATGAGTTTTTGACTCCCCGCTTCCCGCTCCGCTTCCGGACTGGATTTTTAAATTTCCGATATCTTGGAAAATATCCTCCAGATCCAAATTTGTTTTCTAGATTCGTAATCTACATGAATAAAACTATATAATTTCATGCCAAACTCAAAATAATTGGGATCAAAAAAATTTAATTTTTTTTATCATGGCTCACTCTTCGCTTTGAGTTCAGGATTTTGCCTATTCTGAGATTTTTTTCTATAGAATCTGTAATTCTGAACCAATCGCTTTGAAATTTGGAACATTTATAGTATATAGTATGTCCAACCGATCGATGCTATCAGCAATTTTTTATCTCCATTATTTGTATGAGTTTTTGACTCCCCGCTTCCCGCACCGCTTTTCCGGACTGGATTTTTGAATTTTCGATATCTTGGAAAATATCCTCCAGATCCAAATTTGTTTTCTAGATTCGTAATCTACATGAATAAAACTATATAATTTCTTGCCAAACTTAAAATAATTGGGATCAAAAAAATTTAATTTTTTTTTATCATGGCTCACTCTTCGCTTTGAGTTCAGGATTTTGCCTATTCTGAGATTTTTCTCTATAGAATCTGTAATTCCGCACCAATCACTTTGAAATTTGGAACATTCATAGTATATAGTATGCCCAACCGATCGATGCTATCAGCAATTTTTTATCTCCATTATTTGTATGAGTTTTTGACTCCCCGCTTCCCGCTCCGCTTCCGGACTGGATTTTTAAATTTCCGATATCTTGGAAAATATTCTCCAGATCCAAATTTGTTTTCTAGATTCGTAATCTACATGAATGAAACTATATAATTTCATGCCACACTCAAAATAATTGGGATCAAAAAAATTTAATTTTTTTTATCATGGCTCACTCTTCGCTTTGAGTTCAGGATTTTGCCTATTCTGAGATTTTTCTCTATAGAATCTGTAATTCTGAACCAATCGCTTTGAAATTTGGAACATTTATAGTATATAGTATGCCCAACCGATCGATGCTATCAGCAATTTTTTATCTCCATTATTTGTATGAGTTTTTGACTCCCCGCTTCCCGCTCCGCTTCCGGACTGGATTTTTAAATTTCCGATATCTTGGAAAATATTCTCCAGATCCAAATTTGTTTTCTAGATTCGTAATCTACATGAATGAAACTATATAATTTCATGCCACACTCAAAATAATTGGGATCAAAAAAATTTAATTTTTTTTATCATGGCTCACTCTTCGCTTTGAGTTCAGGATTTTGCCTATTCTGAGATTTTTCTCTATAGAATCTGTAATTCTGAACCAATCGCTTTGAAATTTGGAACATTTATAGTATATAGTATGCCCAACCGATCGATGCTATCAGCAATTTTTTATCTCCATTATTTGTATGAGTTTTTGACTCCCCGCTTCCCGCTCCGCTTCCGGACTGGATTTTTAAATTTCCGATATCTTGGAAAATATTCTCCAGATCCAAATTTGTTTTCTAGATTCGTAATCTACATGAATGAAACTATATAATTTCATGCCACACTCAAAATAATTGGGATCAAAAAAATTTAATTTTTTTTATCATGGCTCACTCTTCGCTTTGAGTTCAGGATTTTGCCTATTCTGAGATTTTTCTCTATAGAATCTGTAATTCTGAACCAATCGCTTTGAAATTTGGAACATTTATAGTATATAGTATGCCCAACCGATCGATGCTATCAGCAATTTTTTATCTCCATTATTTGTATGAGTTTTTGACTCCCCGCTTCCCGCTCCGCTTCTGGACTGGATTTTTAAATTTCCGATATCTTGGAAAATATCCTCCAGATCCAAATTTGTTTCTTAGATTCGTAATCTACATGAATTAAACAATATAATTTCATGCCAAACTTGAAATAATTGGGATCAAAAAAATTTAATTTTTTTTATCATGGCTCACTCTTCGCTTTGAGTTCAGGATTTTGCCTATTCTGAGATTTTTCTCTATAGAATCTGTAATTCTGCACCAATCGCTTTGAAATTTGGAACATTTATAGTATATAGTATGCCCAACCGATCGATGCTATCAGCAATCTTTTATCTCCATTATTTGTATGAGTTTTTGACTCCCCGCTTCCCGCTCCGCTTTTCCGGACTGGATTTTTGAATTTTCGATATCTTGGAAAATATCCTCCAGATCCAAATTTGTTTTCTAGATTCGTAATTTCATGAATGAAACTATATAATTTCATGCCAAACTCAAAATAATTGGGATCAAAAAAATTTAATTTTTTTTATCATGGCTCACTCTTCGCTTTGAGTTCAGGATTTTGCCTATTCTGAGATTTTTCTCTATAGAATCTGTAATTCTGCACCAATCGCTTTGAAATTTGGAACATTTATAGTATATAGTATGCCCAACCGATCGATGCTATCAGCAATCTTTTATCTCCATTATTTGTATGAGTTTTTGACTCCCCGCTTCCCGCTCCGCTTTTCCGGACTGGATTTTTGAATTTTCGATATCTTGGAAAATATCCTCCAGATCCAAATTTGTTTTCTAGATTCGTAATTTCATGAATGAAACTATATAATTTCATGCCAAACTCAAAATAATTGGGATCAAAAAAATTTAATTTTTTTTATCATGGCTCACTCTTCGCTTTGAGTTCAGGATTTTGCCTATTCTGAGATTTTTCTCTATAGAATCTGTAATTCTGAACCAATCGCTTTGAAATTTGGAACATTTATAGTATATAGTATGCCCAACCGATCGATGCTATCAGCAATTTTTTATCTCCATTATTTGTATGAGTTTTTGACTCCCCGCTTCCCGCTCCGCTTCTGGACTGGATTTTTAAATTTCCGATATCTTGGAAAATATCCTCCAGATCCAAATTTGTTTCCTAGATTCGTAATCTACATGAATTAAACAATATAATTTCATGCCAAACTTGAAATAATTGGGATCAAAAAAATTTAATTTTTTTTATCATGGCTCACTCTTCGCTTTGAGTTCAGGATTTTGCCTATTCTGAGATTTTTCTCTATAGAATCTGTAATTCTGCACCAATCGCTTTGAAATTTGGAACATTTATAGTATATAGTATGCCCAACCGATCGATGCTATCAGCAATCTTTTATCTCCATTATTTGTATGAGTTTTTGACTCCCCGCTTCCCGCTCCGCTTTTCCGGACTGGATTTTTGAATTTTCGATATCTTGGAAAATATCCTCCAGATCCAAATTTGTTTTCTAGATTCGTAATTTCATGAATGAAACTATATAATTTCATGCCAAACTCAAAATAATTGGGATCAAAAAAATTTAATTTTTTTTATCATGGCTCACTCTTCGCTTTGAGTTCAGGATTTTGCCTATTCTGAGATTCTTCTCTATAGAATCTGTAATTCGGAACCAATCGCTTTGAAATCTGGAACATTTATAGTATATAGTATGCCTAACCGATCGATGCTATCAGCAATTTTTTATCTCCATTATTTGTATGAGTTTTTGACTCCCCGCTTCCCGCTCCGCTTCCAGACTGGATTTTTAAATTTCCGATATCTTGGAAAATATCCTCCAGATCCAAATTTGTTTTCTAGATTCGTAATCTACATGAATGAAACTATATAATTTCATGCCAAACTCGAAATAATTGGGATCAAAAAAATTTAGTTTTTTTTATCATGGCTCACTCTTCGCTTTGAGTTCAGGATTTTGCCTATTCTGAGATTTTTCTCTATAGAATCTGTAATTCTGAACCAATCGCTTTGAAATTTGGAACATTCATAGTATATAGTATGCCTAACCGATCGATGCTATCAGCAATTTTTTATCTCCATTATTTGTATGAGTTTTTGACTCCCCGCTTCCCGCTCCGCTTCCGGACTGGATTTTTAAATTTCCGATATCTTGGAAAATATTCTCCAGATCCAAATTTGTTTTCTAGATTCGTAATCTACATGAATGAAACCATATAATTTCATGCCAAACTCAAAATAATTGGGATCAAAAAAATTTAATTTTTTTTATCATGGCTCACTCTTCGCTTCGAGTTCAGGATTTTGCCTATTCTGAGATTTTTCTCTATAGAATCTGTAATTCTGAACCAATCGCTTTGAAATTTGGAACATTTATAGTATATAGTATGCCCAACCGATCGATGCTATCAGCAATTTTTTATCTCCATTATTTGTATGAGTTTTTGACTCCCCGCTTCCCGCTCCGCTTCCGGACTGGATTTTTAAATTTCCGATATCTTGGAAAATATCCTCCAGATCCAAATTTGTTTTCTAGATTCGTAATTTCATGAATGAAACTATATAATTTCATGCCAAACTCAAAATAATTGGGATCAAAAAAATTTAATTTTTTTTATCATGGCTCACTCTTCGCTTTGAGTTCAGGATTTTGCCTATTCTGAGATTTTTCTCTATAGAATCTGTAATTCTGCACCACTCGCTTTGAAATTTCGAACATTCATAGTATATAGTATGCCTAACCGATCGATGCTATCAGCAATTCTTTATCTCCATTATTTGTATGAGTTTTTGACTCCCCGCTTCCCGCTCCGCTTTTCCGGACTGGATTTTTGAATTTTCGATATCTTGGAAAATATCCTCCAGATCCAAATTTGTTTTCTAGATTCGTAATCTACATGGATGGAACTATATAATTTCATGCCAAACTCAAAATAATTGAGATCAAAAAAATTTAATTTTTTTTATCATGGCTCACTCTTCGCTTTGAGTTCAGGATTTTGCCTATTCTGAGATTCTTCTCTATAGAATCTGTAATTCGGAACCAATCGCTTTGAAATTTGGAACATTTATAGTATATAGTATGCCTAACCGATCGATGCTATCAGCAATTTTTTATCTCCATTATTTGTATGAGTTTTTGACTCCCCGCTTCCCGCTCCGCTTCCGGACTGGATTTTTAAATTTCCGATATCTTGGAAAATATCCTCCAGATCCAAATTTGTTCTCTAGATTCGTAATCTACATGAATGAAACTATATAATTTCATGCCAAACTCAGAATAATTGGGATCAAAAAAATTTAATTTTTTTTATCATGGCTCACTCTTCGCTTTGAGTTCAGGATTTTGCCTATTCTGAGATTTTTCTCTATAGAATCTGTAATTCTGCACCAATCGCTTTGAAATTTGGAACATTTATAGTATATAGTATGCCCAACCGATCGATGCTATCAGCAATTCTTCATCTTCATTATTTGTATGAGTTTTTGACTCCCCGCTTCCCGCTCCGCTTCCGGACTGGATTTTTAAATTTCCGATATCTTGGAAAATATCCTCCAGATCCAAATTTGTTTTCTAGATTCGTAATCTACATGAATGAAACTATATAGTTTCATGCCAAACTCAAAATAATTGGGATCAAAAAAATTTAATTTTTTTTATCATGGCTCACTCTTCGCTTTGAGTTCAGGATTTTGCCTATTCTGAGATTTTTCTCTATAGAATCTGTAATTCTGAACCAATCGCTTTGAAATTTGGAACATTCATAGTATATAGTATGCCTAACCGATCGATGCTATCAGCAATTTTTTATCTCCATTATTTGTATGAGTTTTTGACTCCCCGCTTCCCGCTCCGCTTCCGGACTGGATTTTTAAATTTCCGATATCTTGGAAAATATCCTCCAGATCCAAATTTGTTTTCTAGATTCGTAATCTACATGAATGAAACTATATAATTTCATGCCAAACTCAAAATAATTGGGATCAAAAAAATTTAATTTTTTTTATCATGGCTCACTCTTCGCTTTGAGTTCAGGATTTTGCCTATTCTGAGATTTTTCTCTATAGAATCTGTAATTCTGAACCAATCGCTTTGAAATTTGGAACATTCATAGTATATAGTATGCCCAACCGATCGATGCTATCAGCAATTTTTCATCTCCATTATTTGTATGAGTTTTTGACTCCCCGCTTCCCGCTCCGCTTCCGGACTGGATTTTTAAATTTCCGATATCTTGGAAAATATCCTCCAGATCCAAATTTGTTTTCTAGATTCGTAATCTACATGAATGAAACTATATAATTTCATGCCAAACTCAAAATAATTGGGATCAAAAAAATTTAATTTTTTTTATCATGGCTCACTCTTCGCTTTGAGTTCAGGATTTTGCCTATTCTGAGATTTTTCTCTATAGAATCTGTAATTCTGAAGCAATCGCTTTGAAATTTAGAACATTCATAGTATATAGTATGCCTAACCGATCGATGCTATAAGCAATTTTTTATCTCCATTATTTGTATGAGTTTTTGACTCCCCGCTTCCCGCTCAGCTTCCGGACTGGATTTTTAAATTTCTGATATCTTGGAAAATATCCTCCAGATCCAAATTTGTTTTCTAGATTCGTAATCTACATGAATGAAACTATATAATTTCATGCCAAACTCAAAATAATTGGGATCAAAAAAATTTAATTTTTTTTATCATGGCTCACTCTTCGCTTTGAGTTCAGGATTTTGCCTATTCTGAGATTTTTCTCTATAGAATCTGTAATTCTGAACCAATCGCTTTGAAATTTAAAACATTCATAGTATATAGTATGCCTAACCGATCGATGCTATCAGCAATTTTTTATCTCCATTATTTGTATGAGTTTTTGACTCCCCGCTTCCCGCTCCGCTTCCGGACTGGATTTTTAAATTTCCGATATCTTGGAAAATATCCTCCAGATCCAAATTTGTTTTCTAGATTCGTAATCTACATGAATTAAACTATATAATTTCATGCCAAACTCAAAATAATTGGGATCAAAAAAATTTATTTTTTTTTATCATGGCTCACTCTTCGCTTTGAGTTCAGGATTTTGCCTATTCTGAGATTTTTCTCTATAGAATCTGTAATTCTGAACCAATCGCTTTGAAATTTGGAACATTTATAGTATATAGTATGCCTAACCGATCGATGCTATCAGCAATTTTTTATCTCCATTATTTGTATGAGTTTTTGACTCCCCGCTTCTCGCTCCGCTTCCGGACTGGATTTTTAAATTTCCGATATCTTGGAAAATATCCTCCAGATCCAAATTTGTTTTCTAGATTCGTAATCTACATGAATTAAACTATATAATTTCATGCCAAACTCAAAATAATTGGGATCAAAAAAATTTATTTTTTTTTATCATGGCTCACTCTTCGCTTTGAGTTCAGGATTTTGCCTATTCTGAGATTTTTCTCTATAGAATCTGTAATTCTGAACCAATCGCTTTGAAATTTGGAACATTATTAGTATATAGTATGCCTAACCGATCGATGCTATCAGCAATTTTTTATCTCCATTATTTGTATGAGTTTTTGACTCCCCGCTTCTCGCTCCGCTTCCGGACTGGATTTTTGAATTTCCGATATCTTGGAAAATATCCTCCAGATCCAAATTTGTTTTCTAGATTCGTAATCTACATGAATGAAACTATATAATTTCATGCCAATTTCAGAATAATTGGGATCAAAAAAATTTAATTTTTTTTATCATGGCCCACTCTTCGCTTTGAGTTCAGGATTTTGCCTATTCTGAGATTTTTCTCTATAGAATCTGTAATTCTTAACCAATCGCTTTGAAATTAGGAACATTTATAGTATATAGTATGCCCAACCGATCGATGCTATCAGCAATTTTTTATCTCCATTATTTGTATGAGTTTTTGACTCCCCGCTTCCCGCTCCACTTCCGGACTGGATTTTTGAATTTCCGATATCTTGGAAAATATCCTCCAGATCCAAATTTGTTTACTAGATTCGTAATCTACATGGATGAAACTATATAATTTCATGCCAAACTCAAAATAATTGGGATCAAAAAAATTTAATTTTTTTTATCATGGCTCACTCTTCGCTTTGAGTTCAGGATTTTGCCTATTCTGAGATTTTTCTCTATAGAATCTGTAATTCTGAACCAATCGCTTTGAAATTTGGAACATTTATAGTATATAGTATGCCCAACCGATCGATGCTATCAGCAATTTTTTATCTCCATTATTTGTATGAGTTTTTGACTCCCCGCTTCCCGCTCCGCTTCCGGACAGGATTTTTAAATTTCCGATATCTTGGAAAATATCCTCCAGATCCAAATTTGTTTTCTAGATTCGTAATCTACATGAATAAAACTATATAATTTCATGCCAAACTTGAAATAATTGGGATCAAAAAAATTTAATTTTTTTTATCATGGCTCACTCTTCGCTTTGAGTTCAGGATTTTGCCTATTCTGAGATTTTTCTCTATAGAATCTGTAATTCTGAACCAATCGCTTTGAAATTTGGAACATTTATAGTATATAGTATGCCTAACCGATCAATGCTATCAGCAATTTTTTATCTTCATTATTTGTATGAGTTTTTGACTCCCCGCTTCCCGCTCCGCTTCCGGACTGGAATTTTAAATTTCCGATATCTGGGAAAATATCCTCCAGATCCAAATTTGTTTTCTAGATTCGTAATCTACATGAATGAAACTATATAATTTTATGCCAAACTCAAAATAATTGAGATCAAAAAAATTTAATTTTTTTTATCATGGCTCACTCTTCGCTTTGAGTTCAGGATTTTGCCTATTCTGAGATTTTTTTCTATAGAATCTGTAATTCTGAACCAATCGCTTTGAAATTTGGAACATTCATAGTATATAGTATGCCCAACCGATCGATGCTATCAGCAATTTTTTATCTCCATTATTTGTATGAGTTTTTGACTCCTTGCTTCCCGCTCCGCTTCCGGACTGGATTTTTAAATTTCCGATATCTTGGAAAATATCCTCCAGATCCAAATTTGTTTTCTAGATTCGTAATCAACATGAATTAAACTATATAATTTCATGCCAAACTCAAAATAATTGGGATCAAAAAAATTTATTTTTTTTTATCATGGCTCACTCTTCGCTTCGAGTTCAGGATTTTGCCTATTCTGAGATTTTTCTCTATAGAATCTGTAATTCTGAACCAATCGCTTTGAAATTTGGAACATTTATAGTATATAGTATGCCCAACCGATCGATGCTATCAGCAATTCTTTATCCCCATTATTTGTATGAGTTTTTGACTCCCCGCTTCCCGCTCCGCTTCCGGACTGGATTTTTAAATTTCCGATATCTTGGAAAATATCCTCCAGATCCAAATTTGTTTTCTAGATTCGTAATCCACATGAATAAAACTATATAATTTCATGCCAAACTTAAAATAATTGGGATCAAAAAAATCATGGCTCACTCTTCGCTTTGAGTTCAGGATTTTGCCTATTCTGAGATTTTTCTCTATAGAATCTGTAATTCTGAACCAATCGCTTTGAAATTTGGAACATTCATAGTATATAGTATGCCTAACCGATCGATGCTATCAGCAATTTTTATCTCCATTATTTGTATGAGTTTTTGACTCCCCGCTTCCCGCTCCGCTTCCGGACTGGATTTTTAAATTTCCGATATCTGGGAAAATATCCTCCAGATCCAAATTTGTTTTTTAGATTCGTAATCTACATGAATGGAACTATATAATTTCAAGCCAAACTCAAAATAATTGGGATCAAAAAAATTTAATTTTTTTTATCATGGCTCACTCTTCGCTTTGAGTTCAGGATTTTGCCTATTCTGAGATTTTTCTCTATAGAATCTGTAATTCTGAACCAATCGCTTTAAAATTTGGAACATTCATAGTATATAGTATGCCTAACCGATCGATGCTATCAGCAATTTTTTATCTCCATTATTTGTATGAGTTTTTGACTCCCCGCTTCCCGCTCCGCTTCCGGACTGGATTTTTAAATTTCCGATATCTTGGAAAATATCCTCCAGATCCAAATTTGTTTTCCAGATTCGTAATCTACATGAATAAAACTATATAATTTCATGCCAAACTCAAAATAATTGGGATCAAAAAAATTTAATTTTTTTTATCATGGCTCACTCTTTGCTTTGAGTTCAGGATTTTGCCTTTTCTGAGATTTTTCTCTATAGAATCTGTAATTCTGAACCAATCGCTTTGAAATTTGGAACATTCATAGTATATAGTATGCCTAACCGATCAATGCTATCAGCAATTTTTTATCTCCATTATTTGTATGAGTTTTTGACTCCCCGCTTCCCGCTCCGCTTCCGGACTGGATTTTTAAATTTCCGATATCTTGTAAAATATCCTCCAGATCCAAATTTGTTTTCTAGATTCGTAATCTTCATGAATGAAACTATATAATTTCATGCCAAACTCAAAATAATTGGGATCAAAAAAATTTAATTTTTTTTATCATGGCTCACTCTTCGCTTTGAGTTCAGGATTTTGCCTATTCTGAGATTTTTCTCTATAGAATCTTCAATTCTGAACCAATCGCTTTGAAATTTGGAACATCTATAGTATATAGTATGCCCAACCGATCGATGCTATCAGCAATTTTTTATCTCCATTATTTGTATGAGTTTTTGACTCCCCGCTTCCCGCTCCGCTTCCGGACTGGATTTTTAAATTTCCGATATCTTGGAAAATATCCTCCAGATCCAAATTTGTTTTCTAGATTCGTAATCTACATGAATGAAACTATATAATTTCATGCCAAACTCAAAATAATTGGGATCAAAAAAATTTAATTTTTTTTATCATGGCTCACTCTTTGCTTTGAGTTCAGGATTTTGCCTATTCTGAGATTTTTCTCTATAGAATCTGTAATTCTGAACCAATCGCTTTGAAATTTGGAACATTCATAGTATATAGTATGCCTAACCGATCAATGCTATCAGCAATTTTTTATCTCCATTATTTGTATGAGTTTTTGACTCCCCGCTTCCCGCTCCGCTTCCGGACTGGATTTTTAAATTTCCGATATCTTGTAAAATATCCTCCAGATCCAAATTTGTTTTCTAGATTCGTAATCTACATGAATGAAACTATATAATTTCATGCCAAACTCAAAATAATTGGGATCAAAAAAATTTAATTTTTTTTATCATGGCTCACTCTTCGCTTTGAGTTCAGGATTTTGCCTATTCTGAGATTTTTCTCTATAGAATCTTTAATTCTGGACCAATCGCTTTGAAATTTGGAGCATCTATAGTATATAGTATGCCCAACCGATCGATGCTATCAGCAATTTTTTATCTCCATTATTTGTATGAGTTTTTGACTCCCCGCTTCCCGCTCCGCTTCCGGACTGGATTTTTAAATTTCCGATATCTTGGAAAATATCCTCCAGATCCAAATTTGTTTTCTAGATTCGTAATCTACATGAATAAAACTATATAATTTCATGCCAAACTCAAAATAATTGGGATCAAAAAAATTTAATTTTTTTTATCATGGCTCACTCTTCGCTTTGAGTTCAGGATTTTGCCTATTCTGAGATTTTTCTCCATAGAATCTTTAATTCTGAACCAATCGCTTTGAAATTTGAAACATCTATAGTATATAGTATGCCCAACCGATCGATGCTATCAGCAATTTTTTATCTCCATTATTTGTATGAGTTTTTGACTCCCCGCTTCCCGCTCCGCTTCCGGACTGGATTTTTAAATTTCCGATATCTTGGAAAATATCCTCCAGATCCAAATTTGTTTTCTAGATTCGTAATCTACATGAATAAAACTATATAATTTCATGCCAAACTCAAAATAATTGGGATCAAAAAAATTTAATTTTTTTTATCATGGCTCACTCTTTGCTTTGAGTTCAGGATTTTGCCTATTCTGAGATTTTTCTCTATAGAATCTGTAATTCTGAACCAATCGCTTTGAGATTTGGAACATTCATAGTATATAGTATGCCCAACCGATCAATGCTATCAGCAATTTTTTATCTCCATTATTTGTATGAGTTTTTGACTCCCCGCTTCCCGCTCCGCTTCCGGACTGGATTTTTAAATTTCCGATATCTTGTAAAATATCCTCCAGATCCAAATTTGTTTTCTAGATTCGTAATCTACATGAATGAAACTATATAATTTCATGCCAAACTCAAAATAATTGGGATCAAAAAAATTTAATTTTTTTTATCATGGCTCACTCTTCGCTTTGAGTTCAGGATTTTGCCTATTCTGAGATTTTTCTCTATAGAATCTTTAATTCTGAACCAATCGCTTTGAAATTTGGAACATCTATAGTATATAGTATGCCCAACCGATCGATGCTATCAGCAACTTTTTATCTCCATTATTTGTATGAGTTTTTGACTCCCCGCTTCCCGCTCCGCTTCCGGACTGGATTTTTAAATTTCCGATATCTGGGAAAATATCCTCCAGATCCAAATTTGTTTTCTAGATTCGTAATCTACATGAATGAAACTATATAATTTCATGCCAAACTCAAAATAATTGGGATCAAAAAAATTTAATTTTTTTTATCATGGCTCACTCTTTGCTTTGAGTTCAGGATTTTGCCTATTCTGAGATTTTTCTCTATAGAATCTGTAATTCTGAACCAATCGCTTCGAAATTTGGAACATTCATAGTATATAGTATGCCTAACCGATCAATGCTATCAGCAATTTTTTATCTCCATTATTTGTATGAGTTTTTGACTCCCCGCTTCCCGCTCCGCTTCCGGACTGGATTTTTAAATTTCCGATATCTTGTAAAATATCCTCCAGATCCAAATTTGTTTTCTAGATTCGTAATCTACATGAATGAAACTATATAATTTCATGCCAAACTCAAAATAATTGGGATCAAAAAAATTTAATTTTTTTTATCATGGCTCACTCTTCGCTTTGAGTTCAGGATTTTGCCTATTCTGAGATTTTTCTCTATAGAATCTGTAATTCTGAACCAATCGCTTTGAAATTTGGAATGTTCATAGTATATAGTATGCCCAACCGATCGATGCTATCAGCAATTTTTCATTTCCATTATTTGTATGAGTTTTTGACTCCCCGCTTCCCGCTCCGCTTCCGGACTGGATTTTTAAATTTCCGATATCTTGTAAAATATCCTCCAGATCCAAATTTGTTTTCTAGATTCGTAATCTACATGAATGAAACTATATAATTTCATGCCAAACTCAAAATAATTGGGATCAAAAAAATTTTTTTTTTTTTTATCATGGCTCACTCTTTGCTTTGAGTTCAGGATTTTGCCTATTCTGAGATTTTTCTCTATAGAATCTGTAATTCTGAACCAATCGCTTTGAAATCTGGAACATTCATAGTATATAGTATGCCTAACCGATCGATGCTATCAGCAATTTTTTATCTCCATTATTTGTATGAGTTTTTGACTCCCCGCTTCCCGCTCCGCTTCCGGACTGGATTTTTAAATTTCCGATATCTTGGAAAATATCCTCCAGATCCAAATTTGTTTTCTAGATTCGTAATCTACATGAATGAAACTATATAATTTCATGCCAAACTCAAAATAATTGGGATCAAAAAAATTTATTTTTTTTTATCATGGCTCACTCTTCGCTTTGAGTTCAGGATTTTGCCTATTCTGAGATTTTTCTCTATAGAATCTTTAATTCTGAACCAATCGCTTTGAAATTTGGAACATCTATAGTATATAGTATGCCCAACCGATCGATGCTATCAGCAATTTTTTATCTCCATTATTTGTATGAGTTTTTGACTCCCCGCTTCCCGCTCCGCTTCCGGACTGGATTTTTAAATTTCCGATATCTTGGAAAATATCCTCCAGATTCAAATTTGTTTTCTAGATTCGTAATCTACATGAATGAAACTATATAATTCCATGCCAAACTCAAAATAATTGGGATCAAAAAATTTTTTTTTTTTTATCATGGCTCACTCTTTGCTTTGAGTTCAGGATTTTGCCTATTCTGAGATTTTTCTCTATAGAATCTGTAATTCTGAACCAATCGCTTTGAAATCTGAAACATTCATAGTATATAGTATGCCTAACCGATCGATGCTATCAGCAATTTTTTATCTCCATTATTTGTATGAGTTTTTGACTCCCCGCTTCCCGCTCCGCTTCCGGACTGGATTTTTAAATTTCCGATATCTTGGAAAATATCCTCCAGATCCAAATTTGTTTTCTAGATTCGTAATCTACATGAATGAAACTATATAATTTCATGCCAAACTCAAAATAATTGGGATCAAAAACATTTAATTTTTTTTATCATGGCTCACTCTTCGCTTTGAGTTCAGGATTTTGCCTATTCTAAGATTTTTCTCTATAGAATCTGTAATTCTGAACCAATCGCTTCGAAATTTGGAACATTTATAGTATATAGTATGCCCAACCGATCGATGCTATCAGCAATTTTTTATCTCCATTATTTGTATGAGTTTTTGACTCCCCGCTTCCCGCTCCGCTTCCGGACTGGATTTTTATATTTCTATATCTTGGAAAATATCCTCCAGATCCAAATTTGTTTTCTAGATTCGTAATCTACATGAATGAAACTATATAATTTCATGCCAAACTCAAAATAATTGGGATCAAAAAAATTTATTTTTTTTTATCATGGCTCACTCTTCGCTTTGAGTTCAGGATTTTGCCTATTCTGAGATTTTTCTCTATAGAATCTGTAATTCTGAACCAATCGCTTTGAAATTTGGAACATCTATAGTATATAGTATGCCCAACCGATCGATGCTATCAGCAATTTTTTATCTCCATTATTTGTATGAGTTTTTGACTCCCCGCTTCCCGCTCCGCTTCCGGACTGGATTTTTAAATTTCCGATATCTTGGAAAATATCCTCCAGATTCAAATTTGTTTTCTAGATTCGTAATCTACATGAATGAAACTATATAATTCCATGCCAAACTCAAAATAATTGGGATCAAAAAAATTTTTTTTTTTTTATCATGGCTCACTCTTTGCTTTGAGTTCAGGATTTTGCCTATTCTGAGATTTTTCTCTATAGAATCTGTAATTCTGAACCAATCGCTTTGAAATCTGGAACATTCATAGTATATAGTATGCCTAACCGATCGATGCTATCAGCAATTTTTTATCTCCATTATTTGTATGAGTTTTTGACTCCCCGCTTCCCGCTCCGCTTCCGGACTGGATTTTTGAATTTCCGATATCTTGGAAAATATCCTCCAGATCCAAATTTGTTTTCTAGATTCGTAATCTACATGAATGAAACTATATAATTTCATGCCAAACTCAAAATAATTGGGATCAAAAACATTTAATTTTTTTTATCATGGCTCACTCTTCGCTTTGAGTTCAGGATTTTGCCTATTCTGAGATTTTTCTCTATAGAATCTGTAATTCTGAACCAATCGCTTCGAAATTTGGAACATTTATAGTATATAGTATGCCCAACCGATCGATGCTATCAGCAATTTTTTATCTCCATTATTTGTATGAGTTTTTGACTCTCCGCTTCCCGCTCCGCTTCCGGACTGGATTTTTATATTTCTATATCTTGGAAAATATCCTCCAGATCCAAATTTGTTTTCTAGATTCGTAATCTACATGAATGAAACTATATAATTTCATGCCAAACTCAAAATAATTGGGATCAAAAAAATTTAATTTTTTTTATCATGGCTCACTCTTCGCTTTGAGTTCAGGATTTTGCCTATTCTGAGATTTTTCTCTATAGAATCTGTAATTCTGAACCAATCGCTTCGAAATTTGGAACATTTATAGTATATAGTATGCCCAACCGATCGATGCTATCAGCAATTTCTTATCTCCATTATTTGTATGAGTTTTTGACTCCCCGCTTCCCGCTCCGCTTCCGGACTGGATTTTTATATTTCTATATCTTGGAAAATATCCTCCAGATCCAAATTTGTTTTCTAGATTCGTAATCTACATGAATAAAACTATATAATTTCATGCCAAACTCAAAATAATTGGGATCAAAAAAATTTAATTTTTTTTATCATGGCTCACTCTTCGCTTTGAGTTCAGGATTTTGCCTATTCTGAGATTTTTCTCTATAGAATCTGTAATTCTGAACCAATCGCTTCGAAATTCGGAACATTTATAGTATATAGTATGTCCAACCGATCGATGCTATCAGCAATTTTTTATCTCAATTATTTGTATGAGTTTTTGACTCCCCGCTTCCCGCTCCGCTTCCGGACTGGATTTTTATATTTCTATATCTTGGAAAATATCCTCCAGATCCAAATTTGTTTTCTAGATTCGTAATCTACATGAATGAAACTAAAAATTTCATGCCAAACTCAAAATAATTGGGATCAAAAAAATTTAATTTTTTTTATCATGGCTCACTCTTCGCTTTGAGTTCAGGATTTTGCCTATTCTGAAATTTTTCTCTATAGAATCTGTAATTCTGAACCAATCGCTTCGAAATTCGGAACATTTATAGTATATAGTATGCCCAACCGATCGATGCTATCAGCAATTTTTTATCTCCATTATTTGTATGAGTTTTTGACTTCCCGCTTCCCGCTCCGCTTCCGGACTGGATTTTTATATTTCTATATCTTGGAAAATATCCTCCAGATCCAAATTTGATTTCTAGTTTCGTAATCTACATGAATGAAACTATATAATTTCATGCCAAACTCAAAATAATTGGGATCAAAAAAATCTAATTTGTTTTATCATGGCTCACTCTTCGCTTTGAGTTCAGGATTTTGCCTTTTCTGAGATTTTTCTCTATAGAATCTGTAATTCTGAACCAATCGCTTCGAAATTTGGAACATTCATAGTATATAGTATGCTTAACCGATCGATGCTATCAGCAATTTTTTATCTCCATTATTTGTATGAGTTTTTGACTCCCCGCTTCCCGCTCCGCTTCCGGACTGGATTTTTATATTTCTATATCTTGGAAAATATCCTCCAGATCCAAATTTGTTTTCTAGATTCGTAATCTACATGAATAAAACTATATAATTTCATGCCAAACTCAAAATAATTGGGATCAAAAAAATTTAATTTTTTTTATCATGGCTCACTCTTCGCTTTGAGTTCAGGATTTTGCCTATTCTGAGATTTTTCTCTATAGAATCTGTAATTCTGAACCAATCGCTTCGAAATTGGGAACATTTATAGTATATAGTATGTCCAACCGATCGATGCTATCAGCAATTTTTTATCTCAATTATTTGTATGAGTTTTTGACTCCCCGCTTCCCGCTCCGCTTCCGGACTGGATTTTTATATTTCTATATCTTGGAAAATATCCTCCAGATCCAAATTTGTTTTCTAGATTCGTAATCTACATGAATGAAACTATATAATTTCATGCCAAACTCAAAATAATTGGGATCAAAAAAATTTATTTTTTTTTATCATGGCTCACTCTTCGCTTTGGGTTCAGGATTTTGCCTATTCTGAGATATTTTTCTATAGAATCTGTAATTCTGAACCAATCGCTTCGAAATTTGGAACATTTATAGTATATAGTATGCCCAACCGATCGATGCTATCAGCAATTTTTTAACTCCATTATTTGTATGAGTTTTTGACTCCCCGCTTCCCGCTCCGCTTCCGGACTGGATTTTTAAATTTCCGATATCTTGGAAAATATCCTCCAGATTCAAATTTGTTTTCTAGATTCGTAATCTACATGAATGAAACTATATAATTCCATGCCAAACTCAAAATAATTGGGATCAAAAAAATTTTTTTTTTTTTATCATGGCTCACTCTTTGCTTTGAGTTCAGGATTTTGCCTATTCTGAGATTTTTCTCTATAGAATCTGTAATTCTGAACCAATCGCTTTGAAATCTGGAACATTAATAGTATATAGTATGCCTAACCGATCGATGCTATCAGCAATTTTTTATCTTCATTATTTGTATGAGTTTTTGACTCCCCGCTTCCCGCTCCGCTTCCGGACTGGATTTTTAAATTTCCGATATCTTGGAAAATATCCTCCAGATCCAAATTTGTTTTCTAGATTCGTAATCTACATGGATGAAACTATATAATTTCATGCCAAACTCAAAATAATTGGGATCAAAAACATTTAATTTTTTTTATCATGGCTCACTCTTCGCTTTGAGTTCAGGATTTTGCCTATTCTGAGATTTTTCTCTATAGAATCTGTAATTCTGAACCAATCGCTTCGAAATTTGGAACATTTATAGTATATAGTATGCCCAACCGATCGATGCTATCAGCAATTTTTTATCTTCATTATTTGTATGAGTTTTTGACTCCCCGCTTCCCGCTCCGCTTCCGGACTGGATTTTTATATTTCTATATCTTGGAAAATATCCTCCAGATCCAAATTTGTTTTCTAGATTCGTAATCTACATGAATGAAACTATATAATTTCATGCCAAACTCAAAATAATTGGGATCAAAAAAATTTAATTTTTTTTATCATGGCTCACTCTTCGCTTTGAGTTCAGGATTTTGCCTATTCTGAGATTTTTCTCTATAGAATCTGTAATTCTGAACCAATCGCTTCGAAATTGGGAACATTTATAGTATATAGTATGTCCAACCGATCGATGCTATCAGCAATTTTTTATCTCAATTATTTGTATGAGTTTTTGACTCCCCGCTTCCCGCTCCGCTTCCGGACTGGATTTTTATATTTCTATATCTTGGAAAATATCCTCCAGATCCAAATTTGTTTTCTAGATTCGTAATCTACATGAATGAAACTATATAATTTCATGCCAAACTCAAAATAATTGGGATCAAAAAAATTTAATTTTTTTTATCATGGCTCACTCTTCGCTTTGAGTTCAGGATTTTGCCTATTCTGAAATTTTTCTCTATAGAATCTGTAATTCTGAACCAATCGCTTCGAAATTCGGAACATTTATAGTATATAGTATGCCCAACCGATCGATGCTATCAGCAATTTTTTATCTCCATTATTTGTATGAGTTTTTGACTCCCCGCTTCCCGCTCCGCTTCCGGACTGGATTTTTATATTTCTATATCTTGGAAAATATCCTCCAGATCCAAATTTGTTTTCTAGATTCGTAATCTACATAAATGAAACTATATAACTTCATGCCAAACTCAAAATAATTGGGATCAAAAAAATTTATTTTTTTTTATCATGGCTCACTCTTCGCTTTGAGTTCAGGATTTTGCCTATTCTGAGATATTTTTCTATAGAGTCTGTAATTCTGAACCAATCGCTTCGAAATTTGGAACATTTATAGTATATAGTATGCCCAACCGATCGATGCTATCGAAAATTTTTTAACTCCATTATTTGTATGAGTTTTTGACTCCCCTCTTCCCGCTCCGCTACCGGTCTGGATTTTTATATTTCTATATCTTGGAAAATATCCTCCAGATCCAAATTTGTTTTCTAGATTCGTAATCTACATGAATGAAACTATATAATTTCATGCCAAACTCAAAATAATTGGGATCAAAAAAATTTAATTTTTTTTATCATGGCTCACTCTTCGCTTTGAGTTCAGGATTTTGCCTATTCTAAGATTTTTCTCTATAGAATCTGTAATTCTGAACCAATCGCTTTGAAATTTGGAACATTTATAGTATATAGTATGCCCAACCGATCGATGCTATCAGCAATTTTTTATCTCCATTATTTGTATGAGTTTTTGACTCCCCGCTTCCCGCTCCGCTTCCGGACTGGATTTTTATATTTCTATATCTTGGAAAATATCCTCCAGATCCAAATTTGTTTTCTAGATTCGTAATCCACATGAATGAAACTATATAATTTCATGCCAAACTCAAAATAATTGGGATCAAAAAAATTTAATTTTTTTTATCATGGCTCACTCTTCGCTTTGAGTTCAGGATTTTGCCTATTCTGAGATTTTTCTCTATAGAATCTGTAATTCTGCACCAATCGCTTTGAAATTTGGAACATCTATAGTATATAGTATGCCTAACCGATCGATGCTATCAGCATTTTTTTATCTCCATTATTTGTATGAGTTTTTGACTCCCCGCTTCCCGCTCCGCTTCCGGACTGGATTTTTAAATTTCCGATATCTTGGAAAATATCCTCCAGATCCAAATTTGTTTTCTAGATTCGTAATCTACATGAATGAAACTATATGATCTCATGCCAAACTCAAAATAATTGGGATCAAAAAAATTTAATTTTTTTTATCATGGCTTACTCTTCGCTTTGAGTTCAGGATTTGCCTATTCTGAGATTTTTCTCTATAGAATCTGTAATTCTGAACCAATCGCTTTGAAATTTGGAACATTTATAGTATATAGTATGCCCAACCGATCGATGCTATCAGCAATTCTTTATCTCCATTATTTGTATGAGTTTTTGACTCCCCGCTTCCCGCTCCGCTTCCGGACTGGATTTTTATATTTCTATATCTTGGAAAATATCCTCCAGATCCAAATTAGTTTTCTAGATTCGTAATCTACATGAATGAAACTATATAATTTCATGCCAAACTCAAAATAATTGGGATCAAAAAAATTTAATTTTTTTTATCATGGCTCACTCTTCGCTTTGAGTTCAGGATTTTGCCTATTCTGAGATTTTTCTCTATAGAATCTGTAATTCTGAACCAATCGTTTCGAAATTTGGAACATTTATAGTATATAGTATGCCCAACCGATCGATGCTATCAGCAATTTTTTATCTCCATTATTTGTATGAGTTTTTGACTCCCCGCTTCCCGCTCCGCTTCCGGACTGGATTTTTATATTTCTATATCATGGAAAATATCCTCCAGATCCAAAGTTGTTTTCTAGATTCGTAATCCACATGAATGAAACTATATAATTTCATGCCAAACTCAAAATAATTGGGATCAAAAAAATTTAATTTTTTTTATCATGGCTTACTCTTCGCTTTGAGTTCAGGATTTGCCTATTCTGAGATTTTTCTCTATAGAATCTGTAATTCTGAACCAATCGCTTTGAAATTTGGAACATTTATAGTATATAGTATGCCTGACCGATCGATGCTATCAGCAATTTTTTATCTCCATTATTTGTATGAGTTTTTGACTCCCCGCTTCCCGCGCCGCTTCCGGACTGGATTTTTAAATTTCCGATATCTTGGAAAATATCCTCCAGATCCAAATTTGTTTTCTAGATTCGTAATCTACATGAATGAAACTATATAATTTCATGCCAAACTCAAAATAATTGGGATCAAAAAAATTTAATTTTTTTATCATGGCTCACTCTTCGCTTTGAGTTCAGGATTTTGCCTATTCTGAGATTTTTCTCTATAGAATCTGTAATTCTGAACCAATCGCTTTGAAATTTGGAACATCTATAGTATATAGTATGCCTAACCGATCGATGCTATCAGCAATTTTTTATCTCCATTATTTGTATGAGTTTTTGACTCCCCGCTTCCCGCTCCGCTTCCGGACTGGATTTTTAAATTTCTATATCTTGGAAAATATCCTCCAGATCCAAATTTGTTTTCTAGATTCGTAATCTACATGAATGAAACTATATAATTTCATGCCAAACTCAAAATAATTGGGATCAAAAAAATTTAATTTTTTTTATCATGGCTCACTCTTCGCTTTGAGTTCAGGATTTTGCCTATTCTGAGATTTTTCTCTATAGAATCTGTAATTCTGAACCAATCGCTTTGAAATTTGGAACATTCATAGTATATAGTATGCCTAACCGATCGATGCTATCAGCAATTTTTTATCTCCATTATTTGTATGAGTTTTTGACTCCCCGCTTCCCGCTCCGCTTCCGGACTGGATTTTTATATTTCTATATCTTGGAAAATATCCTCCAGATCCAAATTTGTTTTCTAGATTCGTAATCTACATGAATTAAACTATATAATTTCATGCCAAACTCAAAATAATTGGGATCAAAAAAATTTAATTTTTTTTATCATGGCTCACTCTTCGCTTTGAGTTCAGGATTTTGCCTATTCTGAGATTTTTCTCTATAGAATCTGTAATTCTGAACCAATCGCTTCGAAATTTGGAACATTTATAGTATATAGTATGCCCAACCGATCGATGCTATCAGCAATTTTTTATCTCCATTATTTGTATGAGTTTTTGACTCCCCGCTTCCCGCTCCGCTTCGGGACTGGATTTTTATATTTCTATATCTTGGAAAATATCCTCCAGATCCAAATTTGTTTTCTAGATTCGTAATCTACATGAATGAAACTATATAATTTCATGCCAAACTCAAAATAATTGGGATCAAAAAAATTTAATTTTTTTTATCATGGCTCACTCTTCCCTTTGAGTTCAGGATTTTGCCTATTCTGAGATTTTTCTCTATAGAATCTGTAATTCTGAACCAATCGCTTCGAAATTTGGAACATTTATAGTATATAGTATGCCCAACCGATCGATGCTATCAGCAATTTTTTATCTCCATTATTTGTATGAGTTTTTGACTCCCCGCTTCCCGCTCCGCTTCCGGACTGGATTTTTATATTTCTATATCTTGGAAAATATCCTCCAGATCCAAATTTGTTTTCTAGATTCGTAATCAACATGAATGAAACTATATAATTTCATGCCAAACCCAAAATAATTGGGATCAAAAAAATTCAATTTTTTTTATCATGGCTCACTCTTCGCTTTGAGTTCAGGATTTTGCCTATTCTGAGATTTTTCTCTATAGAATCTGTAATTCTGAACCAATCGCTTCGAAATTTGGAACATTTATAGTATATAGTATGCCTAACCGATCGATGCTATCAGCAATTTTTCATCTCCATTATTTGTATGAGTTTTTGACTCCCCGCTTCCCGCTCCGCTTCCGGACTGGATTTTTATATTTCTATATCTTGGAAAATATCCTCCAGATCCAAATTTGTTTTCTAGATTCGTAATCTACATGAATGAAACTATATAATTTCATGCCAAACTCAAAATAATTGGGATCAAAAAAATTTAATTTTTTTTATCATGGCTCACTCTTCGCTTTGAGTTCAGGATTTTGCCTATTCTGAGATTTTTCTCTATAGAATCTGTAATTCTGAACCAATCGCTTTGAAATTTGGAACATTTATAGTATATAGTATGCCCAACCGATCGATGCTATCAGCAATTTTTTATCTCCATTATTTGTATGAGTTTTTGACTCCCCGCTTCCCGCTCCGCTTCCGGACTGGATTTTTATATTTCTATATCTTGGAAAATATCCTCCAGATCCAAATTTGTTTTCTAGATTCGTAATCTACATGAATGAAACTATATAATTTCATGCCAAACTCAAAATAATTGGGATCAAAAAAATTTAATTTTTTTTATCATGGCTCACTCTTCGCTTTGAGTTCAGGATTTTGCCTATTCTGAGATTTTTCTCTATAGAATCTGTAATTCTGAACCAATCGCTTCGAAATTTGGAACATTTATAGTATATAGTATGCCCAACCGATCGATGCTATCAGCAATTTTTTATCTCCATTATTTGTATGAGTTTTTGACTCCCCGCTTCCCGCTCCGCTTCCGGACTGGATTTTTATATTTCTATATCTTGGAAAATATCCTCCAGATCCAAATTTGTTTTCTAGATTCGTAATCTACATGAATGAAACTATATAATTTCATGCCAAACTCAAAATAATTGGGATCAAAAAAATTTAATTTTTTTTATCATGGCTCACTCTTCGCTTTGAGTTCAGGATTTTGCCTATTCTGAGATTTTTCTCTATAGAATCTGTAATTCTGAACCAATCGCTTCGAAATTTGGAACATTTATAGTATATAGTATGCCAAACCGATCGATGCTATCAGCAATTTTTTATCTCCATTATTTGTATGAGTTTTTGACTCCCCGCTTCCCGCTCCGCTTCCGGACTGGATTTTTATATTTCTATATCTTGGAAAATATCCTCCAGATCCAAATTTGTTTTCTAGATTTGTAATCTACATGAATGAAACTATATAATTTCATGCCAAACTCAAAATAATTGGGATCAAAAAAATTTAATTTTTTTTATCATGGCTCACTCTTCGCTTTGAGTTCAGGATTTTGCCTATTCTGAGATTTTTCTCTATAGAATCTGTAATTCTGAACCAATCGCTTCGAAATTTGGAACATTTATAGTATATAGTATGCCTAACCGATCGATGCTATCAGCAATTTTTTATCTCCATTATTTGTATGAGTTTTTGACTCCCCGCTTCCCGCTCCGCTTCCGGACTGGATTTTTAAATTTCCGATATCTTGGAAAATATCCTCCAGATCCAAATTTGTTTTCTAGATTTGTAATCTACATGAATGAAACTATATAATTTCATGCCAAACTCAAAATAATTGGGATCAAAAAAATTTAATTTTTTTTATCATGGCTCACTCTTCGCTTTGAGTTCAGGATTTTGCCTATTCTGAGATTTTTCTCTATAGAATCTGTAATTCTGAACCAATCGCTTCGAAATTTGGAACATCTATAGTATATAGTATGCCCAACCGATCGATGCTATCAGCAATTTTTTATCTCCATTATTTGTATGAGTTTTTGACTCCCCGCTTCCCGCTCCGCTTCCGGACTGGATTTTTATATTTCTATATCTTGGAAAATATCCTCCAGATCCAAATTTGTTTTCTAGATTTGTAATCTACATGAATGAAACTATATAATTTCATGCCAAACTCAAAATAATTGGGATCAAAAAAATTTAATTTTTTTTATCATGGCTCACTCTTCGCTTTGAGTTCAGGATTTTGCCTATTCTGAGATTTTTCTCTATAGAATCTGTAATTCTGAACCAATCGCTTTGAAATTTGGAACATTTATAGTATATAGTATGCCTAACCGATCGATGCTATCAGCAATTTTTTATCTCCATTATTTGTATGAGTTTTTGACTCCCCGCTTCCCGCTCCGCTTCCGGACTGGATTTTTAAATTTCCGATATCTTGGAAAATATCCTCCAGATCCAAATTTGTTTTCTAGATTTGTAATCTACATGAATGAAACTATATAATTTCATGCCAAACTCAAAATAATTGGGATCAAAAAAATTTAATTTTTTTTATCATGGCTCACTCTTCGCTTTGAGTTCAGGATTTTGCCTATTCTGAGATTTTTCTCTATAGAATCTGTAATTCTGAACCAATCGCTTCGAAATTTGGAACATTTATAGTATATAGTATGTCCAACCGATCGATGCTATCAGCAATTTTTTATCTCCATTATTTGTATGAGTTTTTGACTCCCCGCTTCCCGCTCCGCTTCCGGACTGGATTTTTATATTTCTATATCTTGGAAAATATCCTCCAGATCCAAATTTGTTTTCTAGATTCGTAATCTACATGAATGAAACTATATAATTTCATGCCAAACTCAAAATAATTGGGATCAAAAAAATTTAATTTTTTTTATCATGGCTCACTCTTCGCTTTGAGTTCAGGATTTTGCCTATTCTGAGATTTTTCTCTATAGAATCTGTAATTCTGAACCAATCGTTTCGAAATTTGGAACATTTATAGTATATAGTATGTTCAACCGATCGATGCTATCAGCAATTTTTTATCTCCATTATTTGTATGAGTTTTTGACTCCCCGCTTCCCGCTCCGCTTCCGGACTGGATTTTTAAATTTCCGATATCTTGGAAAATATCCTCCATATCCAAATTTGTTTCCTAGATTCGTAATCAACATGAATGAAACTATATAATTTCATGCCAAACTCAAAATAATTGGGATCAAAAAAATTTAATTTTTTTTATCATGGCTCACTCTTCGCTTTGAGTTCAGGATTTTGCCTATTCTGAGATTTTTCTCTATAGAATCTGTAATTCTGAAACAATCGCTTTGAAATTTGGAACATTTATAGTATATAGTATTCCTAACCGATCGATGCTATCAGCAATTTTTTATCTTCATTATTTGTATGAGTTTTTGACTCCCCGCTTCCCGCTCCGCTTCCGGACTGGATTTTTATATTTCTATATCTTGGAAAATATCCTCCAGATCCAAATTTGTTTTCTAGATTCGTAATCTACATGAATGAAACTATATAATTTCATGCCAAACTCAAAATAATTGGGATCAAAAAAATTTAATTTTTTTTATCATGGCTCACTCTTCGCTTTGAGTTCAGGATTTTGCCTATTCTGAGATTTTTCTCTATAGAATCTGTAATTCTGAACCAATCGCTTTGAAATTTGGAACATTCATAGTATATAGTATGCCTAACCGATCGATGCTATCAGCAATTTTTTATCTTTATTATTTGTATGAGTTTTTGACTCCCCGCTTCTCGCTCCGCTCTTCCGGACTGGATTTTTAAATTTCCGATATCTTGGAAAATATCCTCCAGATCCAAATTTGTTTTCTAGATTCGTAATCTACATGGATGAAACTATATAATTTCATGCCAAATTAAAAATAATTGGGATCAAAAAAATTTAATTTTTTTTATCATGGCTCACTCTTTGCTTTGAGTTCAGGATTTTGCCTATTCTGAGATTTTTCTCTATAGAATCTGTAATTCGGAACCAATCGCTTTGAAATTTGGAACATTTATAGTATATAGTATGCCTAACCGATCGATGCTATCAGCAATTTTTTATCTCCATTATTTGTATGAGTTTTTGACTCCCCGCTTCTCGCTCCGCTTCCGGACTGGATTTTTAAATTTCCGATATCTTGGAAAATTTCCTCCAGATCCAAATTTGTTTTCTAGATTCGAAATCTACATGAATGAAACTATATAATTTCATGCCAAACTCAAAATAATTGGGATCAAAAAAATTTAATTTTTTTTATCATGGCTCACTCTTCGCTTTGAGTTCAGGATTTTGCCTATTCTGAGATTTTTCTCTATAGAATCTGTAATTCTGAACCAATCGCTTTGAAATTTGGAACATTTACAGTATATAGTATGACCAACCGATCGATGCTATCAGCAATTTTTCATCTCCATTATTTGTATGAGTTTTTGACTCCCCGCTTCCCGCTCCGCTTCCGGACTGGATTTTTAAATTTCCGATATCTTGGAAAATATCCTCCAGATCCAAATTTGTTTTCTAGATTCGTAATCTACATGAATGAAACTATATAATTTCATGCCAAACTCAAAATAATTAGGATCAAAAAAATTTATTTTTTTTTATCATGGCTCACTCTTCGCTTTGAGTTCAGGATTTTGCCTATTCTGAGATTTTTCTCTATAGAATCTGTAATTCTGAACCAATCGCTTTGAAATTTGGATCATTCATAGTATATAGTATGCCTAACCGATCGATGCTATCAGCAATTTTTTATCTCCATTATTTGTATGAGTTTTTGACTCCCCGCTTCCCGCTCCGCTTCCGGACTGGATTTTTAAATTTCCGATATCTTGGAAAATATCCTCCAGATCCAAATTTGTTTTCTAGATTCGAAATCTACATAAATGAAACTATATAATTTCATGCCAAACTCAAAATAATTGGGATCAAAAAAATTTAATTTTTTTTATCATGGCTCACTCTTCGCTTTGAGTTCAGGATTTTGCCTATTCTGAGATTTTTCTCTATAGAATCTGTAATTCTGAACCAATCGCTTCGAAATTTGAAACATTCATAGTATATAGTATGCCTAACCGATCAATGCTATCAGCAATTTTTTATCTCCATTATTTGTATGAGTTTTTGACTCCTTGCTTCCCGCTCCGCTTCCGGACTGGATTTTTAAATTTCCGATATCTTGGAAAATATCCTCCAGATCCAAATTTGTTTTCTAGATTCGTAATCTACATGAATGAAACTATATAATTTCATGCCAAACTCAAAATAATTGGGATCAAAAAAATTTAATTTTTTTTATCATGGCTCACTCTTCGCTTTGAGTTCAGGATTTTGCCTATTCTGAGATTTTTCTCTATAGAATCTGTAATTCTGAACCAATCGCTTTGAAATTTGGATCATTCATAGTATATAGTATGCCTAACCGATCAATGCTATCAGCAATTTTTTATCTCCATTATTTGTATGAGTTTTTGACTCCCCGCTTCCCGCTCCGCTTCCGGACTGGATTTTTAAATTTCCAATATCTTGGAAAATATCCTCCAGATCCAAATTTGTTCTCTAGATTCGAAATCTACATGAATGAAACTATATAATTTCATGCCAAACTCAAAATAATTGGGATCAAAAAAATTTAATTTTTTTTATCATGGCTCACTCTTCGCTTTGAGTTCAGGATTTTGCCTATTCTGAGATTTTTCTCTATAGAATCTGTAATTCTGAACCAATCGCTTTGAAATTTGGAACATTTATAGTATATAGTATGTCCAACCGATCGATGCTATCAGCAATTTTCTATCTCCATTATTTGTATGAGTTTTTGACTCCCCGCTTCCCGCTCCGCTTCCGGACTGGATTTTTAAATTTCCGATATCTTGGAAAATATCCTCCAGATTCAAATTTGTTTTCTAGATTCGTAATCTACATGAATGAAACTATATAATTTCATGCCAAACTCAAAATAATTGGGATCAAAAAAATTTATTTTTTTTTATCATGGCTCACTCTTCGCTTTGAGTTCAGGATTTTGCCTATTCTGAGATTTTTCTCTATAGAATCTGTAATTCTGAACCAATCGCTTTGAAATTTGGAACATTCATAGTATATAGTATGCCTAACCGATCGATGATATCAGCAATTTTTTATCTCCATTATTTGTATGAGTTTTTGACTCCCCGCTTCCCGCTCCGCTTCCGGACTGGATTTTTAAATTTCCGATATCTTGGAAAATATCCTCCAGATCCAAATTTGTTTTCTAGATTCGTAATCTACATGAATGAAACTATATAATTTCATGCCAAACTCAAAATAATTGGGATCAAAAAAATTTAATTTTTTTTATCATGGCTCACTCTTCGCTTTGAGTTCAGGATTTTGCCTATTCTGAGATTTTTCTCTATAGAATCTGTAATTCTGAACCAATCGCTTTGAAATTTGGAACATTTATAGTATATAGTATGCCCAACCGATCGATGCTATCAGCAATTTTTTATCTCCATTATTTGTATGAGTTTTTGACTCCCCGCTTCCCGCTCCGCTTCCGGACTGGATTTTTAAATTTCCGATATCTTGGAAAATATCCACCAGATCCAAATTTGTTTTCTAGATTCGTAATCTACATGAATGAAACTATATAATTTTATGCCAAACTCAAAATAATAGGGATCAAAAAAATATAATTTTTTTTATCATGGCTCACTCTTCGCTTTGAGTTCAGGATTTTGCATATTCTGAGATTTTTCTCTATAGAATCTGTAATTCTGAACCAATGGCTTTGAAATTTGGAACATTCATAGTATATAGTATGCCTAACCGATCGATGATATCAGCAATTTTTTATCTCCATTATTTGTATGAGTTTTTGACTCCCCGCTTCCCGCTCCGCCTCCGGACTGGATTTTTAAATTTCCGATATCTTGGAAAATATCCTCCAGATCCAAATTTGTTTTCTAGATTCGTAATCTACATGAATAAAACTATATAATTTCATGCCAAACTCAGAATAATTGGGATCAAAAAAATTTAATTTTTTTTATCATGGCTCACTTTTCGCTTTGAGTTCAGGATTTTGCCTATTCTGAGATTTTTCTCTATAGAATCTGTAATTCTGAACCAATCGCTTTGAAATTTGAAACATTCATAGTATATAGTATGCCTAACCGATCGATGCTATCAGCAATTTTTTATCTCCATTATTTGTATGAGTTTTTGACTCCCCGCTTCCCGCTCCGCTTCCGGACTGGATTTTTAAATTTCCGATATCTTGGAAAATATCCCCCAGATCCAAATTTGTTTTCTAGATTCGTAATCTACATGAATAAAACTATATAATTTCATGCCAAACTCAAAATAATTGGGATCAAAAAAATTTAATTTTTTTTATCATGGCTCACTCTTCGCTTTGAGTTCAGGATTTTGCCTATTCTGAGATTTTTCTCTATAGAATCTGTAATTCTGAACCAATCGCTTTGAAATTAGGAATATTTATAGTATATAGTATGCCCAACCGATCGATGCTATCAGCAATTTTTCATTTCCATTATTTGTATGAGTTTTTGACTCCCCGCTTCCCGCTCCGCTTCCGGACTGGATTTTTAAATTTCCGATATCTTGGAAAATATCCTCCAGATCCAAATTTGTTTTCTAGATTCGTAATCTACATGAATGAAACTATATAATTTCATGCCAAACTCAAAATAATTGGGATCAAAAAAATTAAATTTTTTTTATCATGGCTCACTCTTCGCTTTGAGTTCAGGATTTTGCCTATTCTGAGATTTTTCTCTATAGAATCTGTAATTCTGAACCAATCGCTTTGAAATTTGAAACATTCATAGTATATAGTATGCCTAACCGATCGATGATATCAGCAATCTTTTATCTCCGTTATTTGTATGAGTTTTTGACTCCCCGCTTCCCGCTCCGCTTCCGGACTGGATTTTTAAATTTCCGATATCTTGGAAAATATATTCCAGATCCAAATTTGTTTTCTAGATTCGTAATCTACATGGATGAAACTATATAATTTCATGCCAAACTCAAAATAATTGGGATCAAAAAAATTTATTTTTTTTTATCATGGCTCACTCTTCGCTTTGAGTTCAGGATTTTGCCTATTCTGAGACTTTTCTCTATAGAATCTGTAATTCTGAACCAATCGCTTTGAAATTTTGAACATTCATAGTATATAGTATGCCTAACCGATCAATGCTATCAGCAATTTTTTATCTTTATTATTTGTATGAGTTTTTGACTCCCCGCTTCCCGCTCCGCTTCCGGACTGGATTTTTAAATTTCCGATATCTTGGAAAATATATTCCAGATCCAAATTTGTTTTCTAGATTCGTAATCTACATGGATGCAACTATATAATTTCATGCCAAACTCAAAATAATTGGGATCAAAAAAATTTATTTTTTTTTATCATGGCTCACTCTTTGCTTTGAGTTCAGGATTTTGCCTATTCTGAGATTCTTCTCTATAGAATCTGTAATTCGGAACCAATCGCTTCGAAATTTGGAACATTTATAGTATATAGTATGCCTAACCGATCGATGCTATCAGCAATTTTTTATCTCCATTATTTGTATGAGTTTTTGACTCCCCGCTTCCCGCTCCGCTTCCGGACTGGATTTTTAAATTTCCGATATCTTGGAAAATATCCTCCAGATCCAAATTTGTTTTCTAGATTCGAAATCTACATGAATGAAACTATATAATTTCATGCCAAACTCAAAATAATTGGGATCAAAAAAATTTAATTTTTTTATCATGGCTCACTCTTCGCTTTGAGTTCAGGATTTTGCCTATTCTGAGATTTTTCTCTATAGAATCTGTAATTCTGAACCAATCGCTTTGAAATTTGAAACATTTACAGTATATAGTATGCCCAACCGAGCGATGCTATCAGCAATTTTTCATCTCCATTATTTGTATGAGTTTTCGACTCCCCGCTTCCCGCTCCGCTTCCGGACTGGATTTTTAAATTTCCGATATCTTGGAAAATATCCTCCAGATCCAAATTTGTTTTCTAGATTCGTAATCAACATGGATGAAACTATATAATTTCATGCCAAACTCAAAATAATTGGGATCAAAAAAATTTATTTTTTTTTATCATGGCTCACTCTTCGCTTTGAGTTCAGGATTTTGCCTATTCTGAGATTTTTCTCTATAGAATCTGTAATTCTGAACCAATCGCTTTGAAATTTGGAATGTTCATAGTATATAGTATGCCCAACCGATCGATGCTATCAGCAATTTTTCATTTCCATTATTTGTATGAGTTTTTGACTCCCCGCTTCCTGCTCCGCTTCCGGACTGGATTTTTAAATTTCCGATATCTTGGAAAATATCCTCCAGATCCAAATTTGTTTTCTAGATTCGTAATCTACATGAATGAAACTATATAATTTCATGCCAAACTCAAAATAATTGGGATCAAAAAAATTAAATTTTTGTTATCATGGCTCACTCTTCGCTTTGAGTTCAGGATTTTGCCTATTCTGAGATTTTTCTCTATAGAATCTGTAATTCTGAACCAATCGCTTTGAAATTTGAAACATTCATAGTATATAGTATGCCTAACCGATCGATGATATCAGCAATCTTTTATCTCCATTATTTGTATGAGTTTTTGACTCCCCGCTTCCCGCTCCGCTTCCGGACTGGATTTTCAAATTTCCGATATCTTGGAAAATATCCTCCAGATCCAAATTTGTTTTCTAGATTCGTAATCTACATGAATAAAACTATATAATTTCATGCCAAACTCAGAATAATTGGGATCAAAAAAATTTTATTTTTTTTATCATGGCTCACTCTTCGCTTTGAGTTCAGGATTTTGCCTATTCTGAGATTTTTCTCTATAGAATCTGTAATTCTGAACTAATCGCTTTGAAATTTGGAACATTCATAGTATATAGTATGCCTAACCGATCGATGCTATCAGCAATTTTTTATCTCCATTATTTGTATGAGTTTTTGACTCCCCGCTTCCCGCTCCGCTTCCGGACTGGATTTTTAAATTTCCGATATCTTGGAAAATATCCTCCAGATCCAAATTTGTTTTCTAGATTCGTAATCTACATGGATGAAACTATATAATTTCATGCCAAACTCAAAATAATTGGGATCAAGAAAATTTATTTTTTTTTATCATGGCTCACTCTTCGCTTTGAGTTCAGGATTTTGCCTATTCTGAGATTTTTCTCTATAGAATCTGTAATTCTGAACCAATCGCTTTGAAATTTGGAACATTCATAGTATATAGTATGCCTAACCGATCGATGATATCAGCAATCTTTTATCTCCATTATTTGTATGAGTTTTTGACTCCCCGCTTCCCGCTCCGCTTCCGGACTGGATTTTTAAATTTCCGATATCTTGGAAAATATCCTCCAGATCAAAATTTGTTTTCTAGATTCGTAATCTACATGAATGAAACTATATAATTTCATGCCAAACTCAAAATAATTGGGATCAAAAAAATTTAATTTTTTTTATCATGGCTCACTCTTCGCTTTGAGTTCAGGATTTTGCCTATTCTGAGATTTTTCTCTATAGAATCTGTAATTCTGAACCAATCACTTTGAAATTTGAAACATTCATAGTATATAGTATGCCTAACCGAACAATGATATCAGCAATTTTTTATCTCCATTATTTGTATGAGTTTTTGACTCCCCGCTTCCCGCTCCGCTTCCGGACTGGATTTTTAAATTTCCGATATCTTGGAAAATATTCTCCAGATCCAAATTTGTTTTCTAGATTCGTAATCTAAATGAATGAAACTATATAATTTCATGCCAAACTCAAAGTAATTGGGATCAGAAAAATTTAATTTTTTTTATCATGGCTCACTCTTCGCTTTGAGTTCAGGATTTTGCCTATTCTGAGATTTTTCTCTATAGAATCTGTAATTCTGAACCAATCGCTTTGAAATTTGGAACATTCATAGTATATAGTATGCCTAACCGATCGATGATATCAGCAATTTTTTATCTCCATTATTTGTATGAGTTTTTGACTCCCCGCTTCCCGCTCCGCTTCCGGACTGGATTTTTAAATTTCCGATATCTTGGAAAATATCCTCCAGATCCAAATTTGTTTTCTAGATTCGTAATCTACATGAATGAAACTATATAATTTCATGCCAAACTCAGAATAATTGGGATCAAAAAAATGTATTGTTTTTTATCATGGCTCACTCTTCGCTTTGAGTTCAGGATTTTGCCTATTCTGAGATTTTTCTCTATAGAATCTGTAATTCTGAACCAATCGCTTGGAAATTTGGAACATTCATAGTATATAGTATGCCTAACCGATCGATGATATCAGCAATTTTTCATCTCCATTATTTGTATGAGTTTTTGACTCCCCGCTTCCCGCTCCGCTTCCGGACTGGATTTTTAAATTTCCGATATCTTGGAAAATATCCTCCAGATCCAAATTTGTTTTCTAGATTCGTAATCTACATGAATGAAACTATATAATTTCATGCCAAACTCAAAATAATTGGGATCAAAAAAATTTAATTTTTTTTATCATGGCTCACTCTTTGCTTTGAGTTCAGGATTTTGCCTATTCTGAGATTTTTCTCTATAGAATCTGTAATTCTGAACCAATCGCTTTGAAATTTGAAACATTTATAGTATATAGTATGTCCAACCGATCGATGCTATCAGCAATTTTTTATCTCCATTATTTGTATGAGTTTTTGACTCCCCGCTTCCCGCTCCGCTTCCGGACTGGATTTTTAAATTTCCGATATCTTGGAAAATATCCTCCAGATCCAAATTTGTTTTCTAGATTCGTAATCTACATGAATGAAACTATATAATTTCATGCCAAACTCAAAATAATTGGGATCAAAAAAATTTATTTTTTTTTATCATGGCTCACTCTTCACTTTGAGTTCAGGATTTTGCCTATTCTGAGATTTTTCTCTATAGAATCTGTAATTCTGAACCAATCGCTTTGAAATTTGGAACATTCATAGTATATAGTATGCCTAACCGATCGATGATATCAGCAATTTTTTATCTCCATTATTTGTATAAGTTTTTGACTCCCCGCTTCCCGCTCCGCTTCCGGACTGGATTTTTAAATTTCCGATATCTTGGAAAATATCCTCCAGATCCAAATTTGTTTTCTAGATTCGTAATCTACATGAATGAAACTATATAATTTCATGCCTAACTCAGAATAATTGGGATCAAAAAAATTTAATTTTTTTTATCATGGCTCACTCTTTGCTTTGAGTTCAGGATTTTGCCTATTCTGAGATTTTTCTCTATAGAATCTGTAATTCTGAACCAATCGCTTCGAAATTTGGAACATTTATAGTATATAGTATGTCCAACCGATCGATGCTATCAGCAATTTTTTATCTCCATTATTTGTATGAGTTTTTGACTCCCCGCTTCCCGCTCCGCTTCCGGACTGGATTTTTAAATTTCCGATATCTTGGAAAATATCCTCCAGATCCAAATTTGTTTTCTAGATTCGTAATCTACATGAATGAAACTATATAATTTCATGCCAAACTCAAAATAATTGGGATCAAAAAAATTTTTTTTTTTTTATCATGGCTCACTCTTCGCTTTGAGTTCAGGATTTTGCCTATTCTGAGATTTTTCTCTATAGAATCTGTAATTCTGAACCAATCGCTTTGAAATTTGAAACATTCATAGTATATAGTATGCCTAACCGATCGATGATATCAGCAATTTTTTATCTCCATTATTTGTATGAGTTTTTGACCCCCCGCTTCCCGCTCCGCTTCCGGACTGGATTTTTAAATTTCCGATATCTTGGAAAATATCCTCCAGATCCAAATTTGTTTTCTAGATTCGTAATCTACATGAATGAAACTATATAATTTCATGCCAAACTCAAAATAATTGGGATCAAAGAAATTTAATTTTTTTTATCATGGCTCACTCTTCGCTTTGAGTTCAGGATTTTGCCTATTCTGAGATTTTTCTCTATAGAATCTGTAATTCTGAACCAATCGCTTTGAAATTTGAAATATTCATAGTATATAGTATGCCTAACCGATCGATGATATCAGCAATTTTTTATCTCCATTATTTGTATGAGTTTTTGACTCCCCGCTTCCCGCTCCGCTTCCGGACTGGATTTTTAAATTTCCGATATCTTGGAAAATATCCTCCAGATCCAAATTTGTTTTCTAGATTCGTAGTCTACATGAATGAAACTATATAATTTCATGCCAAACTCAAAATAATTGGGATCAAAACAATTTATTTTTTTTTATCATGGCTCACTCTTCGCTTTGAGTTCAGGATTTTGCCTATTCTGAGATTTTTCTCTATAGAATCTGAAATTCTGAACCAATCGCTTTGAAATCTGGAACATTCATAGTATATAGTATGCCTAACCGATCGATGCTATCAGCAATTTTTTATCTCCATTATTTGTATGAGTTTTTGACTCCCCGCTTCCCGCTCCGCTTCCGGACTGGATTTTTAAATTTCCGATATCTTGGAAAATATCCTCCAGATCCAAATTTGTTTTCTAGATTCGTAATCTACATGAATGAAACTATATAATTTCATGCCAAACTCAAAATAATTGGGATCAAAGAAATTTATTTTTTTTTATCATGGCTCACTCTTCGCTTTGAGTTCAGGATTCTGCCTATTCTGAGATTTTTCTCTATAGAATCTGTAATTCTGAACCAATCGCTTTGAAATTTGAAACATTCATAGTATATAGTATGCCTAACCGATCGATGATATCAGCAATCTTTTATCTCCATTATTTGTATGAGTTTTTGACTCCCCGCTTCCCGCTCCGCTTCCGGACTGGATTTTTAAATTTCCGATATCTTGGAAAATATCCTCCAGATCCAAATTTGTTTCCTAGATTCGTAATCTACATGAATGAAACTATATAATTTCATGCCAAACTCAAAATAATTGGGATCAAAAAAATTTAATTTTTTTTATCATGGCTCACTCTTCGCTTTGAGTTCAGGATTCTGCCTATTCTGAGATTTTTCTCTATAGAATCTGTAATTCTGAACCAATCGCTTTGAAATTTGAAACATTTATAGTATATAGTATGTCCAACCGATCGATGCTATCAGCAATTTTTTATCTCCATTATTTGTATGAGTTTTTGACTCCCCGCTTCCCGCTCCGCTTCCGGACTGGATTTTTAAATTTCCGATATCTTGGAAAATATCCTCCAGATCCAAATTTGTTTTCTAGATTCGTAATCTACATGAATGAAACTATATAATTTCATGCCAAACTCAAAATAATTGGGATCAAAAAAATTTATTTTTTTTTATCATGGCTCACTCTTCACTTTGAGTTCAGGATTTTGCCTATTCTGAGATTTTTCTCTATAGAATCTGTAATTCTGAACCAATCGCTTTGAAATTTGGAACATTCATAGTATATAGTATGCCTAACCGATCGATGATATCAGCAATTTTTTATCTCCATTATTTGTATAAGTTTTTGACTCCCCGCTTCCCGCTCCGCTTCCGGACTGGATTTTTAAATTTCCGATATCTTGGAAAATATCCTCCAGATCCAAATTTGTTTTCTAGATTCGTAATCTACATGAATGAAACTATATAATTTCATGCCTAACTCAGAATAATTGGGATCAAAAAAATTTAATTTTTTTTATCATGGCTCACTCTTTGCTTTGAGTTCAGGATTTTGCCTATTCTGAGATTTTTCTCTATAGAATCTGTAATTCTGAACCAATCGCTTCGAAATTTGGAACATTTATAGTATATAGTATGTCCAACCGATCGATGCTATCAGCAATTTTTTATCTCCATTATTTGTATGAGTTTTTGACTCCCCGCTTCCCGCTACGCTTCCGGACTGGATTTTTAAATTTCCGATATCTTGGAAAATATCCTCCAGATCCAAATTTGTTTTCTAGATTCGTAATCTACATGAATGAAACTATATAATTTCATGCCAAACTCAAAATAATTGGGATCAAAAAAATTTAATTTTTTTTATCATGGCTCACTCTTCGCTTTTGAGTTCAGGATTTTGCCTATTCTGAGATTTTTCTCTATAGAATCTGTAATTCTGAACCAATCGCTTTGAAATTTCAAACATTCATAGTATATAGTATGCCTAACCGATCGATGATATCAGCAATTTTTTATCTTCATTATTTGTATGAGTTTTTGACTCCCCGCTTCCCGCTCCGCTTCCGGACTGGATTTTTAAATTTCCGATATCTTGGAAAATATCCTCCAGATCCAAATTTGTTTTCTAGATTCGTAATCTACATGAATGAAACTATATAATTTCATGCCAAACTCAAAATAATTGGGATCAAAAAAATTTAATTTTTTTTATCATGGCTCACTCTTCGCTTTGAGTTCAGGATTTTGCCTATTCTGAGATTTTTCTCTATAGAATCTGTAATTCTGAACCAATCGCTTTGAAATTTGGAACATTTATAGTATATAGTATGCCCAACCGATCGATGCTATCAGCAATTTTTTATCTCCATTATTTGTATGAGTTTTTGACTCCCCGCTTCCCGCTCCGCTTCCGGACTGGATTTTCAAATTTCCGATATCTTGGAAAATATCCTCCAGATCCAAATTTGTTTTCTAGATTCGTAATCTACATGAATGAAACTATATAATTTCATGCCTAACTCAAAATAATTGGGATCAAAAAAATTTAATTTTTTTTATCATGGCTCACTCTTCGCTTTTGAGTTCAGGATTTTGCCTATTCTGAGATTTTTCTCTATAGAATCTGTAATTCTGAACCAATCGCTTTGAAATTTGGAACATTTATAGTATATAGTATGCCCAACCGATCGATGCTATCAGCAATTTTTTATCTCCATTATTTGTATGAGTTTTTGACTCCCCGCTTCCCGCTCCGCTTCCGGACTGGATTTTTAAATTTCCGATATCTTGGAAAATATCCTCCAGATCCAAATTTGTTCTCTAGATTCGTAATCTACATGAATGAAACTATATAATTTCATGCCAAACTCAAAATAATTGGGATCAAAAAAATTTAATTTTTTTTATCATGGCTCACTCTTCGCTTTGAGTTCAGGATTTTGCCTATTCTGAGATTTTTCTCTATAGAATCTGTAATTCTGAGCCAATCGCTTTGAAATTTGAAACATTCATAGTATATAGTATGCCTAACCGATCGATGATATCAGCAATTTTCTATCTCCATTATTTGTATGAGTTTTTGACTCCCCGCTTCCCGCTCCGCTTTCGGACTGGATTTTTAAATTTCCGATATCTTGGAAAATATCCTCCAGATCCAAATTTGTTTTCTAGATTCGTAATCTACATGAATTAAACTATATAATTTCATGCCAAACTCAAAATAATTGGGATCAAAAAAATTTAATTTTTTTTATCATGGCTCACTCTTCGCTTTGAGTTCAGGATTTTGCCTATTCTGAGATTTTTCTCTATAGAATC
The DNA here is from genome assembly GCA_963989225.1 of Dromius quadrimaculatus. NCBI lineage: Eukaryota > Metazoa > Arthropoda > Insecta > Coleoptera > Carabidae > Dromius > Dromius quadrimaculatus. The sequence continues at coordinate 1,026,263 of OZ022328.1, forward strand.
TGTAATTCTGAACCAATCGCTTTGAAATTTGGAACATTCATAGTATATAGTATGCCTAACCGATCGATGATATCAGCAATTTTTTATCTCCATTATTTGTATGAGTTTTTGACTCCCCGCTTCCCGCTCCGCTTCCGGACTGGATTTTTAAATTTCCGATATCTTGGAAAATATCCTCCAGATCCAAATTTGTTTTCTAGATTCGTAATCTACATGAATGAAACTATATAATTTCATGCCAAACTCAAAATAATTGGGATCAAAGAAATTTAATTTTTTTTATCATGGCTCACTCTTTGCTTTGAGTTCAGGATTTTGCCTATTCTGAGATTTTTCTCTATAGAATCTGTAATTCTGAACCAATCGCTTTGAAATTAGGAACATTCATAGTATATAGTATGCCTAACCGATCGATGATATCAGCAATTTTTTATCTCCATTATTTGTATGAGTTTTTGACTCCCCGCTTCCCGCTCCGCTTCCGGACTGGATTTTTAAATTTCCGATATCTTGGAAAATATCCTCCAGATCCAAATTTGTTTTCTAGATTCGTAATCTACATGAATGAAACTATATAATTTCATGCCAAACTCAAAATAATTGGGATCAAAAAAATTTATTTTTTTTTATCATGGCTCACTCTTCGCTTTGAGTTCAGGATTCTGCCTATTCTGAGATTTTTCTCTATAGAATCTGTAATTCTGAACCAATCGCTTTGAAATTTGAAACATTCATAGTATATAGTATGTCTAACCGATCGATGATATCAGCAATCTTTTATCTCCATTATTTGTATGAGTTTTTGACTCCCCGCTTCCCGCTCCGCTTCCGGACTGGATTTTTAAATTTCCGATATCTTGGAAAATATCCTCCAGATCCAAATTTGTTTCCTAGATTCGTAATCTACATGAATGAAACTATATAATTTCATGCCAAACTCAAAATAATTGGGATCAAAAAAATTTAATTTTTTTTATCATGGCTCACTCTTCGCTTTGAGTTCAGGATTCTGCCTATTCTGAGATTTTTCTCTATAGAATCTGTAATTCTGAACCAATCGCTTTGAAATTTGGAACATTCATAGTATATAGTATGCCTAACCGATCGATGATATCAGCAATTTTTCATCTCAATTATTTGTATGAGTTTTTGACTCCCCGCTTCCCGCTCCGCTTCCGGACTGGATTTTTAAATTTCCGATATCTTGGAAAATATCCTCCAGATCCAAATTTGTTTTCTAGATTCGTAATCTACATGAATGAAACTATATAATTTCATGCCAAACTCAAAATAATTGGGATCAAAAAAATTTAATTTTTTTTATCATGGCTCACTCTTCGCTTTGAGTTCAGGATTTTGCCTATTCTGAGATTTTTCTCTATAGAATCTGTAATTCTGAACCAATCGCTTTGAAATTTGGAACATTCATAGTATATAGTATGCCTAACCGATCGATGATATCAGCAATTTTTTATCTCCATTATTTGTATGAGTTTTTGACTCCCCGCTTCCTGCTCCGCTTCCGGACTGGATTTTTAAATTTCCGATATCTTGGAAAATTTCCTCCAGATCCAAATTTGTTTTCTAGATTCGTAATCTACATGAATGAAACTATATAATTTCATGCCAAACTCAAAATAATTGGGATCAAAAAAATTAAATTTTTTTTATCATGGCTCACTCTTCGCTTTTGAGTTCAGGATTTTGCCTATTCTGAGATTTTTCTCTATAGAATCTGTAATTCTGAACCAATCGCTTTGAAATTTGAAACATTCATAGTATATAGTATGCCTAACCGATCGATGATATCAGCAATTTTTTATCTCCATTATTTGTATGAGTTTTTGACTCCCCGCTTCCCGCTCCGCTTCCGGACTGGATTTTTAAATTTCCGATATCTTGGAAAATATCCTCCAGATCCAAATTTGTTTTCTAGATTCGTAATCTACATGAATGAAACTATATAATTTCATGCCAAACTCAAAATAATTGGGATCAAAAAAATTTAATTTTTTTTATCATGGCTCACTCTTCGCTTTGAGTTCAGGATTTTGCCTATTCTGAGATTTTTCTCTATAGAATCTGTAATTCTGAACCAATCGCTTTGAAATTTGGAACATTCATAGTATATAGTACGCCTAACCGATCGATGATATCAGCAATTTTTTATCTCCATTATTTGTATGAGTTTTTGACTCCCCGCTTCCCGCTCCGCTTCCGGACTGGATTTTTAAATTTCCGATATCTTGGAAAATATCCTCCAGATCCAAATTTGTTTTCTAGATTCGTAATCTACATGAATGAAACTATATAATTTCATGCCAAACTCAAAATAATTGGGATCAAAAAAATTTTTTTTTTTTTATCATGGCTCACTCTTCGCTTTGAGTTCAGGATTTTGCCTATTCTGAGATTTTTCTCTATAGAATCTGTAATTCTGAACCAATCGCTTTGAAATTTGAAACATTCATAGTATATAGTATGCCTAACCGATCGATGATATCAGCAATTTTTTATCTCCATTATTTGTATGAGTTTTTGACCCCCCGCTTCCCGCTCCGCTTCCGGACTGGATTTTTAAATTTCCGATATCTTGGAAAATATCCTCCAGATCCAAATTTGTTTTCTAGATTCGTAATCTACATGAATGAAACTATATAATTTCATGCCAAACTCAAAATAATTGGGATCAAAGAAATTTAATTTTTTTTATCATGGCTCACTCTTCGCTTTGAGTTCAGGATTTTGCCTATTCTGAGATTTTTCTCTATAGAATCTGTAATTCTGAACCAATCGCTTTGAAATTTGAAATATTCATAGTATATAGTATGCCTAACCGATCGATGATATCAGCAATTTTTTATCTCCATTATTTGTATGAGTTTTTGACTCCCCGCTTCCCGCTCCGCTTCCGGACTGGATTTTTAAATTTCCGATATCTTGGAAAATATCCTCCAGATCCAAATTTGTTTTCTAGATTCGTAGTCTACATGAATGAAACTATATAATTTCATGCCAAACTCAAAATAATTGGGATCAAAACAATTTATTTTTTTTTATCATGGCTCACTCTTCGCTTTGAGTTCAGGATTTTGCCTATTCTGAGATTTTTCTCTATAGAATCTGAAATTCTGAACCAATCGCTTTGAAATCTGGAACATTCATAGTATATAGTATGCCTAACCGATCGATGCTATCAGCAATTTTTTATCTCCATTATTTGTATGAGTTTTTGACTCCCCGCTTCCCGCTCCGCTTCCGGACTGGATTTTTAAATTTCCGATATCTTGGAAAATATCCTCCAGATCCAAATTTGTTTTCTAGATTCGTAATCTACATGAATGAAACTATATAATTTCATGCCAAACTCAAAATAATTGGGATCAAAGAAATTTATTTTTTTTTATCATGGCTCACTCTTCGCTTTGAGTTCAGGATTCTGCCTATTCTGAGATTTTTCTCTATAGAATCTGTAATTCTGAACCAATCGCTTTGAAATTTGAAACATTCATAGTATATAGTATGCCTAACCGATCGATGATATCAGCAATCTTTTATCTCCATTATTTGTATGAGTTTTTGACTCCCCGCTTCCCGCTCCGCTTCCGGACTGGATTTTTAAATTTCCGATATCTTGGAAAATATCCTCCAGATCCAAATTTGTTTCCTAGATTCGTAATCTACATGAATGAAACTATATAATTTCATGCCAAACTCAAAATAATTGGGATCAAAAAAATTTAATTTTTTTTATCATGGCTCACTCTTCGCTTTGAGTTCAGGATTCTGCCTATTCTGAGATTTTTCTCTATAGAATCTGTAATTCTGAACCAATCGCTTTGAAATTTGGAACATTCATAGTATATAGTATGCCTAACCGATCGATGATATCAGCAATTTTTCATCTCAATTATTTGTATGAGTTTTTGACTCCCCGCTTCCCGCTCCGCTTCCGGACTGGATTTTTAAATTTCCGATATCTTGGAAAATATCCTCCAGATCCAAATTTGTTTTCTAGATTCGTAATCTACATGAATGAAACTATATAATTTCATGCCAAACTCAAAATAATTGGGATCAAAAAAATTTAATTTTTTTTATCATGGCTCACTCTTCGCTTTGAGTTCAGGATTTTGCCTATTCTGAGATTTTTCTCTATAGAATCTGTAATTCTGAACCAATCGCTTTGAAATTTGGAACATTCATAGTATATAGTATGCCTAACCGATCGATGCTATCAGCAATTTTTTATCTCCATTATTTGTATGAGTTTTTGACTCCCCGCTTCCCGCTCCGCTTCCGGACTGGATTTTTAAATTTCCGATATCTTGGAAAATTTCCTCCAGATCCAAATTTGTTTTCTAGATTCGTAATCTACATGAATGAAACTATATAATTTCATGCCAAACTCAAAATAATTGGGATCAAAAAAATTAAATTTTTTTTATCATGGCTCACTCTTCGCTTTTGAGTTCAGGATTTTGCCTATTCTGAGATTTTTCTCTATAGAATCTGTAATTCTGAACCAATCGCTTTGAAATTTGAAACATTCATAGTATATAGTATGCCTAACCGATCGATGATATCAGCAATTTTTTATCTCCATTATTTGTATGAGTTTTTGACTCCCCGCTTCCCGCTCCGCTTCCGGACTGGATTTTTAAATTTCCGATATCTTGGAAAATATCCTCCAGATCCAAATTTGTTTTCTAGATTCGTAATCTACATGAATGAAACTATATAATTTCATGCCAAACTCAAAATAATTGGGATCAAAAAAATTTAATTTTTTTTATCATGGCTCACTCTTCGCTTTGAGTTCAGGATTTTGCCTATTCTGAGATTTTTCTCTATAGAATCTGTAATTCTGAACCAATCGCTTTGAAATTTGGAACATTCATAGTATATAGTACGCCTAACCGATCGATGATATCAGCAATTTTTTATCTCCATTATTTGTATGAGTTTTTGACTCCCCGCTTCCCGCTCCGCTTCCGGACTGGATTTTTAAATTTCCGATATCTTGGAAAATATCCTCCAGATCCAAATTTGTTTTCTAGATTCGTAGTCTACATGAATGAAACTATATAATTTCATGCCAAACTCAAAATAATTGGGATCAAAACAATTTATTTTTTTTTATCATGGCTCACTCTTCGCTTTGAGTTCAGGATTTTGCCTATTCTGAGATTTTTCTCTATAGAATCTGAAATTCTGAACCAATCGCTTTGAAATCTGGAACATTCATAGTATATAGTATGCCTAACCGATCGATGCTATCAGCAATTTTTTATCTCCATTATTTGTATGAGTTTTTGACTCCCCGCTTCCCGCTCCGCTTCCGGACTGGATTTTTATATTTCTATATCTTGGAAAATATCCTCCAGATCCAAATTTGTTTTCTAGATTCGTAATCTACATGAATGAAACTATATAATTTCATGCCAAACTCAAAATAATTGGGATCAAAAAAATTTATTTTTTTTTATCATGGCTCACTCTTCGCTTTGAGTTCAGGATTTTGCCTATTCTGAGATTTTTCTCTATAGAATCTGTAATTCTGAACCAATCGCTTTGAAATTTGGAACATTCATAGTATATAGTATGCCTAACCGATCGATGATATCAGCAATTTTTTATCTCCATTATTTGTATGAGTTTTTGACTCCCCGCTTCCCGCTCCGCTTCCGGACTGGATTTTTAAATTTCCGATATCTTGGAAAATATCCTCCAGATCCAAATTTGTTTTCTAGATTCGTAATCTACATGAATGAAACTATATAATTTCATGCCAAACTCAAAATAATTGGGATCAAAGAAATTTAATTTTTTTTATCATGGCTCACTCTTCGCTTTGAGTTCAGGATTTTGCCTATTCTGAGATTTTTCTCTATAGAATCTGTAATTCTGAACCAATCGCTTTGAAATTTGAAACATTCATAGTATATAGTATGCCTAACCGATCGATGATATCAGCAATTTTTTATCTCCATTATTTGTATGAGTTTTTAACTCCCCGCTTCCCGCTCCGCTTCCGGACTGGATTTTTAAATTTCCGATATCTTGGAAAATATCCTCCAGATCCAAATTTGTTTTCTAGATTCGTAATCTACATGAATTAAACTATATAATTTCATGCCAAACTCAAAATAATTGGGATCAAAAAAATTTATTTTTTTTTATCTGGCTCACTCTTCGCTTTGAGTTCAGGATTTTGCCTATTCTGAGATTTTTCTCTATAGAATCTGTAATTCTGAACCAATCGCTTTGAAATTTGGAACATTCATAGTATATGGTATGCCTAACCGATCGATGCTATCAGCAATTTTTTATCTCCATTATTTGTATGAGTTTTTGACTCCCCGCTTCCCGCTCCGCTTCCGGACTGGATTTTTAAATTTCCGATATCTTGGAAAATATCTTCCAGATCCAAATTTGTTTCCTAGATTCGTAATCTACATGAATGAAACTATATAATTTCTTGCCAAACTCAAAATAATTGGGATCAAAAAAATTTAATTTTTTTTATCATGGCTCACTCTTCGCTTTGAGTTCAGGATTTTGCCTATTCTGAGATTTTTCTCTATAGAATCTGTAATTCTGAACCAATCGCTTCGAAATTTGGAACATTTATAGTATATAGTATGCCTAACCGATCGATGATATCAGCAATTTTTTATCTACATTATTTGTATGAGTTTTTGACTCCCCGCTTCCCACTCCGCTTCCGGACTGGATTTTTAAATTTCCGATATCTTGGAAAATATCCTCCAGATCCAAATTTGTTTTCTAGATTCGTAATCTACATGAATGAAACTATATAATTTCATGCCAAACTCAAAATAATTGGGATCAAAAAAATTTAATTTTTTTTATCATGGCTCACTCTTCGCTTTGAGTTCAGGATTTTGCCTATTCTGAGATTTTTCTCTATAGAATCTGTAATTCTGAACCAATCGCTTTGAAATTTGAAACATTCATAGTATATAGTATGCGTAACCGATCGATGATATCAGCAATTTTTTATCTCCATTATTTGTATGAGTTTTTGACTCCCCGCTTCCCGCTCCGCTTCCGGACTGGATTTTTAAATTTCCGATATCTTGGAAAATATCCTCCAGATCCAAATTTGTTTTCTAGATTCGTAATCTACATGAATGAAACTATATAATTTCATGCCAAACTCAAAATAATTGGGATCAAAGAAATTTAATTTTTTTTATCATGGCTCACTCTTCGCTTTGAGTTCAGGATTTTGCCTATTCTGAGATTTTTCTCTATAGAATCTGTAATTCTGAACCAATCGCTTTGAAATTTGAAACATTCATAGTATATAGTATGCCTAACCGATCGATGATATCAGCAATTTTTTATCTCCATTATTTGTATGAGTTTTTGACTCCCCGCTTCCCGCTCCGCTTCCGGACTGGATTTTTAAATTTCCGATATCTTGGAAAATATCCTCCAGATCCAAATTTGTTTTCTAGATTCGTAATCTACATGAATGAAACTATATAATTTCATGCCAAACTCAAAATAATTGGGATCAAAAAAAATTATTTTTTTTTATCATGGCTCACTCTTCGCTTTGAGTTCAGGATTTTGCCTATTCTGAGATTTTTCTCTATAGAATCTGTAATTCTGAACCAATCGCTTTGAAATTTGGAACATTCATAGTATATAGTATGCCTAACCGATCGATGATATCAGCAATTTTTTATCTCCATTATTTGTATGAGTTTTTGACTCCCCGCTTCCCGCTCCGCTTCCGGACTGGATTTTTAAATTTCCGATATCTTGGAAAATATCCTCCAGATCCAAATTTGTTTTCTAGATTCGTAATCTACATGAATGAAACTATATAATTTCATGCCAAACTCAAAATAATTGGGATCAAAGAAATTTAATTTTTTTTATCATGGCTCACTCTGCGCTTTGAGTTCAGGATTTTGCCTATTCTGAGATTTTTCTCTATAGAATCTGTAATTCTGAACCAATCGCTTTGAAATTTGAAACATTCATAGTATATAGTATGCCTAACCGATCGATGATATCAGCAATTTTTTATCTCCATTATTTGTATGAGTTTTTGACTCCCCGCTTCCCGCTCCGCTTCCGGACTGGATTTTTAAATTTCCGATATCTTGGAAAATATCCTCCAGATCCAAATTTGTTTTCTAGATTCGTAATCTACATGAATGAAACTATATAATTTCATGCCAAACTCAAAATAATTGGGATCAAAAAAATTTATTTTTTTTTATCATGGCTCACTCTTCGCTTTGAGTTCAGGATTTTGCCTATTCTGAGATTTTTCTCTATAGAATCTGTAATTCTGAACCAATCGCTTTGAAATTTGAAACATTCATAGTATATAGTATGCCTAACCGATCGATGATATCAGCAATTTTTTATCTCCATTATTTGTATGAGTTTTTGACTCCCCGCTTCCCGCTCCGCTTCCGGACTGGATTTTTAAATTTCCGATATCTTGGAAAATATCCTCCAGATCCAAATTTGTTTTCTAGATTCGTAATCTACATGAATGAAACTATATAATTTCATGCCAAACTCAAAATAATTGGGATCAAAGAAATTTAATTTTTTTTATCATGGCTCACTCTTCGCTTTGAGTTCAGGATTTTGCCTATTCTGAGATTTTTCTCTATAGAATCTGTAATTCTGAACCAATCGCTTTGAAATTTGAAACATTCATAGTATATAGTATGCCTAACCGATCGATGATATCAGCAATTTTTTATCTCCATTATTTGTATGAGTTTTTGACCCCCCGCTTCCCGCTCCGCTTCCGGACTGGATTTTTAAATTTCCGATATCTTGGAAAATATCCTCCAGATCCAAATTTGTTTTCTAGATTCGTAATCTACATGAATGAAACTATATAATTTCATGCCAAACTCAAAATAATTGGGATCAAAGAAATTTAATTTTTTTTATCATGGCTCACTCTTCGCTTTGAGTTCAGGATTTTGCCTATTCTGAGATTTTTCTCTATAGGATCTGTAATTCTGAACCAATCGCTTTGAAATTTGAAACATTCATAGTATATAGTATGCCTAACCGATCGATGATATCAGCAATTTTTTATCTCCATTATTTGTATGAGTTTTTGACTCCCCGCTTCCCGCTCCGCTTCCGGACTGGATTTTTAAATTTCCGATATCTTGGAAAATATCCTCCAGATCCAAATTTGTTTTCTAGATTCGTAATCTACATGAATGAAACTATATAATTTCATGCCAAACTCAAAATAATTGGGATCAAAAAAATTTATTTTTTTTTATCATGGCTCACTCTTCGCTTTGAGTTCAGGATTTTGCCTATTCTGAGATTTTTCTCTATAGAATCTGTAATTCTGAACCAATCGCTTTGAAATTTAAAACATTCATAGTATATAGTATGCCTAACCGATCGATGATATCAGCAATTTTTTATCTCCATTATTTGTATGAGTTTTTGACTCCCCGCTTCCCGCTCCGCTTCCGGACTGGATTTTTAAATTTCCGATATCTTGGAAAATATCCTCCAGATCCAAATTTGTTTTCTAGATTCGTAATCTACATGAATGAAACTATATAATTTCATGCCAAACTCAAAATAATTGGGATCAAAAAAATTTATTTTTTTTTATCATGGCTCACTCTTCGCTTTGAGTTCAGGATTTTGCCTATTCTGAGATTTTTCTCTATAGAATCTGTAATTCTGAACCAATCGCTTTGAAATTTGGAACATTCATAGTATATAGTATGCCTAACCGATCGATGATATCAGCAATTTTTTATCTCCATTATTTGTATGAGTTTTTGACTCCCCGCTTCCCGCTCCGCTTCCGGACTGGATTTTTAAATTTCCGATATCTTGGAAAATATCCTCCAGATCCAAATTTGTTTTCTAGATTCGTAATCTACATGAATGAAACTATATAATTTCATGCCAAACTCAAAATAATTGGGATCAAAGAAATTTAATTTTTTTTATCATGGCTCACTCTTCGCTTTGAGTTCGGGATTTTGCCTATTCTGAGATTTTTCTCTATAGAATCTGTAATTCTAAACCAATCGCTTTGAAATTTGGAACATTCATAGTATATAGTATGCCTAACCGATCGATGATATAAGCAATTTTTTATCTCCATTATTTGTATGAGTTTTTGACTCCCCGCTTCCCGCTCCGCTTCCGGACTGGATTTTTAAATTTCCGATATTTTGGAAAATATCCTCCAGATCCAAATTTGTTTTCTAGATTCGTAATCTACATGAATGAAACTATATAATTTCATGCCAAACTCAAAATAATTGGGATCAAAAAAATTTATTTTTTTTTATCATGGCTCACTCTTCACTTCGAGTTCATGATTTTGCCTATTCTGAGATTTTTCTGTATAGAATCTGTAATTCTGAACCAATCGTTTCGAAATTTGAAACATTCATAGTATATAGTATGCCTAACCGATCGATGATATCAGCAACTTTTTATCTCCATTATTTGTATGAGTTTTTGACTCCCCGCTTCCCGCTCCGCTTCCGGACTGGATTTTTAAATTTCCGATATCTTGGAAAATATCCTCCAGATCCAAATTTGTTTTCTAGATTCGTAATTTACATGAATGAAACTATATAATTTCATGCCAAACTCAAAATAATTGGGATCAAAAAAATTTATTTTTTTTTATCATGGCTCACTCTTCGCTTTGAGTTCAGGATTTTGCCTATTCTGAGATTTTTCTCTATAGAATCTGTAATTCTGAACCAATCGCTTTGAAATTTGGAACATTCATAGTATATAGTACGCCTAACCGATCGATGATATCAGCAATTTTTTATCTCCATTATTTGTATGAGTTTTTGACTCCCCGCTTCCCGCTCCGCTTCCGGACTGGATTTTTAAATTTCCGATATCTTGGAAAATATCCTCCAGATCCAAATTTGTTTTCTAGATTCGTAATCTACATGAATGAAACTATATAATTTCATGCCAAACTCAAAATAATTGGGATCAAAAAAATTTTTTTTTTTTTATCATGGCTCACTCTTCGCTTTGAGTTCAGGATTTTGCCTATTCTGAGATTTTTCTCTATAGAATCTGTAATTCTGAACCAATCGCTTTGAAATTTGGAACATTCATAGTATATAGTATGCCTAACCGATCGATGATATCAGCAATTTTTTATCTCCATTATTTGTATGAGTTTTTGACTCCCCGCTTCCCGCTCCGCTTCCGGACTGGATTTTTAAATTTCCGATATCTTGGAAAATATCCTCCAGATCCAAATTTGTTTTCTAGATTCGTAATCTACATGAATGAAACTATATAATTTCATGCCAAACTCAAAATAATTGGGATCAAAAAAATTTATTTTTTTTTATCATGGCTCACTCTTCGCTTTGAGTTCAGGATTTTGCCTATTCTGAGATTTTTCTCTATAGAATCTGTAATTCTGAACCAATCGCTTTGAAATTTGGAACATTCATAGTATATAGTATGCCTAACCGATCGATGCTATCAGCAATTTTTTATCTCCATTATTTGTATGAGTTTTTGACTCCCCGCTTCCCGCTCCGCTTCCGGACTGGATTTTTAAATTTCCGATATCTTGGAAAATATCCTCCAGATCCAAATTTGTTTTCTAGATTCGTAATCTACATGAATGAAACTATATAATTTCATGCCAAACTCAAAATAATTGGGATCAAAAACATTTAATTTTTTTTATCATGGCTCACTCTTCGCTTTGAGTTCAGGATTTTGCCTATTCTGAGATTTTTCTCTATAGAATCTGTAATTCTGAACCAATCGCTTCGAAATTTAGAACATTTATAGTATATAGTATGCCCAACCGATCGATGCTATCAGCAATTTTTTATCTCCATTATTTGTATGAGTTTTTGACTCCCCGCTTCCCGCTCCGCTTCCGGACTGGATTTTTAAATTTCCGATATCTTGGAAAATATCCTCCAGATCCAAATTTGTTTTCTAGATTCGTAATCTACATGAATGAAACTATATAATTTCATGCCAAACTCAAAATAATTGGGATCAAAAAAATTTATTTTTTTTTATCATGGCTCACTCTTCGCTTTGAGTTCAGGATTTTGCCTATTCTGAGATTTTTCTCTATAGAATCTGTAATTCTGAACCAATCGCTTTGAAATTTGGAACATTCATAGTATATAGTATGCCTAACCGATCGATGATATCAGCAATTTTTTATCTCCATTATTTGTATGAGTTTTTGACTCCCCGCTTCCCGCTCCCCTTCCGGACTGGATTTTTAAATTTCCGATATCTTGGAAAATATCCTCCAGATCCAAATTTGTTTTCTAGATTCGTAATCTACATGAATGAAACTATATAATTTCATGCCAAACTCAAAATAATTGGGATCAAAGAAATTTAATTTTTTTTATCATGGCTCACTCTTCGCTTTGAGTTCAGGATTTTGCCTATTCTGAGATTTTTCTCTATAGAATCTGTAATTCTGAACCAATCGCTTTGAAATTAGAAACATTCATAGTATATAGTATGCCTAACCGATCGATGATATCAGCAATTTTTTATCTCCATTATTTGTATGAGTTTTTGACTCCCCGCTTCCCGCTCCGCTTCCGGACTGGATTTTTAAATTTCCGGTATCTTGGAAAATATCCTCCAGATCCAAATTTGTTTTCTAGATTCGTAATCTACATGAATGAAACTATATAATTTCATGCCAAACTCAAAATAATTGGGATCAAAGAAATTTAATTTTTTTTATCATGGCTCACTCTTCGCTTTGAGTTCAGGATTTTGCCTATTCTGAGATTTTTCTCTATAGAATCTGTAATTCTGAACCAATCGCTTTGAAATTTAAAGCATTCATAGTATATAGTATGCCTAACCGATCGATGATATCAGCAATTTTTTATCTCCATTATTTGTATGAGTTTTTGACTCCCCGCTTCCCGCTCCGCTTCCGGACTGGATTTTTAAATTTCCGATATCTTGGAAAATATCCTCCAGATCCAAATTTGTTTTCTAGATTCGTAATCTACATGAATGAAACTATATAATTTCATGCCAAACTCAAAATAATTGGGATCAAAAAAATTTAATTTTTTTTATCATGGCTCACTCTTCGCTTTGAGTTCAGGATTTTGCCTATTCTGAGATTTTTCTCTATAGAATCTGTAATTCTGAACCAATCGCTTTGAAATTTGAAACATTCATAGTATATAGTATGCCTAACCGATCGATGATATCAGCAATTTTTTATCTCCATTATTTGTATGAGTTTTTGACTCCCCGCTTCCCGCTCCGCTTCCGGACTGGATTTTTAAATTTCCGATATCTTGGAAAATATCCTCCAGATCCAAATTTGTTTTCTAGATTCGTAATCTACATGAATGAAACTATATAATTTCATGCCAAACTCCAAATAATTGGGATCAAAGAAATTTAATTTTTTTTATCATGGCTCACTCTTCGCTTTGAGTTCAGGATTTTGCCTATTCTGAGATTTTTCTCTATAGAATCTGTAATTCTGAACCAATCGCTTTGAAATTTGAAACATTCATAGTATATAGTATGCCTAACCGATCGATGATATCAGCAATTTTTTATCTCCATTATTTGTATGAGTTTTTGACTCCCCGCTTCCCGCTCCGCTTCCGGACTGGATTTTTAAATTTCCGATATCTTGGAAAATATCCTCCAGATCCAAATTTGTTTTCTAGATTCGTAATCTACATGAATGAAACTATATAATTTCATGCCAAACTCAAAATAATTGGGATCAAAAAAATTTATTTTTTTTTATCATGGCTCACTCTTCGCTTTGAGTTCAGGATTTTGCCTATTCTGAGATTTTTCTCTATAGAATCTGTAATTCTGAACCAATCGCTTTGAAATTTGAAACGTTCATAGTATATAGTATGCCTAACCGATCGATGATATCAGCAATTTTTTATCTCCATTATTTGTATGAGTTTTTGACTCCCCGCTTCCCGCTCCGCTTCCGGACTGGATTTTTAAATTTCCGATATCTTGGAAAATATCCTCCAGATCCAAATTTGTTTTCTAGATTCGTAATCTACATGAATGAAACTATATAATTTCATGCCAAACTCAAAATAATTGGGATCAAAAAAATTTTTTTTTTTTATCATGGCTCACTCTTCGCTTTGAGTTCAGGATTTTGCCTATTCTGAGATTTTTCTCTATAGAATCTGTAATTCTGAACCAATCACTTTGAAATTTGAAACATTCATAGTATATAGTATGCCTAACCGATCGATGATATCAGCAATTTTTTATCTGTATTATTTGTATGAGTTTTTGACTCCCCGCTTCCCGCTCCGCTTCCGGACTTGATTTTTAAATTTCCGATATCTTGGAAAATATCCTCCAGATCCAAATTTGTTTTCTAGATTCGTAATCTACATGAATGAAACTATATAATTTCATGCCAAACTCAAAATAATTGGGATCAAAAAAATTTAATTTTTTTTATCATGGCTCACTCTTCGCTTTGATTTCAGGATTTTGCCTATTCTGAGATTTTTCTCTATAGAATCTGTGATTCTGAACCAATCGCTTTGAAATTTGAAACATTCATAGTATATAGTATGCCTAACCGATCGATGATATCAGCAATTTTTTATCTCCATTATTTGTATGAGTTTTTGACTCCCCGCTTCCCGCTCCGCTTCCGGACTGGATTTTTAAATTTCCGATATCTTGGAAAATATCCTCCAGATCCAAATTTGTTTTCTAGATTCGTAATCTACATGAATGGCACTATATAATTTCATGCCAAACTCAAAATAATTGGGATCAAAAAAATTTTTTTTTTTTATCATGGCTCACTCTTCGCTTTGAGTTCAGGATTTTGCCTATTCTGAGATTTTTCTCTATAGAATCTGTAATTCTGAACCAATCACTTTGAAATTTGAAACATTCATAGTATATAGTATGCCTAACCGATCGATGATATCAGCAATTTTTTATCTGTATTATTTGTATGAGTTTTTGACTCCCCGCTTCCCGCTCCGCTTCCGGACTTGATTTTTAAATTTCCGATATCTTGGAAAATATCCTCCAGATCCAAATTTGTTTTCTAGATTCGTAATCTACATGAATGAAACTATATAATTTCATGCCAAACTCAAAATAATTGGGATCAAAAAAATTTAATTTTTTTTATCATGGCTCACTCTTCGCTTTGATTTCAGGATTTTGCCTATTCTGAGATTTTTCTCTATAGAATCTGTGATTCTGAACCAATCGCTTTGAAATTTGAAACATTCATAGTATATAGTATGCCTAACCGATCGATGATATCAGCAATTTTTTATCTCCATTATTTGTATGAGTTTTTGACTCCCCGCTTCCCGCTCCGCTTCCGGACTGGATTTTTAAATTTCCGATATCTTGGAAAATATCCTCCAGATCCAAATTTGTTTTCTAGATTCGTAATCTACATGAATGAAACTATATAATTTCATGCCAAACTCAAAATAATTGGGATCAAAAAAATTTTTTTTTTTTATCATGGCTCACTCTTCGCTTTGAGTTCAGGATTTTGCCTATTCTGAGATTTTTCTCTATAGAATCTGTAATTCTGAACCAATCACTTTGAAATTTGAAACATTCATAGTATATAGTATGCCTAACCGATCGATGATATCAGCAATTTTTTATCTCCATTATTTGTATGAGTTTTGTACTCCCCGCTTCCCGCTCCGCTTCCGGACTGGATTTTTAAATTTCCGATATCTTGGAAAATATCCTCCAGATCCAAATTTGTTTTCTAGATTCGTAATCTACATGAATTAAACTATATAATTTCATGCCAAACTCAAAATAATTGGGATCAAAAAAATTTATTTTTTTTTATCATGGCTCACTCTTCGCTTTGAGTTCAGGATTTTGCCTATTCTGAGATTTTTCTCTATAGAATCTGTAATTCTAAACCAATCGCTTTGAAATTTGAAACATTCATAGTATATAGTATGCCTAACCGATCGATGATATCAGCAATTTTTTATCTCCATTATTTGTATGAGTTTTTGACTCCCCGCTTCCCGCTCCGCTTCCGGACTGGATTTTTAAATTTCCGATATCTTGGAAAATATCCTCCAGATCCAAATTCGTTTTCTAGATTCATAATCTACATGAATGAAACTATATAATTTCATGCCAAACTCAAAATAATTGGGATCAAAAAAATTTATTGTTTTTTATCATGGCTCACTCTTCGCTTTTGAGTTCAGGATTTTGCCTATTCTGAGATTTTTCTCTATAGAATCTGTAATTCTGAACCAATCGCTTTGAAATTTGAAACATTCATAGTATATAGTATGCCTAACCGATCGATGATATCAGCAATTTTTTATCTCCATTATTTGTATGAGTTTTTGTCTCCCCGCTTCCCGCTCCGCTTCCGGACTGGATTTTTAAATTTCCGATATCTTGGAAAATATCCTCCAGATCCAAATTTGTTTTCTAGATTCGTAATCTACATGAATGAAACTATATAATTTCATGCCAAACTCAAAATAATTGGGATCAAAAAAATTTAATTTTTTTATCATGGCTCACTCTTCGCTTTGAGTTCAGGATTTTGCCTATTCTGAGATTTTTCTCTATAGAATCTGTAATTCTGAACCAATCGCTTTGAAATTTGAAACATTCATAGTATATAGTATGCCTAACCGATCGATGATATCAGCAATTTTTTATCTCCATTATTTGTATGAGTTTTGTACTCCCCGCTTCCCGCTCCGCTTCCGGACTGGATTTTTAAATTTCCGATATCTTGGAAAATATCCTCCAGATCCAAATTTGTTTTCTAGATTCGTAATCTACATGAATTAAACTATATAATTTCATGCCAAACTCAAAATAATTGGGATCAAAAAAATTTTCTTTTTTTATCATGGCTCACTCTTCGCTTTGAGTTCAGGATTTTGCCTATTCTGAGATTTTTCTCTATAGAATCTGTAATTCTGAACCAATCGCTTTGAAATTTGAAACATTCATAGTATATAGTATGCCTAACCGATCGATGATATCAGCAATTTTTTATCTCCATTATTTGTATGAGTTTTGTACTCCCCGCTTCCCGCTCCGCTTCCGGACTGGATTTTTAAATTTCCGATATCTTGGAAAATATCCTCCAGATCCAAATTTGTTTTCTAGATTCGTAATCTACATGAATGAAACTATATAATTTCATGCCAAACTCAAAATAATTGGGATCAAAGAAATTTAATTTTTTTTATCATGGCTCACTCTTCGCTTTGAGTTCAGGATTTTGCCTATTCTGAGATTTTTCTCCATAGAATCTGTAATTCTGAACCAATCGCTTTGAAATTAGAAACATTCATAGTATATAGTATGCCTAACCGATCGATGATATCAGCAATTTTTTATCTCCATTATTTGTATGAGTTTTTGACTCCCCGCTTCCCGCTCCGCTTCCGGACTGGATTTTTAAATTTCCGATATCTTGGAAAATATCCTCCAGATCCAAATTTGTTTTCTAGATTCGTAATCTACATGAATGAAACTATATAATTTCATGCCAAACTCAAAATAATTGGGATCAAAGAAATTTAATTTTTTTTATCATGGCTCACTCTTCGCTTTGAGTTCAGGATTTTGCCTATTCTGAGATTTTTCTCTATAGAATCTGTAATTCTGAACCAATCGCTTCGAAATTTGGAAAATTCATAGTATATAGTATGCCTAACCGATCGATGATATCAGCAATTTTTTATCTCCATTATTTGTATGAGTTTTTGACTCCCCGCTTCCCGCTCCGCTTCCGGACTGGATTTTTAAATTTCCGATATCTTGGAAAATATCCTCCAGATCCAAATTTGTTTTCTAGATTCGTAATCTACATGAATGAAACCATATAATTTCATGCCAAACTCAAAATAATTGGGATCAAAAAAATTTATTGTTTTTTATCATGGCTCACTCTTCGCTTTGAGTTCAGGATTTTGCCTATTCTGAGATTTTTCTCTATAGAATCTGTAATTCTGAACCAATCGCTTTGAAATTTGGAACATTCATAGTATATAGTATGCCTAACCGATCGATGATATCAGCAATTTTTTATCTCCATTATTTGTATGAGTTTTTGACTCCCCGCTTCCCGCTCCGCTTCCGGACTGGATTTTTAAATTTCCGATATCTTGGAAAATATCCTCCAGATCCAAATTTGTTTTCTAGATTCGTAATCTACATGAATGAAACTATATAATTTCATGCCAAACTCAAAATAATTGGGATCAAAAAAATTTTTTTTTTTTATCATGGCTCACTCTTCGCTTTGAGTTCAGGATTTTGCCTATTCTGAGATTTTTTTCTATAGAATCTGTAATTCTGAACCAATCGCTTTGAAATTAGAACCATTCATAGTATATAGTATGCCTAACCGATCGATGATATCAGCAATTTTTTATCTCCATTATTTGTATGAGTTTTTGACTCCCCGCTTCCCGCTCCGCTGCCGGACTGGATTTTTAAATTTCCGATATCATGGAAAATATCCTCCAGATCCAAATTTGTTTTCTAGATTCGTAATCTACATGAATGAAACTATATAATTTCATGCCAAACTCAAAATAATTGGGTTCAAGAAAATTTAATTTTTTTTATCATGGCTCACTCTTCGCTTTGAGTTCAGGATTTTGCCTATTCTGAGATTTTTCTCTATAGAATCTGTAATTCTGAACCAATCGCTTTGAAATTTGGAACATTCATATTATATAGTATGCCTAACCGATCGATGATATCAGCAATTTTTTATCTCCATTATTTGTATGAGTTTTTGACTCCCCGCTTCCCGCTCCGCTTCCGGACTGGATTTTTAAATTTCCGATATCTTGGAAAATATCCTCCAGATCCAAATTTGTTTTCTAGATTCGTAATCTACATGAATGAAACTATATAATTTCATGCCAAACTCAAAATAATTGGGATCAAAAAAATTTAATTTTTTTTATCATGGCTCACTCTTCGCTTTGAGTTCAGGATTTTGCCTATTCTGAGATTTTTCTCTATAGAATCTGTAATTCTGAACCAATCGCTTTGAAATTTGGAACATTCATAGTATATAGTATGCCTAACCGATCGATGATATCAGCAATTTTTTATCTCCATTATTTGTATGAGTTTTTGACTCCCCGCTTCCCGCTCCGCTTCCGGACTGGATTTTTAAATTTCCGATATCTTGGAAAATATCCTCCAGATCCAAATTTGTTTTCTAGATTCGTAATCTACATGAATGAAACTATATAATTTCATGCCAAACTCAAAATAATTGGGATCAAGAAAATTTATTTTTTTTTATCATGGCTCACTCTTCGCTTTGAGTTCAGGATTTTGCCTATTCTGAGATTTTTCTCTATAGAATCTGTAATTCTGAACCAATCGCTTTGAAATTTGGAACATTCATAGTATATAGTATGCCTAACCGATCGATGATATCAGCAATTTTTTATCTCCATTATTTGTATGAGTTTTTGACTCCCCGCTTCCCGCTCCGCTTCCGGACTGGATTTTTAAATTTCCAAAATCTTGGAAAATATCCTCCAGATCCAAATTTGTTTTCTAGATTCGTAATCTACATGAATGAAACTATATAATTTCATGCCAAACTCAAAATAATTGGGATCAAAAAAATTTAATTTTTTTTATCATGGCTCACTCTTCGCTTTGAGTTCAGGATTTTGCCTATTCTGAGATTTTTCTCTATAGAATCTGTAATTCTGAACCAATCGCTTTGAAATTTGGAACATTCATAGTATATAGTATGCCTAACCGATCGATGATATCAGCATTTTTTCATCCCCATTATTTGTATGAGTTTTTGACTCCCCGCTTCCCGCTCCGCTTCCGGGCTGGATTTTTAAATTTCCGATATCTTGGAAAATATCCTCCAGATCCAAATTTGTTTTCTAGATTCGTAATCTACATGAATGAAACTATATAATTTCATGCCAAACTCAAAATAATTGGGATCAAAGAAATTTAATTTTTTTTATCATGGCTCACTCTTCGCTTTGAGTTCAGGATTTTGCCTATTCTGAGATTTTTCTCTATAGAATCTGTAATTCTGAACCAATCGCTTTGAAATTTGAAACATTCATGGTATATAGTATGCCTAACCGATCGATGATATCAGCAATTTTTTATCTCCATTATTTGTATGAGTTTTTGACTCCCCGCTTCCCGCTCCGCTTCCGGACTGGATTTTTAAATTTCCGATATCTTGGAAAATATCCTCCAGATCCAAATTTGTTTTCTAGATTCGTAATCTACATGAATGAAACTATATAATTTCATGCCAAACTCAAAATAATTGGGATCAAAGAAATTTAATTTTTTTTATCATGGCTCACTCTTCGCTTTGAGTTCAGGATTTTGCCTATTCTGAGATTTTTCTCTATAGAATCTGTAATTCTGAACCAATCGCTTTGAAATTTGAAACATTCATAGTATATAGTATGCCTAACCGATCGATGATATCAGCAATTTTTTATCTCCATTATTTGTATGAGTTTTTGACTCCCCGCTTCATGCTCCGCTTCCGGACTGGATTTTTAAATTTCCGATATCTTGGAAAATATCCTCCAGATCCAAATTTGTTTTCTAGATTCGTAATCTACATGAATGAAACTATATAATTTCATGCCAAACTCAAAATAATTGGGATCAAAAAAATTTATTGTTTTTTATCATGGCTCACTCTTCGCTTTGAGTTCAGGATTTTGCCTATTCTGAGATTTTTCTCTATAGAATCTGTAATTCTGAACCAATCGCTTTGAAATTTGGAACATTCATAGTATATAGTATGCCTAACCGATCGATGATATCAGCAATTTTTTATCTCCATTATTTGTATGAGTTTTTGACT
The DNA here is from genome assembly GCA_963989225.1 of Dromius quadrimaculatus. NCBI lineage: Eukaryota > Metazoa > Arthropoda > Insecta > Coleoptera > Carabidae > Dromius > Dromius quadrimaculatus. The sequence continues at coordinate 1,047,192 of OZ022328.1, forward strand.
CCCCGCTTCCCGCTCCGCTTCCGGACTGGATTTTTAAATTTCCGATATCTTGGAAAATATCCTCCAGATCCAAATTTGTTTTCTAGATTCGTAATCTACATGAATGAAACTATATAATTTCATGCCAAACTCAAAATAATTGGGATCAAAGAAATTTAATTTTTTTTATCATGGCTCACTCTTCGCTTTGAGTTCAGGATTTTGCCTATTCTGAGATTTTTCTCTATAGAATCTGTAATTCTGAACCAATCGCTTTGAAATTTGGAACATTCATATTATATAGTATGCCTAACCGATCGATGATATCAGCAATTTTTTATCTCCATTATTTGTATGAGTTTTTGACTCCCCGCTTCCCGCTCCGCTTCCGGACTGGATTTTTAAATTTCCGATATCTTGGAAAATATCCTCCAGATCCAAATTTGTTCTCTAGATTCGTAATCTACATGAATGGAACTATATAATTTCATGCCAAACTCAAAATAATTGGGATCAAAAAAATTTATTTTTTTTTATCATGGCTCACTCTTCGCTTTGAGTTCAGGATTTTGCCTATTCTGAGATTTTTCTCTATAGAATCTGTAATTCTGAACCAATCGCTTTGAAATTTGAAACATTAATAGTATATAGTATGCCTAACCGATCGATGATATCAGCAATTTTTTATCTCCATTATTTGTATGAGTTTTTGACTCCCCGCTTCCCGCTCCGCTTCCGGACTGGATTTTTAAATTTCCGATATCTTGGAAAATATCCTCCAGATCCAAATTTGTTTTCTAGATTCGTAATCTACATGAATGAAACTATATAATTTCATGCCAAACTCAAAATAATTGGGATCAAAAAAATTTAATTTTTTTTATCATGGCTCACTCTTCGCTTTGAGTTCAGGATTTTGCCTATTCTGAGATTTTTCTCTATAGAATCTGTAATTCTGAACCAATCGCTTTGAAATTTGGAACATTCATATTATATAGTATGCCTAACCGATCGATGATATCAGCAATTTTTTATCTCCATTATTTGTATGAGTTTTTGACTCCCCGCTTCCCGCTCCGCTTCCGGACTGGATTTTTAAATTTCCGATATCTTGGAAAATATCCTCCAGATCCAAATTTGTTTTCTAGATTCGTAATCTACATGAATGAAACTATATAATTTCATGCCAAACTCAAAATAATTGGGATCAAAAAAATTTAATTTTTTTTATCATGGCTCACTCTTCGCTTTGAGTTCAGGATTTTGCCTATTCTGAGATTTCTCTCTATAGAATCTGTAATTCTGAACCAATCGCTTTGAAATTTGAAACATTCATAGTATATAGTATGCCTAACCGATCGATGATATCAGCAATTTTTTATCTCCATTATTTGTATGAGTTTTTGACTCCCCGCTTCCCGCTCCGCTTCCGGACTGGATTTTTAAATTTCCGATATCTTGGAAAATATCCTCCAGATCCAAATTCGTTTTCTAGATTCGTAATCTACATGAATGAAACTATATAATTTCATGCCAAACTCAAAATAATTGGGATCAAGAAAATTTATTTTTTTTTATCATGGCTCACTCTTCGCTTTGAGTTCAGGATTTTGCCTATTCTGAGATTTTCCTCTATAGAATCTGTAATTCTGAACCAATCGCTTTGAAATTTGGAACATTCATAGTATATAGTATGCCTAACCGATCGATGATATCAGCAATTTTTTATCTCCATTATTTGTATGAGTTTTTGACTCCCCGCTTCCCGCTCCGCTTCCGGACTGGATTTTTAAATTTCCGATATCTTGGAAAATATCCTCCAGATCCAAATTTGTTTTCTAGATTCGTAATCTACATGAATGAGACTATATAATTTCATGCCAAACTCAAAATAATTGGGATCAAAAAAATTTATTGTTTTTTATCATGGCTCACTCTTCGCTTTGATTTCAGGATTTTGCCTATTCTGAGATTTTTCTCTATAGAATCTGTAATTCTGAACCAATCGCTTTGAAATTTGGAACATTCATAGTATATAGTATGCCTAACCGATTGATGATATCAGCAATTTTTTATCTCCATTATTTGTATGAGTTTTTGACTCCCCGCTTCCCGCTCCGCTTCCGGACTGGATTTTTAAATTTCCGATATCTTGGAAAATATCCTCCAGATCCAAATTTATTTTCTAGATTCGTAATCTACATGAATGAAACTATATAATTTCATGCCAAACTCAAAATAATTGGGATCAAAGAAATTTAATTTTTTTTATCATGGCTCACTCTTCGCTTTGAGTTCAGGATTTTGCCTATTCTGAGATTTTTCTCTATAGAATCTGTAATTCTGAACCAATCGCTTTAAAATTTGAAACATCCATAGTATATAGTATGCCTAACCGATCGATGATATCAGCAATTTTTTATCTCCATTATTTGTATGAGTTTTTGACTCCCCGCTTCCCGCTCCGCTTCCGGACTGGATTTTTAAATTTCCGATATCTTGGAAAATATCCTCCAGATCCAAATTTGTTTTCTAGATTCGTAATCTACATGAATGAAACTATATAATTTCATGCCAAACTCAAAATAATTGGGATCAAAAAAATTTAATTTTTTTTATCATGGCTCACTCTTCGCTTTTGAGTTCAGGATTTTGCCTATTCTGAAATTTTTCTCTATAGATTCTGGATTCTGAACCAATCGCTTTGAAATTTGAAACATTCATAGTATATAGTATGCCTAACCGATCGATGATATCAGCAATTTTTTATCTCCATTATTTGTATGAGTTTTTGACTCCCCGCTTCCCGCTCCGCTTCCGGACTGGATTTTTAAATTTCCGATATCTTGGAAAATATCCTCCAGATCCAAATTTGTTTTCTAGATTCGTAATCTACATGAATGAAACTATATAATTTCATGCCAAACTCAAAATAATTGGGATCAAAAAAATTTATTGTTTTTTATCATGGCTCACTCTTCGCTTTGAGTTCAGGATTTTGCCTATTCTGAGATTTTTCTCTATAGAATCTGTAATTCTGAACCAATCGCTTTGAAATTTGAAACATTCATAGTATATAGTATGCCTAACCGATCGATGATATCAGCAATTTTTTATCTCCATTATTTGTATGAGTTTTTGACTCCCCGCTTCCCGCTCCGCTTCCGGACTGGATTTTTAAATTTCCGATATCTTGGAAAATATCCTCCAGATCCAAATTTGTTTTCTAGATTCGTAATCTACATGAATGAAACTATATAATTTCATGCCAAACTCAAAATAATTGGGATCAAAGAAATTTAATTTTTTTTATCATGGCTCACTCTTCGCTTTGAGTTCAGGATTTTGCCTATTCTGAGATTTTTCTCTATAGAATCTGTAATTCTGAGCCAATCGCTTTGAAATTTGAAGCATTCATAGTATATAGTATGCCTAACCGATCGATGATATCAGCAATTTTTTATCTCCATTATTTGTATGAGTTTTTGACTCCCCGCTTCCCGCTCCGCTTCCAGACTGGATTTTTAAATTTCCGATATCTTCGAAAATATCCTCCAGATCCAAATTTGTTTTCTAGATTCGTAATCTACATGAATGAAACTATATAATTTCATGCCAAACTCAAAATAATTGGGATCAAAAAAATTTAATTTTTTTTATCATGGCTCACTCTTCGCTTTGAGTTCAGGATTTTGCCTATTCTGAGATTTTTCTCTATAGAATCTGTAATTCTAAGCCAATCGCTTTGAAATTTGAAACATTCATAGTATATAGTATGCCTAACCGATCGATGATATCAGCAATTTTTTATCTCCATTATTTGTATGAGTTTTTGACTCCCCGCTTCCCGCTTCGCTTCCGGACTGGATTTTTATATTTCTATATCTTGGAAAATATCCTCCAGATCCAAATTTGTTTTCTAGATTCGTAATCTACATGAATGAAACTATATAATTTCATGCCAAACTCAAAATAATTGGGATCAAAAAAATTTATTTTTTTTTATCATGGCTCACTCTTCGCTTTGAGTTCAGGATTTTGCCTATTCTGAGATTTTTCTCTATAGAATCTGTAATTCTGAACCAATCGCTTTGAAATCTGGAACATTCATAGTATATAGTATGCCCAACCGATCGATGCTATCAGCAAATCTTTATCTCCATTATTTGTATGAGTTTTTGACTCCCCGCTTCCCGCTTCGCTTCCGGACTGGATTTTTATATTTCTATATCTTGGAAAATATCCTCCAGATCCAAATTTGTTTTCTAGATTCGTAATCTACATGAATGAAACTATATAATTTCATGCCAAACTCAAAATAATTGGGATCAAAAAAATTTAATTTTTTTTATCATGGCTCACTCTTCGCTTTTGAGTTCAGGATTTTGCCTATTCTGAAATTTTTCTCTATAGAATCTGGATTCTGAACCAATCGCTTTGAAATTTGAAACATTCATAGTATATAGTATGCCTAACCGATCGATGATATCAGCAATTTTTTATCTCCATTATTTGTATGAGTTTTTGACTCCCCGCTTCCCGCTCCGCTTCCGGACTGGATTTTTAAATTTCCGATATCTTGGAAAATATCCTCCAGATCCAAATTCGTTTTCTAGATTCGTAATCTACATGAATGAAACTATATAATTTCATGCCAAACTCAAAATAATTGGGATCAAAAAAATTTAATTTTTTTTATCATGGCTCACTCTTCGCTTTTGAGTTCAGGATTTTGCCTATTCTGAAATTTTTCTCTATAGAATCTGGATTCTGAACCAATCGCTTTGAAATTTGAAACATTCATAGTATATAGTATGCCTAACCGATCGATGATATCAGCAATTTTTTATCTCCATTATTTGTATGAGTTTTTGACTCCCCGCTTCCCGCTCCGCTTACGGACTGGATTTTTAAATTTCCGATATCTTGGAAAATATCCTCCAGATCCAAATTCGTTTTCTAGATTCGTAATCTACATGAATGAAACTATATAATTTCATGCCAAACTCAATATAATTGGGATCAAAAAAATTTATTGTTTTTTATCATGGCTCACTCTTCGCTTTGAGTTCAGGATTTTGCCTATTCTGAGATTTTTCTCTATAGAATCTGTAATTCTGAATCAATCGCTTTGAAATTTGAAACATTCATAGTATATAGTATGCCTAACCGATCGATGATATCAGCAATTTTTTATCTCCATTATTTGTATGAGTTTTTGACTCCCCGCTTCCCGCTCCGCTTCCGGACTGGATTTTTAAATTTCCGATATCTTGGAAAATATCCTCCAGATCCAAATTTGTTTTCTAGATTCGTAATCTACATGAATGAAACTATATAATTTCATGCCAAACTCAAAATAATTGGGATCAAAAAAATTTATTGTTTTTTATCATGGCTCACTCTTCGCTTTGAGTTCAGGATTTTGCCTATTCTGAGATTTTTCTCTATAGAATCTGTAATTCTGAACCAATCGCTTTGAAATTTGGAACATTTATAGTATATAGTATGCCTAACCGATCGATGCTATCAGCAATTTTTTATCTCCATTATTTGTATGAGTTTTTGACTCCCCGCTTCCCGCTCCGCTTCCGGACTGGATTTTTAAATTTCCGATATCTTGGAAAATATCCTCCAGATCCAAATTTGTTTTCTAGATTCGTAATCTACATGAATGAAACTATATAATTTCATGCCAAACTCAAAATAATTGGGATCAAAAAAATTTAATTTTTTTTATCATGGCTCACTCTTCGCTTTGAGTTCAGGATTTTGCCTATTCTGAGATTTTTCTCTATAGAATCTGTAATTCTGAGCCAATCGCTTTGAAATTTGAAACATTCATAGTATATAGTATGCCTAACCGATCGATGATATCAGCAATTTTTTATCTCCATTATTTGTATGAGTTTTTGACTCCCCGCTTCCCGCTCCGCTTCCGGACTGGATTTTTATATTTCTATATCTTGGAAAATATCCTCCAGATCCAAATTTGTTTTCTAGATTCGTAATCTACATGAATGAAACTATATAATTTCATGCCAAACTCAAAATAATTGGGATCAAAAAAATTTAATTTTTTTATCATGGCTCACTCTTCGCTTTGAGTTCAGGATTTTGCCTATTCTGAGATTTTTCTCTATAGAATCTGTAATTCTGAACCAATCGCTTTGAAATCTGGAACATTCATAGTATATAGTATGCCCAACCGATCGATGCTATCAGCAATTTTTTATCTCCATTATTTGTATGAGTTTTTGACTCTCCGCTTCCCGCTCCGCTTCCGGACTGGATTTTTAAATTTCCGATATCTTGGAAAATATCCTCCAGATCCAAATTTGTTTTCTAGATTCGTAATCTACATGAATTAAACTATATAATTCCATGCCAAACTCAAAATAATTGGGATCAAAAAAATTTAATTTTTTTTATCATGGCTAACTCTTCGCTTTGAGTTCAGGATTTTGCCTATTCTGAGATTTTTCTCTATAGAATCTGTAATTCTGAACCAATCGCTTTGAAATTTGGAACATTTATAGTATATAGTATGCCCAACCGATCGATGCTATCAGCAATTTTTTATCTCCATTATTTGTATGAGCTTTTGACTCCCCGCTTCCCGCTCCGCTTCCGGACTGGATTTTTATATTTCTATATCTTGGAAAATATCCTCAAGATCCAAATTTGTTTTCTAGATTCGTAATCTACATGAATGAAACTATATAATTCCATGCCAAACTCAAAATAATTGAGATCAAAAAAATTTAATTTTTTTTATCATGGCTCACTCTTCGCTTTGAGTTCAGGATTTTGCCTATTCTGAGATTTTTCTCTATAGAATCTGTAATTCTGAACCAATCGCTTTGAAATTTGGAACATTTATAGTATATAGTATGTCCAACCGATCGATGCTATCAGCAATTTTTTATCTCCATTATTTGTATGAGTTTTTGACTCCCCGCTTCCCGCTCCGCTTCCGGACTGGATTTTTAAATTTCCGATATCTTGGAAAATATCCTCCAGATCCAAATTTGTTTTCTAGATTCGTGATCTACATGAATGAAACTATATAATTTCATGCCAAACTCAAAATAATTAAGATCAAAAAAATTTAATTTTTTTTATCATGGCTCACTCTTCGCTTTGAGTTCAGGATTTTGCCTATTCTGAGATTTTTCTCTATAGAATCTGTAATTCTGAACCAATCGCTTTGAAATTTGCAACATTTATAGTATATAGTATGCCCAACCGATCGTTGCTATCGGCAATTTTTTATCTCCATTATTTGTATGAGTTTTTGACTCCCCGCTTCCCGCTCCGCTTCCGGACTGGATTTTTAAATTCCCGATATCTTGGAAAATATCCTCCAGATCCAAATTTGTTTTCTAGATTCGTAATCTACATGAATGAAACTATATAATTTCATGCCAAACTCAAAATAATTGGGATCAAAAAAATTTAATTTTTTTTATCATGGCTCACTCTTCGCTTTGAGTTCAGGATTTTGCCTATTCTGAGATTTTTCTCTATAGAATCTGTAATTCTGAACCAATCGCTTTGAAATTTGGAACATTTATAGTATATAGTATGCCTAACCGTTCGATGCTATCAGCAATTTTTTATCTCCATTATTTGTATGAGTTTTTGACTCCCCGCTTCCCGCTCCGCTTCCGGACTGGATTTTTAAATTTCCGATATCTTGGAAAATATCCTCTAGATCCAAATTTGTTTTCTAGATTTGTAATCTACATGAATAAAACCATATAATTTCATGCCAAACTCAAAATAATTGGGATCAAAAAAATTTAATTTTTTTTATCATGGCTCACTCTTCGCTTTGAGTTCAGGATTTTGCCTATTCTGAGATTTTTCTCTATAGAATCTGTAATTCTGAACCAATCGCTTTGAAATTTGAAAACATTCATAGTATATAGTATGCCTAACCGATCGATGATATCAGCTATTTTTTATCTCCATTATTTGTATGAGTTTTTGACTCCCCGCTTCCCGCTCCGCTTCCGGACTGGATTTTTAAATTCCCGATATCTTGGAAAATATCCTCCAGATCCAAATTTGTTTTCTAGATTCGTAATCTACATGAATGAAACTATTTAATTTCATGCCAAACTCAAAATAATTGGGATCAAAAAAATTTAATTTTTTTTTATCATGGCTCACTCTTCGCTTTGAGTTCAGGATTTTGCCTATTCTGAAATTTTTCTCTATAGAATCTGTAATTCTGAACCAATCGCTTTGAAATTTGGAACATTTATAGTATATAGTATGCCTAACCGATCGATGCTATCAGCAATTTTTTATCTCCATTATTTGTATGAGTTTTTGACTCCCCGCTTCCCGCTCCGCTTCCGGACTGGATTTTTAAATTTCCGATATCTTGGAAAATATCCTCCAGATCCAAATTTGTTTTCTAGATTCGTAATCTACATGAATGAAACTATATAATTTCATGCCAAACTCAAAATAATTGGGATCAAAAAAATTTCTTTTTTTTTATCATGGCTCACTCTTCGCTTTGAGTTCAGGATTTTGCCTATTCTGAGATTTTTCTCTATAGAATCTGTAATTCTGAACCAATCGCTTTGAAATTTGGAACATTCATAGTATATAGTATGCCTAACCGATCGATGCTATCAGCAATTTTTTATCTCCATTATTTGTATGAGTTTTTGACTCCCCGCTTCCCGCTCCGCTTCCGGACTGGATTTTTAAATTTCCGATATCTTGGAAAATATCCTCCAGATCCAAATTTGTTTTCTAGATTCGTAATCTACATGAATGAAACTATATAATTTCATGCCAAACTCAAAATAATTGGTATCAAAAAAATTTAATTTTTTTATCATGGCTCACTCTTCGCTTTGAGTTCAGGATTTTGCCTATTCTGAGATTTTTCTCTATAGAATCTGTAATTCTGAACCAATCGCTTTGAAATCTGGAACATTCATAGTATATAGTATGCTCAACCGATCGATGCTATCAGCAATTTTTTATCTCCATTATTTGTATGAGTTTTTGACTCCCCGCTTCCCGCTCCGCTTCCGGACTGGATTTTTAAATTTCCGATATCTTGGAAAATATCCTCCAGATCCAAATTTGTTTTCTAGATTCGTAATCTACATGAATAAAACTATATAATTTCATGCCAAACTCAAAATAATTGGGATCAAAAAAATTTAATTTTTTTTATCATGGCTAACTCTTCGCTTTGAGTTCAGGATTTGCCTATTCTGAGATTTTTCTCTATAGAATCTGTAATTCTGAACCAATCGCTTTGAAATTTAGAACATCTATAGTATATAGTATGCCTAACCGATCGATGCTATCAGCAATTTTTTATCTCCATTATTTGTATGAGTTTTTGACTCCCCGCTTCCCGCTCCGCTTCCGGACTGGATTTTTAAATTTCCGATATCTTGGAAAATATCCTCTAGATCCAAATTTGTTTTCTAGATTTGTAATCTACATGAATGAAACCATATAATTTCATGCCAAACTCAAAATAATTGGGATCAAAAAAATTTAATTTTTTTTATCATGGCTCACTCTTCGCTTTGAGTTCAGGATTTTGCCTATTCTGAGATTTTTCTCTATAGAATCTGTAATTCCGAACCAATCGCTCTGAAATTTGGAACATCTATAGTATATAGTATGCCTAACCGATCGATGCTATCAGCAATTTTTTATCTCCATTATTTGTATGAGTTTTTGACTCCCCGCTTCCCGCTACGCTTCCGGACTAAATTTTTAAATTTCCGATATCTTAGAAAATATCCTCCAGATCCAAATTTGTTTTCTAGATTCGTAATCTGCATGAATCAAACTATATAATTTAATGCCAAACTCAAAATAATTGGGATCAAAAAAATTTAATTTTTTTTATCATGGCTCACTCTTCGCTTTGAGTTCAGGATTTTGCCTATTCTGAGATTTTTCTCTATAGAATCTGTAATTCTGAACCAATCGCTTTGAAATTTGGAACATTGATAGTATATAGTATGCTCAACCGATCGGTGCTATCAGCAATTTTTTATCTCCATTATTTGTATGAGTTTTTGACTCCCCGCTTTCCGCTCCGCTTCCGGACTGGATTTTTAAATTTCCGATATCTTGGAAAATATCCTCCAGATCCAAATTTGTTTTCTAGATTCGTAATCTACATGAATGAAACTATATAATTTCATGCCAAACTCAAAATAATTGGGATCAAAAAAATTTAATTCTTTTTATCATGGCTCACTCTTCGCTTTGAGTTCAGGATTTGCCTATTCTGAGATTTTTCTCTATAGAATCTGTAATTCTGAACCAATCGCTTTGAAATTTGGAACATTGATAGTATATAGTATGCTCAACCGATCGGTGCTATCAGAAATTTTTTATCTCCATTATTTGTATGAGTTTTTGACTCCCCGCTTTCCGCTCCGCTTACGGACTGGATTTTTAAATTTCCGATATCTTGGAAAATATCCTCCAGATCCAAATTTGTTTTCTAGATTCGTAATCTACATGAATGAAACTATATAATTTCATGCCAAACTCAAAATAATTGGGATCAAAAAAATTTAATTTTCTTTATCATGGCTCACTCTTCGCTTTGAGTTCAGGATTTTGCCTATTCTGAGATTTTTCTCTATAGAATCTGTAATTCTGAACCAATCGCTTTGAAATTTGAAACATTCATAGTATATAGTATGCCTAACCGATCGATGCTATCAGCAATTTTTTATCTCTATTATTTGTATGAGTTTTTGACTCCCCGCTTCCCGCTCCGCTTCCGGACTGGATTTTTAAATTTCCGATATCTTGGAAAATATCCTCCAGATCCAAATTTGTTTTCTAGATTCGTAATCTACATGAATGAAACTATATAATTTCATGCCAAACTCAAAATAATTGGGATCAAAAAAATTTAATTTTTTTTATCATGGCTCACTCTTCGCTTTGAGTTCAGGATTTTGCCTATTCTGAGATTTTTCTCTATAGAATCTGTAATTCTGAACCAATCGCTTTGAAATTTGGAACATTTATAGTATATAGTATGCCTAACCGATCGATGCTATCAGCAATTTTTTATCTCCATTATTTGTAAGAGTTTTTGACTCCCCGCTTCCCGCTCCGCTTCCAGACTGGATTTTTAAATTTCCGATATCTTGGAAAATATCCTCCAGATCCAAATTTTTTTTCTAGATTCGTAATCTACATGAATGAAACTATATAATTTCATGCCAAACTTGAAATAATTGGGATCAAAAAAATTTAATTTTTTTTATCATGGCTCACTCTTCGCTTTGAGTTCAGGATTTTGCCTATTCTGAGATTTTTCTCTATAGAATCTGTAATTCTGAACCAATCGCTACGAAATTTGGAACATTTATAGTATATAGTATGCCTAACCGATCGATGCTATCAGCAATTTTTTATCTCCATTATTTGTATGAGTTTTTGACTCCCCGCTTCCCGCTCCGCTTCCGGACTGGATTTTTAAATTCCCGATATCTTGGAAAATATCCTCCAGATCCAAATTTGTTTTCTAGATTCGTAATCTACATGAATGAAACTATATAAGTTCATGCCAAACTCAAAATAATTGGGATCAAAAAAATTTAATTCTTTTTATCATGGCTCACTCTTCGCTTTGAGTTCAGGATTTTGCCTATTCTGAGATTTTTCTCTATAGAATCTGTAATTCTGAACCAATCGCTTTGAAATTTGGAACATCCATAGTATATAGTATGCCTAACCGATCGATGCTATCAGCAATTATTTATCTCCATTATTTGTATGAGTTTTTGATTCCCCGCTTCCCGCTCCGCTTCCAGACTGGATTTTTAAATTTCCGATATCTTGGAAAATATCCTCCAGATCCAAATTTTTTTCCTAGATTCGTAATCTACATGAATGAAACTATATAATTTCATGCCAAACTCAAAATAATTGGGATCAAAAAAATTTATTTTTTTTTATCATGGCTCACTCTTCGCTTTGAGTTCAGGATTTTGCCTATTCTGAGATTTTTCTCTATAGAATCTGTAATTCTGAACCAATCGCTTTGAAATTTGAAACATTCATAGTATATAGTATGCCTAACCGATCGATGCTATCAGCAATTTTTTATCTCTATTATTTGTATGAGTTTTTGACTCCCCGCTTCCCGCTCCGCTTCCGGACTGGATTTTTAAATTTCCGATATCTTGGAAAATATCCTCCAGATCCAAATTTTTTTTCTAGATTCGTAATCTACATGAATGAAACTATATAATTTCATGCCAAACTTAAAATAATTGGGATCAAAAAAATTTAATTTTTTTTATCATGGCTCACTCTTCGCTTTGAGTTCAGGATTTTGCGTATTCTGAGATATTTCTCTATAGAATCTGTAATTCTGAACCAATCGCTTTGAAATTTGGAATATTTATAGTATATAGTATGCCTAACCGATCGATGCTATCAGCAATTTTTTATCTCCATTATTTGTATGAGTTTTTGACTCCCCGCTTCCCGCTCCGCTTCCGGACTGGATTTTTAAATTCCCGATATCTTGGAAAATATCCTCCAGATCCAAATTTGTTTTCTAGATTCGTAATCTACATGAATGAAACTATATAAGATCATGCCAAACTCAAAATAATTGGGATCAAAAAAATTTAATTCTTTTTATCATGGCTCACTCTTCGCTTTGAGTTCAGGATTTTGCCTATTCTGAGATTTTTCTCTATAGAATCTGTAATTCTGAACCAATCGCTTTGAAATTTGAAACATCCATAGTATATAGTATGCCTAACCGATCGATGCTATCAGCAATTATTTATCTCCATTATTTGTATGAGTTTTTGACTCCCCGCTTCCCGCTCCGCTTCCAGACTGGATTTTTAAATTTCCGATATCTTGGAAAATATCCTCCAGATCCAAATTTGTTTTCTAGATTCGTAATCTACATGAATGAAACTATATAATTTCATGCCAAACTCAAAATAATTGGGATCAAAAAAATTTAATTTTCTTTATCATGGCTCACTCTTCGCTTTGAGTTTAGGATTTTGCCTATTCTGAGATTTTTCTCTATAGAATCTGTAATTCTGAATCAATCGCTTTGAAATTTGAAACATTCATAGTATATAGTATGCCTAACCGATCGATGCTATCAGCAATTTTTTATCTCTATTATTTGTATGAGTTTTTGACTCCCCGCTTCCCGCTCCGCTTCCGGACTGGATTTTTAAATTTCCGATATCTTGGAAAATATCCTCCAGATCCAAATTTTTTTTCTAGATTCGTAATCTACATGAATGAAACTATATAATTTCATGCCAAACTTGAAATAATTGGGATCAAAAAAATTTAATTTTTTTTATCATGGCTCACTCTTCGCTTTGAGTTCAGGATTTTGCCTATTCTGAGATTTTTTTCTATAGAATCTGTAATTCTGAACCAATCGCTTCGAAATTTATAACATTTATAGTATATAGTATGCCTAACCGATCGATGCTATCAGCAATTTTTTATCTCCATTATTTGTATGAGTTTTTGACTCCCCGCTTCCCGCTCCGCTTCCGGACTGGATTTTTAAATTCCCGATATCTTGGAAAATATCCTCCAGATCCAAATTTGTTTTCTAGATTCGTAATCTACATGAATGAAACTATATAAGTTCATGCCAAACTCAGAATAATTGGGATCAAAAAAATTTAATTCTTTTTATCATGGCTCACTCTTCGCTTTGAGTTCAGGATTTTGCCTATTCTGAGATTTTTCTCTATAGAATCTGTAATTCTGAACCAATCGCTTTGAAATTTGGAACATCCATAGTATATAGTATGCCTAACCGATCGATGCTATCAACAATTATTTATCTCCATTATTTGTATGAGTTTTTGATTCCCCGCTTCCCGCTCCGCTTCCAGACTGGATTTTTAAATTTCCGATATCTTGGAAAATATCCTCCAGATCCAAATTTGTTTTCTAGATTCGTAGTCTACATGAATGGAACTATATAATTTCATGCCAAACTCAAAATAATTGGGATCAAAAAAATTTATTTTTTTTTATCATGGCTCACTCTTCGCTTTGAGTTCAGGATTTTGCCTATTCTGAGATTTTTCTCTATAGAATCTGTAATTCTGAACCAATCGCTTTGAAATTTGAAACATTCATAGTATATAGTATGCCTAAACGATCGATGCTATCAGCAATTTTTTATCTCTATTATTTGTATGAGTTTTTGACTCCCCGCTTCCCGCTCCGCTTCCGGACTGGATTTTTATATTTCTATATCTTGGAAAATATCCTCCAGATCCAAATTTGTTTTCTAGATTCGTAATCTACATGAATGAAACTATATAATTTCATGCCAAACTCAAAATAATTGGGATCAAAAAAATTTAATTTTTTTTATCATGGCTCACTCTTCGCTTTGAGTTCAGGATTTTGCCTATTCTGAGATTTTTCTCTATAGAATCTGTAATTCTGACCAATCGCTTTGAAATTTGGAACATTTATAGTATATAGTATGCCTAACCGATCGATGCTATCAGCAATTTTTTATCTCCATTATTTGTATGAGTTTTTTACTCCCCGCTTCCCGCTCCGCTTCCGGACTGGATTTTTAAATTTCCGATATCTTGGAAAATATCCTCCAGATCCAAATTTGTTTTCTAGATTCGTAATCTACATGAATGAAACTATATAATTTCATGCCAAACTCAAAATAATTGGGATCAAAAAAATTTTTTTTTTTTATTATGGCTCACTCTTCGCTTTGAGTTCAGGATTTTGCCTATTCTGAGATTTTTCTCTATAGAATCTGTAATTCTGAACCAATCGCTTTGAAATTTGGAACATCTATAGTATATAGTATGCCTAACCGATCGATGCTATCAGCAATTTTTTATCTCCATTATTTGTATGAGTTTTTGACTCCCCGCTTCCCGCTCCGCTTCCGGACTGGATTTTTAAATTTCCGATATCTTGGAAAATATCCTCTAGATCCAAATTTGTTTTCTAGATTTGTAATCTACATGAATGAAACCATATAATTTCATGCCAAACTCAAAATAATTGGGATCAAAAAAATTTAATTTTTTTTATCATGGCTCACTCTTCGCTTTGAGTTCAGGATTTTGCCTATTCTGAGATTTTTCTCTATAGAATCTGTAATTCTGAACCAATCGCTTCGAAATTAGGAACATTTATAGTATATAGTATGCCTAACCGATCGATGCTATCAGCAATTTTTTATCTCCATTATTTGTATGAGTTTTTGACTCCCCGCTTTCCGCTCCGCTTCCGGACTGGATTTTTAAATTTCCGATATCTTGGAAAATATCCTCCAGATCCAAATTTGTTTTCTAGATTCGTAATCTACATGAATAAAACTATATAATTTCATGCCAAACTCAAAATAATTGGGATCAAAAAAATTTAATTTTTTTATCATGGCTCACTCTTCGCTTTGAGTTCAGGATTTGCCTATTCTGAGATTTTTTTCTATAGAATCTGTAATTCTGAACCAATCGCTTTGAAATTTGGAACATTCATAGTATATAGTATGCCTAACCGATCGATGCTATCAGCAATTTTTTATCTCCATTATTTGTATGAGTTTTTGACTCCCCGCTTCCCGCTCCGCTTCCGGACTGGATTTTTAAATTTCCGATATCTTGGAAAATATCCTCCAGATCCAAATTTGTTCTCTAGATTCGTAATCTACATGAATGAAATTATATAATTTCATGCCAAACTCAAAATAATTGGGACCAAAAAAATTTAATTTTTTTTATCATGGCTCACTCTTCGCTTTGAGTTCAGGATTTTGCCTATTCTGAGATTTTTCTCTATAGAATCTGTAATTCTGAACCAATCGCTTTGAAATTTGGAACATTCATAGTATATAGTATGTCCAACCGATCGATGCTATCAGCAGTCTCTTATCTCCATTATTTGTATGAGTTTTTGACTCCCCGCTTCCCGCTCCGCTTCCGGACTGGATTTTTAAATTTCCGATATCTTGGAAAATATCCTCCAGATCCAAATTTGTTTTCTAGATTCGTAATCTACATGAATGAAACTATATAATTTCAAGCCAAACCCAAAATAATTGGGATCAAAAAAATTTAATTTTTTTTATCATGGCTCACTCTTCGCTTTGAGTTCAGGATTTTGCCTATTCTGAGATTTTTCTCTATAGAATCTGTAATTCTGAACCAATCGCTTTGAAATTTGCAACATTTATAGAATATAGTATGCCCAACCGATCGTTGCTATCGGCAATTTTTTATCTCCATTATTTGTATGAGTTTTTGACTCCCCGCTTCCCGCTCCGCTTCCGGACTGGATTTTGAAATTCCCGATATCTTGGAAAATATCCTCCAGATCCAAATTTGTTTTCTAGATTCGTAATCTACATGAATGAAACTATATAATTTCATGCCAAACTCAAAATAATTGGGATCAAAAAAATTTATTTTTTTTTATCATGGCTCACTCTTCGCTTTGAGTTCAGGATTTTGCCTATTCTGAGATTTTTCTCTATAGAATCTGTAATTCCGAACCAATCGCTTTGAAATTTGGAACATCTATAGTATATAGTATGCCTAACCGATCGATGCTATCAGCAATTTTTTATCTCCATTATTTGTATGAGTTTTTGACTCCCCGCTTCCCGCTACGCTTCCGGACTAAATTTTTAAATTTCCGATATCTTAGAAAATATCCTCCAGATCCAAATTTGTTTTCTAGATTCGTAATCTGCATGAATCAAACTATATAATTTAATGCCAAACTCAAAATAATTGGGATCAAAAAAATTTAATTTTTTTTATCATGGCTCACTCTTCGCTTTGAGTTCAGGATTTTGCCTATTCTGAGATTTTTCTCTATAGAATCTGTAATTCTGAACCAATCGCTTTGAAATTTGGAACATTGATAGTATATAGTATGCTCAACCGATCGGTGCTATCAGCAATTTTTTATCTCCATTATTTGTATGAGTTTTTGACTCCCCGCTTTCCGCTCCGCTTCCGGACTGGATTTTTAAATTTCCGATATCTTGGAAAATATCCTCCAGATCCAAATTTGTTTTCTAGATTCGTAATCTACATGAATGAAACTATATAATTTCATGCCAAACTCAAAATAATTGGGATCAAAAAAATTTAATTCTTTTTATCATGGCTCACTCTTCGCTTTGAGTTCAGGATTTGCCTATTCTGAGATTTTTCTCTATAGAATCTGTAATTCTGGACCAATCGCTTTGAAATTTGGAACATTGATAGTAGATAGTATGCTCAACCGATCGGTGCTATCAGCAATTTTTTATCTCCATTATTTGTATGAGTTTATGACTCCCCGCTTTCCGCTCCGCTTCCGGACTGGATTTTTAAATTTCCGATATCTTGGAAAATATCCTCCAGATCCAAATTTGTTTTCTAGATTCGTAATCTACATGAATGAAACTATATAATTTCATGCCAAACTCAAAATAATTGGGATCAAAAAAATTTAATTTTCTTTATCATGGCTCACTCTTCGCTTTGAGTTCAGGATTTTGCCTATTCTGAGATTTTTCTCTATAGAATCTGTAATTCTGAACCAATCGCTTTGAAATTTGAAACATTCATAGTATATAGTATGCCTAACCGATCGATGCTATCAGCAATTTTTTATCTCTATTATTTGTATGAGTTTTTGACTCCCCGCTTCCCGCTCCGCTTCCGGACTGGATTTTTAAATTTCCGATATCTTGGAAAATATCCTCCAGATCCAAATTAGTTTTCTAGATTCGTAATCTACATGAATGAAACTATATAATTTCATGCCAAACTCAAAATAATTGGGATCAAAAAAATTTAATTTTTTTTATCATAGCTCACTCTTCGCTTTGAGTTCAGGATTTGCCTATTCTGAGATTTTTCTCTATAGAATCTGTAATTCTGAACCAATCGCTTTGAAATTTGGAACATTTATAGTATATAGTATGCCTAACCGATCGATGCTATCAGCAATTTTTTATCTCCATTATTTGTATGAGTTTTTGACTCCCCGCTTCCCGCTCCGCTTCCAGACTGGATTTTTAAATTTCCGATATCTTGGAAAATATCCTCCAGATCCAAATTTTTTTTCTAGATTCGTAATCTACATGAATGAAACTATATAATTTCATGCCAAACTTGAAATAATTGGGATCAAAAAAATTTAATTTTTTTTATCATGGCTCACTCTTCGCTTTGAGTTCAGGATTTTGCCTATTCTGAGATTTTTCTCTATAGAATCTGTAATTCTGAACCAATCGCTTCGAAATTTGGAACATTTATAGTATATAGTATGCCTAACCGATCGATGCTATCAGCAATTTTTTATCTCTATTATTTGTATGAGTTTTTGACTCCCCGCTTCCCGCTCCGCTTCCGGACTGGATTTTTAAATTCCCGATATCTTGGAAAATATCCTCCAGATCCAAATTTGTTTTCTAGATTCGTAATCTACATGAATGAAACTATATAAGTTCATGCCAAACTCAAAATAATTGGGATCAAAAAAATTTAATTCTTTTTATCATGGCTCACTCTTCGCTTTGAGTTCAGGATTTTGCCTATTCTGAGATTTTTCTCTATAGAATCTGTAATTTTGAACCAATCGCTTTGAAATTTGGAACATCCATAGTATATAGTATGCCTAACCGATCGATGCTATCAGCAATTATTTATCTCCATTATTTGTATGAGTTTTTGATTCCCCGCTTCCCGCTCCGCTTCCAGACTGGATTTTTAAATTTCCGATATCTTGGAAAATATCCTCCAGATCCAAATTTGTTTTCTAGATTCGTAATCTACATGAATGAAACTATATAATTTCATGCCAAACTCAAAATAATTGGGATCAAAAAAATTTATTTTTTTTTATCATGGCTCACTCTTCGCTTTGAGTTCAGGATTTTGCCTATTCTGAGATTTTTCTCTATAGAATCTGTAATTCTGAACCAATCGCTTTGAAATTTGAAACATTCATAGTATATAGTATGCCTAACCGATCGATGCTATCAGCAATTTTTTATCTCTATTATTTGTATGAGTTTTTGACTCCCCGCTTCCCGCTCCGCTTCCGGACTGGATTTTTAAATTTCCGATATCTTGGAAAATATCCTCCAGATCCAAATTTTTTTTCTAGATTCGTAATCTACATGAATGAAACTATATAATTTCATGCCAAACTCAAAATAATTGGGATCAAAAAAATTTAATTTTTTTTATCATGGCTCACTCTTCGCTTTGAGTTCAGGATTTTGCCTATTCTGAGATTTTTCTCTATAGAATCTGTAATTCTGAAGCAATCGCTTTGAAATTTGGAACATTTATAGTATATAGTATGCCTAACCGATCGATGCTATCAGCAATTTTTTATCTCCATTATTTGTATGAGTTTTTGACTCCCCGCTTCCCGCTCCGCTTCCGGACTGGATTTTTAAATTCCCGATATCTTGGAAAATATCCTCCAGATCCAAATTTGTTTTCTAGATTCGTAATCTACATGAATGAAACTATATAAGTTCATGCCAAACTCAAAATAATTGGGATCAAAAAAATTTAATTCTTTTTATCATGGCTCACTCTTCGCTTTGAGTTCAGGATTTTGCCTATTCTGAGATTTTTCTCTATAGAATCTGTAATTCTGAACCAATCGCTTTGAAATTTGGAACATCCATAGTATATAGTATGCCTAACCGATCGATGCTATCAGCAATTATTTATCTCCATTATTTGTATGAGTTTTTGACTCCCCGCTTCCCGCTCCGCTTCCAGACTGGATTTTTAAATTTCCGATATCTTGGAAAATATCCTCCAGATCCAAATTTGTTTTCTAGATTCGTAATCTACATGAATGAAACTATATAATTTCATGCCAAACTCAAAATAATTGGGATCAAAAAAATTTAATTTTCTTTATCATGGCTCACTCTTCGCTTTGAGTTTAGGATTTTGCCTATTCTGAGATTTTTCTCTATAGAATCTGTAATTCTGAACCAATCGCTTTGAAATTTGAAACATTCATAGTATATAGTATGCCTAACCGATCGATGCTATCAGCAATTTTTTATCTCTATTATTTGTATGAGTTTTTGACTCCCCGCTTCCCGCTCCGCTTCCGGACTGGATTTTTAAATTTCCGATATCTTGGAAAATATCCTCTAGATCCAAATTTTTTTTCTAGATTCGTAATCTACATGAATGAAACTATATAATTTCATGCCAAACTTGAAATAATTGGGATCAAAAAAATTTAATTTTTTTTATCATGGCTCACTCTTCGCTTTGAGTTCAGGATTTTGCCTATTCTGAGATTTTTTTCTATAGAATCTGTAATTCTGAACCAATCGCTTCGAAATTTGTAACATTTATAGTATATAGTATGCCTAACCGATCGATGCTATCAGCAATTTTTTATCTCCATTATTTGTATGAGTTTTTGACTCCCCGCTTCCCGCTCCGCTTCCGGACTGGATTTTTAAATTCCCGATATCTTGGAAAATATCCTCCAGATCCAAATTTGTTTTCTAGATTCGTAATCTACATGAATGAAACTATATAAGTTCATGCCAAACTCAAAATAATTGGGATCAAAAAAATTTAATTCTTTTTATCATGGCTCACTCTTCGCTTTGAGTTCAGGATTTTGCCTATTCTGAGATTTTTCTCTATAGAATCTGTAATTCTGAACCAATCGCTTTGAAATTTGAAACATTCATAGTATATAGTATGCCTAACCGATCGATGCTATCAGCAATTTTTTATCTCTATTATTTGTATGAGTTTTTGACTCCCCGCTTCCCGCTCCGCTTCCGGACTGGATTTTTAAATTTCCGATATCTTGGAAAATATCCTCCAGATCCAAATTTTTTTTCTAGATTCGTAATCTACATGAATGAAACTATATAATTTCATGCCAAACTCAAAATAATTGGGATCAAAAAAATTTAATTTTTTTTATCATGGCTCACTCTTCGCTTTGAGTTCAGGATTTTGCCTATTCTGAGATTTTTCTCTATAGAATCTGTAATTCTGAACCAATCGCTTTGAAATTTGGAACATTTATAATATATAGTATGCCTAACCGATCGATGCTATCAGCAATTTTTTATCTCCATTATTTGTATGAGTTTTTGACTCCCCGCTTCCCGCTCCGCTTCCGGACTGGATTTTTAAATTCCCGATATCTTGGAAAATATCCTCCAGATCCAAATTTGTTTTCTAGATTCGTAATCTACATGAATGAAACTATATAAGTTCATGCCAAACTCAAAATAATTGGGATCAAAAAAATTTAATTCTTTTTATCATGGCTCACTCTTCGCTTTGAGTTCAGGATTTTGCCTATTCTGAGATTTTTCTCTATAGAATCTGTAATTCTAAACCAATCGCTTTGAAATTTGGAACATCCATAGTATATAGTATGCCTAACCGATCGATGCTATCAGCAATTATTTATCTCCATTATTTGTATGAGTTTTTGACTCCCCGCTTCCCGCTCCGCTTCCAGACTGGATTTTTAAATTTCCGATATCTTGGAAAATATCCTCCAGATCCAAATTTGTTTTCTAGATTCGTAATCTACATGAATGAAACTATATAATTTCATGCCAAACTCAAAATAATTGGGATCAAAAAAATTTAATTTTTTTTATCATGGCTCACTCTTCGCTTTGAGTTCAGGATTTTGCCTATTCTGAGATTTTTCTCTATAGAATCTGTAATTCTGAACCAATCGCTTTGAAATTTGAAACATTCATAGTATATAGTATGCCTAACCGATCGATGCTATCAGCAATTTTTTATCTCTATTATTTGTATGAGTTTTTGACTCCCCGCTTCCCGCTCCGCTTCCGGACTGGATTTTTAAATTTCCGATATCTTGGAAAATATCCTCCAGATCCAAATTTTTTTTCTAGATTCGTAATCTACATGAATGAAACTATATAATTTTATGCCAAACTCAAAATAATTGGGATCAAAAAAATTTAATTTTTTTTATCATGGCTCACTCTTCGCTTTGAGTTCAGGATTTTGCCTATTCTGAGATTTTTCTCTATAGAATCTGTAATTCTGAACCAATCGCTTTGAAATTTGAAACATTTATAGTATATAGTATGCCTAACCGATCGATGCTATCAGCAATTTTTTATCTCCATCATTTGTATGAGTTTTTGACTCCCCGCTTCCCGCTCCGCTTCCGGACTGGATTTTTAAATTCCCGATATCTTGGAAAATATCCTCCAGATCCAAATTTGTTTTCTAGATTCGTAATCTACATGAATGAAACTATATAATTTCATGCCAAACTCAAAATAATTGGGATCAAAAAAATTTAATTTTCTTTATCATGGCTCACTCTTCGCTTTGAGTTCAGGATTTTGCCTATTCTGAGATTTTTCTCTATAGAATCTGTAATTCTGAACCAATCGCTTTGAAATTTGGAACATCCATAGTATATAGTATGCCAAACCGATCGATGCTATCAGCAATTATTTATCTCCATTATTTGTATGAGTTTTTGACTCCCCGCTTCCCGCTCCGCTTCCAGACTGGATTTTTAAATTTCCGATATCTTGGAAAATATCCTCCAGATCCAAATTTGTTTTCTAGATTCGTAATCTACATGAATGAAACTATATAATTTCATGCCAAACTCAAAATAATTGGGATCAAAAAAATTTAATTTTTTTTATCATGGCTCACTCTTCGCTTTGAGTTCAGGATTTTGCCTATTCTGAGATTTTTCTCTATAGAATCTGTAATTCTGAACCAATCGCTTTGAAATTTGAAACATTCATAGTATATAGTATGCCTAACCGATCGATGCTATCAGCAATTTTTTATCTCTATTATTTGTATGAGTTTTTGACTCCCCGCTTCCCGCTCCGCTTCCGGACTGGATTTTTAAATTTCCGATATCTTGGAAAATATCCTCCAGATCCAAATTTTTTTTCTAGATTCGTAATCTACATGAATGAAACTATATAATTTCATGCCAAACTCAAAATAATTGGGATCAAAAAAATTTAATTTTTTTTATCATGGCTCACTCTTCGCTTTGAGTTCAGGATTTTGCCTATTCTGAGATTTTTCTCTATAGAATCTGTAATTCTGAACCAATCGCTTTGAAATTTGAAACATTTATAGTATATAGTATGCCTAACCGATCGATGCTATCAGCAATTTTTTATCTCCATCATTTGTATGAGTTTTTGACTCCCCGCTTCCCGCTCCGCTTCCGGACTGGATTTTTAAATTCCCGATATCTTGGAAAATATCCTCCAGATCCAAATTTGTTTTCTAGATTCGTAATCTACATGAATGAAACTATATAATTTCATGCCAAACTCAAAATAATTGGGATCAAAAAAATTTAATTTTCTTTATCATGGCTCACTCTTCGCTTTGAGTTCAGGATTTTGCCTATTCTGAGATTTTTCTCTATAGAATCTGTAATTCTGAACCAATCGCTTTGAAATTTGGAACATCCATAGTATATAGTATGCCTAACCGATCGATGCTATCAGCAATTATTTATCTCCATTATTTGTATGAGTTTTTGACTCCCCGCTTCCCGCTCCGCTTCCAGACTGGATTTTTAAATTTCCGATATCTTGGAAAATATCCTCCAGATCCAAATTTGTTTTCTAGATTCGTAATCTACATGAATGAAACTATATAATTTCATGCCAAACTCAAAATAATTGGGATCAAAAAAATTTAATTTTTTTTATCATGGCTCACTCTTCGCTTTGAGTTCAGGATTTTGCCTATTCTGAGATTTTTCTCTATAGAATCTGTAATTCTGAACCAATCGCTTTGAAATTTGAAACATTCATAGTATATAGTATGCCTAACCGATCGATGCTATCAGCAATTTTTTATCTCTATTATTTGTATGAGTTTTTGACTCCCCGCTTCCCGCTCCGCTTCCGGACTGGATTTTTAAATTTCCGATATCTTGGAAAATATCCTCCAGATCCAAATTTTTTTTCTAGATTCGTAATCTACATGAATGAAACTATATAATTTCATGCCAAACTCAAAATAATTGGGATCAAAAAAATTTAATTTTTTTTATCATGGCTCACTCTTCGCTTTGAGTTCAGGATTTTGCCTATTCTGAGATTTTTCTCTATAGAATCTGTAATTCTGAACCAATCGCTTTGAAATTTGGAACATCCAAAGTATATAGTATGCCTAACCGATCGATGCTATCAGCAATCATTTATCTCCATTATTTGTATGAGTTTTTGACTCCCCGCTTCTCGCTCCGCTTCCAGACTGGATTTTTAAATTTCCGATATCTTGGAAAATATCCTCCAGATCCAAATTTGTTTTCTAGATTCGTAATCTACATGAATGAAACTATATAATTTCATGCCAAACTCAAAATAATTGGGATCAAAAAAATTTAATTTTCTTTATCATGGCTCACTCTTCGCTTTGAGTTCAGGATTTTGCCTATTCTGAGATTTTTCTCTATAGAATCTGTAATTCTGAACCAATCGCTTTGAAATTTGGAACATTCATAGTATATAGTATTGTTAACCGATCGATGCTATCAGCAATTTTTTATCTTCATTATTTGTATGAGTTTTTGACTCCCCGCTTCCCGCTCCGCTTCCGGACTGGATTTTTAAATTTCCGATATCTTGGAAAATATTCTCCAGATCCAAATTTTTTTTCTAGATTCGTAATCTACATGAATGAAACTATATAATTTCATGCCAAACTCAAAATAATTGGGATCAAAAAAATTTATTTTTTTTTATCATGGCTCACCCTTCGCTTTGAGTTCAGGATTTGCCTATTCTGAGATTTTTCTCTATAGAATCTGTAATTCTGAACCAATCGCTTTGAAATTTGGAACATTCATAGTATATAGTATGCCTAATCGATTGATGCTATCAGCAATTCTTCATCTCCATTATTTGTATGAGTTTTTGACTCCCCGCTTCCCGCTCCGCTTCCGGACTGGATTTTTAAATTTCCGATATCTTGGAAAATATCCTCTAGATCCAAATTTGTTTTCTAGATTCGTAATCTACATGAATGAAACTATATAATTTCATGCCAAACTTAAAATAATTGGGATCAACAAAATTTAATTTTTTTTATCATGGCTCACTCTTCGCTTTGAGTTCAGGATTTTGCCTATTCTGAGATTTTTCTCTATAGAATCTGTAATTCTGAACCAATCGCTTTGAAATTTGGAACATTTATAGTATGTAGTATGCCTAACCGATCGATGCTATCAGCAATTTTTTATTCCCATTATTTGTATGAGTTTTTGACTCCCCGCTTCCCGCTCCGCTTCCGGACTGGATTTTTAAATTTCCGATATCTTGGAAAATATCCTCCAGATCCAAATTTGTTTTCTAGATTCGTAATCTACATGAATTAAACTATATAATTTCATGCCAAACTCAAAATAATTGGGATCAAAAAAATTTATTTTTTTTTATCATGGCTCACTCTTCGCTTTGAGTTCAGGATTTTGCCTATTCTGAGATTTTTCTCTATAGAATCTGTAATTCTGAACCAATCGCTTTGAAATTTGGAACATTTATAGTATATAGTATGCCTAACCGATCGATGCTATCAGCAATTTTTTATCTTCATTATTTGTATGAGTTTTTGACTCCCCGCTTCCCGCTCCGCTTCCGGACTGGATTTTTAAATTTCCGATATCTTGGAAAATTTCCTCCAGATCCAAATTTGTTTTCTAGATTCGTAATCTACATGAATTAAACTATATAATTTCATGCCAAACTCAAAATAATTGGGATCAAAAAAATTTAATTTTTTTTATCATGGCTCACTCTTCGCTTTGAGTTCAGGATTTTGCCTATTCTGAGATTTTTCTCTATAGAATCTGTAATTCTGAACCAATCGCTTTGAAATTTGAAACATTCATAGTATATAGTATGCCTAACCGATCGATGCTATCAGCAATTTTTTATCTCTATTATTTGTATGAGTTTTTGACTCCCCGCTTCCCGCTCCGCTTCCGGACTGGATTTTTAAATTTCCGATATCTTGGAAAATATCCTCCAGATCCAAATTTTTTTTCTAGATTCGTAATCTACATGAATGAAACTATATAATTTCATGCCAAACTCAAAATAATTGGGATCAAAAAAATTTAATTTTTTTTATCATGGCTCACTCTTCGCTTTGAGTTCAGGATTTTGCCTATTCTGAGATTTTTCTCTATAGAATCTGTAATTCTGAACCAATCGCTTTGAAATTTGGAACATCCAAAGTATATAGTATGCCTAACCGATCGATGCTATCAGCAATCATTTATCTCCATTATTTGTATGAGTTTTTGACTCCCCGCTTCTCGCTCCGCTTCCAGACTGGATTTTTAAATTTCCGATATCTTGGAAAATATCCTCCAGATCCAAATTTGTTTTCTAGATTCGTAATCTACATGAATGAAACTATATAATTTCATGCCAAACTCAAAATAATTGGGATCAAAAAAATTTAATTTTCTTTATCATGGCTCACTCTTCGCTTTGAGTTCAGGATTTTGCCTATTCTGAGATTTTTCTCTATAGAATCTGTAATTCTGAACCAATCGCTTTGAAATTTGGAACATTCATAGTATATAGTATTGTTAACCGATCGATGCTATCAGCAATTTTTTATCTTCATTATTTGTATGAGTTTTTGACTCCCCGCTTCCCGCTCCGCTTCCGGACTGGATTTTTAAATTTCCGATATCTTGGAAAATATTCTCCAGATCCAAATTTTTTTTCTAGATTCGTAATCTACATGAATGAAACTATATAATTTCATGCCAAACTCAAAATAATTGGGATCAAAAAAATTTATTTTTTTTTATCATGGCTCACCCTTCGCTTTGAGTTCAGGATTTGCCTATTCTGAGATTTTTCTCTATAGAATCTGTAATTCTGAACCAATCGCTTTGAAATTTGGAACATTCATAGTATATAGTATGCCTAATCGATTGATGCTATCAGCAATTCTTCATCTCCATTATTTGTATGAGTTTTTGACTCCCCGCTTCCCGCTCCGCTTCCGGACTGGATTTTTAAATTTCCGATATCTTGGAAAATATCCTCTAGATCCAAATTTGTTTTCTAGATTCGTAATCTACATGAATGAAACTATATAATTTCATGCCAAACTTAAAATAATTGGGATCAACAAAATTTAATTTTTTTTATCATGGCTCACTCTTCGCTTTGAGTTCAGGATTTTGCCTATTCTGAGATTTTTCTCTATAGAATCTGTAATTCTGAACCAATCGCTTTGAAATTTGGAACATTTATAGTATGTAGTATGCCTAACCGATCGATGCTATCAGCAATTTTTTATTCCCATTATTTGTATGAGTTTTTGACTCCCCGCTTCCCGCTCCGCTTCCGGACTGGATTTTTAAATTTCCGATATCTTGGAAAATATCCTCCAGATCCAAATTTGTTTTCTAGATTCGTAATCTACATGAATTAAACTATATAATTTCATGCCAAACTCAAAATAATTGGGATCAAAAAAATTTATTTTTTTTTATCATGGCTCACTCTTCGCTTTGAGTTCAGGATTTTGCCTATTCTGAGATTTTTCTCTATAGAATCTGTAATTCTGAACCAATCGCTTTGAAATTTGGAACATTTATAGTATATAGTATGCCTAACCGATCGATGCTATCAGCAATTTTTTATCTTCATTATTTGTATGAGTTTTTGACTCCCCGCTTCCCGCTCCGCTTCCGGACTGGATTTTTAAATTTCCGATATCTTGGAAAATTTCCTCCAGATCCAAATTTGTTTTCTAGATTCGTAATCTACATGAATTAAACTATATAATTTCATGCCAAACTCAAAATAATTGGGATCAAAAAAATTTATTTTTTTTTATCATGGCTCACTCTTCGCTTTGAGTTCAGGATTTTGCCTATTCTGAGATTTTTCTCTATAGAATCTGTAATTCTGAACCAATCGCTTTGAAATTTGGAACATTCATAGTATATAGTATGCCTAACCGATCAGTGCTATCAGCAATTTTTTATCTCCATTATTTGTATGAGTTTTTGACTCCCCGCTTCCCGCTCCGCTTCCGGACTGGATTTTTAAATTTCCGATATCTTGGAAAATATCCTCCAGATCCAAATTTGTTTTCTAGATTCGTAATCTACATGAATGGAACTATATAATTTCATGCCAAACTCAAAAAAATTTAATTTTTTTTATCATGGCTCACTCTTCGCTTTGAGTTCAGGATTTTGCCTATTCTGAGATTTTTCTCTATAGAATCTGTAATTCTGAACCAATCGCTTTGTAATTTGGAACATTCATAGTATATAGTATGCCTAACCGATCGATGCTATCAGCAATTTTTTATCTCCATTATTTGTATGAGTTTTTGACTCCCCGCTTCCCGCTCCGCTTCCGGACTGGAGTTTTAAATTTCCGATATCTTGGAAAATATCCTCCAGATCCAAATTTGTTTTCTAGATTCGTAATCTACATGAATGAAACTATATAATTTCATGCCAAACTCAAAATAATTGGGATCAAAAAAATTTAATTTTTTTTATCATGGCTCACTCTTCGCTTTGAGTTCAGGATTTTGCCTATTCTGAGATTTTTCTCTATAGAATCTGTAATTCTGAACCAATCGCTTTGAAATTTGGAACATTTATAGTATATAGTATGCCTAACCGATCGGTGCTATCAGCAATTTTTTATCTCCATTATTTGTATGAGTTTTTGACTCCCCGCTTCCCGCTCCGCTTCCGGACTGGATTTTTAAATTTCCGATATCTTGGAAAATATCCTCCAGATCCAAATTTGTTTTCTAGATTCGTAATCTACATGAATGAAACTATATAAGTTCATGCCAAACTCAAAATAATTGGGATCAAAAAAATTTAATTCTTTTTATCATGGCTCACTCTTCGCTTTGAGTTCAGGATTTTGCCTATTCTGAGATTTTTCTCTATGGAATCTGTAATTCTGAACCAATCGCTTTGAAATTTGGAACATCCATAGTATATAGTATGCCTAACCGATCGATGCTATCAGCAATTATTTATCTCCATTATTTGTATGAGTTTTTGACTCCCCGCTTCCCGCTCCGCTTCCGGACTGGATTTTTAAATTTCCGATATCTTGGAAAATATCCTCCAGATCCAAATTTGTTTTCTAGATTCGTAATCTACATGAATGAAACTATATAATTTCATGCCAAACTCAAAATAATTGGGATCAAAAAAATTTAATTTTTTTTATCATGGCTCACTCTTCGCTTTGAGTTCAGGATTTTGCCTATTCTGAGATTTTTCTCTATAGAATCTGTAATTCTGAACCAATCGCTTTGAAATTTGGAGCATTCATAGTATATAGTATGCCTAACCGATCGATGCTATCAGCAATTTTTTATCTCTATTATTTGTATGAGTTTTTGACTCCCCGCTTCCCGCTCCGCTTCCGGACTGGATTTTTAAATTTCCGATATCTTGGAAAATATCCTCCAGATCCAAATTTGTTTTCTAGATTCGTAATCTACATGAATGAAACTATATAATTTCATGCCAAACTCAAAATAATTGGGATCAAAAAAATTTAATTTTTTTTATCATGGCTCACTCTTCGCTTTGAGTTCAGGATTTGCCTATTCTGAGATTTTTCTCTATAGAATCTGTAATTCTGAAGCAATCGCTTTGAAATTTGGAACATTCATAGTATATAGTATGCCTAACCGATCGATGCTATCAGCAATTTTTTATCTCCATTATTTGTATGAGTTTTTGACTCCCCGCTTCCCGCTCCGCTTCCAGACTGGATTTTTAAATTTCCGATATCTTGGAAAATATCCTCCAGATCCAAATTTGTTTCCTAGATTCGTAATCTACATGAATGAAACTATATAATTTCAAGCCAAACCCAAAATAATTGGGATCAAAAAAATTTAATTTTTTTTATCATGGCTCACTCTTCGCTTTGAGTTCAGGATTTTGCCTATTCTGAGATTTTTCTCTATAGAATCTGTAATTCTGAACCAATCGCTTTGAAATTTGAAACATTCATAGTATATAGTATGCCTAACCGATCGATGCTATCAGCAATTTTTTATCTCCATTATTTGTATGAGTTTTTGACTCCCCGCTTCCCGCTCCGCTTCCGGACTGGATTTTTAAATTTCCGATATCTTGGAAAATATCCTCCAGATCCAAATTTTTTTTCTAGATTCGTAATCTACATGGATGAAACTATATAATTTCATGCCAAACTCAAAATAATTGGGATCAAAAAAATTTAATTTTTCTTATCATGGCTCACTCTTCGCTTTGAGTTCAGGATTTGCCTATTCTGAGATTTTTCTCTATAGAATCTGTAATTCTGAAGCAATCGCTTTGAAATTTAGAACATTCATAGTATATAGTATGCCTAACCGATCGATGCTATCAGCAATTTTTTATCTCCATTATTTGTATGAGTTTTTGACTCCCCGCTTCCCGCTCCGCTTCCGGACTGGATTTTTAAATTTCCGATATCTTGGAAAATATCCTCTAGATCCAAATTTGTTTTCTAGATTCGTAATCTACATGAATAAAACTATATAATTTCATGCCAAACTCAAAATAATTGGGATCAAAAAAATTTAATTTTTTTTATCATGGCTCACTCTTCGCTTTGAGTTCAGGATTTTGCCTATTCTGAGATTTTTCTCTATAGAATCTGTAATTCTGAACCAATCGCTTTGAAATTTGGAACATTTATAGTATATAGTATGCCTAACCGATCGATGCTATCAGCAATTTTTTATCTCCATTATTTGTATGAGTTTTTGACTCCCCGCTTCCCGCTCCGCTTCCGGACTGGATTTTTAAATTTCCGATATCTTGGAAAATATCCTCCAGATCCAAATTTGTTTTCTAGATTCGTAATCTACATGAATGAAACTATATAATTTCAAGCCAAACTTAAAATAATTGGGATCAAAAAAATTTAATTTTTTTTATCATGGCTCACTCTTCGCTTTGAGTTCAGGATTTTGCCTATTCTGAGATTTTTCTCTATAGAATCTGTAATTCTGAACCAATCGCTTTGAAATTTGGAACATTTATAGTATATAGTATGCCTAACCGATCGATGCTATCAGCAATTTTTTATCTCCATTATTTGTATGAGTTTTTGACTCCCCGCTTCTCGCTCCGCTTCCGGACTGGATTTTTAAATTTCCGATATCTTGGAAAATATCCTCCAGATCCAAATTTGTTTTCTAGATTCGTAATCTACATGAATGAAACTATATAATTTCATGCCAAACTCAAAATAATTGGGATCAAAAAAATTTAATTTTTTTTATCATGGCTCACTCTTCGCTTTGAGTTCAGGATTTTGCCTATTCTGAGTCTCTATAGAATCTGTAATTCTGAACCAATCGCTTCGAAATTTGGAACATTCATAGTATATAGTATGCCTAACCGATCGATGCTATCAGCAATTTTTTATCTCCATCATTTGTATGAGTTTTTGACTCCCCGCTTCCCGCTCCGCTTCCGGACTGGATTTTTAAATTCCCGATATCTTGGAAAATATCCTCCAGATCCAAATTTGTTTTCTAGATTCGTAATCAACATGAATGAAACTATATAATTTCATGCCAAACTCAAAATAATTGGGATCAAAAATATTTAATTTTTTTTATCATGGCTCACTCTTCGCTTTGAGTTCAGGATTTGCCTATTCTGAGATTTTTCTCTATAGAATCTGTTTTTCTGAACCAATCGCTTTGAAATTTCGAACATTTATAGTATATAGTATGCCTAACCGATCGATGCTATCAGCAATTCTTTATCTCCATTATTTGTATGAGTTTTTGACTCCCCGCTTCCCGCTCCGCTTCCGGACTGGATTTTTAAATTTCCGATATCTTGGAAAATATCCTCCAGATCCAAATTTGTTTTCTAGATTCGTAATCTACATGAATGAAACTATATAATTTCATGCCAAACTCAAAATAATTGGGATCAAAAAAATTTAATCTTTTTATCATGGCTCACTCTTCGCTTTGAGTTCAGGATTTGCCTATTCTGAGATTTTTCTCTATAGAATCTGTAATTCTGAACCAATCGCTTTGAAATTTTGAACATTTATAGTATATAGTATGCCTAACCGATCGATGCTATCAGCAATTCTTAATCTCCATTATTTGTATGAGTTTTTGACTCCCCGCTTCCCGCTCCGCTTCCGGACTGGATTTTTAAATTTCCGATATCTTGGAAAATATCCTCCAGATCCAAATTTGTTTTCTAGATTCGTAGTCTACATGAATGAAACTATATAATTTCATGCCAAACTCAAAATATTTGGGATCAAAAAAATTTAATTTTTTTTATCATGGCTCACTCTTCGCTTTTAGTTCAGGATTTGCCTATTCTGAGATTTTTCTCTATAGAATCTGTAATTCTGAACCAATCGCTTTGAAATTTGGAACATTCATAGTATATAGTATGCCTAACCGATCGATGCTATCAGCAATTCTTTATCTCCATTATTTGTATGAGTTTTTGACTCCCCGCTTCCCGCTCCGCTTCCGGACTGGATTTTTAAATTTCCGATATCTTGGAAAATATCCTCCAGATCCAAATTTGTTTTCCAGATTCGTAATCTACATGAATGAAACTATTTAATTTCATGCCAAACTCAAAATAATTGGGATCAAAAAAATTTAATTTTTTTTATCATGGCTCACTCTTCGCTTTGAGTTCAGGATTTGCCTATTCTGAGATTTTTCTCTATAGAATCTGTAATTCTGAACCAATCGCTTTGAAATTTGGAACATTTTTAGTATATAGTATGCCCAACCGATCGATGCTATCAGCAATTTTTTATCTCCATTATTTGTATGAGTTTTTGACTCCCCGCTTCCCGCTCCGCTTCCGGACTGGATTTTTAAATTTCCGATATCTTGGAAAATATCCTCCAGATCCAAATTTGTTTTCTAGATTCGTAATCTACATGAATGAAACTATATAATTTCATGCCAAACTCAAAATAATTGGGATCAAAAAAATTTAATTTTTTTTATCATGGCTCACTCTTCGCTTTGAGTTCAGGATTTGCCTATTCTGAGATTTTTCTCTATAGAATCTGTAATTCTGAACCAATCGCTTTGAAATTTGGAACATTCATAGTATATAGTATGCCTAACCGATCGATGCTATCAGCAATTTTTTATCTCCATTATTTGTATGAGTTTTTGACTCCCCGCTTCCCGCTCCGCTTCCGGACTGGATTTTTAAATTTCCGATATCTTGGAAAATATCCTCCAGATCCAAATTTGTTTTCCAGATTCGTAATCTACATGAATGAAACTATTTAATTTCATGCCACACTCAAAATAATTGGGATCAAAAAAATTTAATTTTTTTTATCATGGCTCACTTTTCGCTTTGAGTTCAGGATTTGCCTATTCTGAGATTTTTCTCTATAGAATCTGTAATTCTGAACCAATCGCTTCGAAATTTGGAACATTTTTAGTATATAGTATGCCCAACCGATCGATGCTATCAGCAATTTTTTATCTCCATTATTTGTATGAGTTTTTGACTCCCCGCTTCCCGCTCCGCTTCCGGACTGGATTTTTAAATTTCCGATATCTTGGAAAATATCCTCCAGATCCAAATTTGTTTTCTAGATTCGTAATCTACATGAATGAAACTATATAATTTCATGCCAAACTCAAAATAATTGGGATCAAAAAAATTTAATTTTTTTTATCATGGCTCACTCTTCGCTTTGAGTTCAGGATTTGCCTATTCTGAGATTTTCTCTATAGAATCTGTAATTCTGAACCAATCGCTTGGAAATTTGGAACATTTATAGTATATAGTATGCCTAACCGATCGATGCTATCAGCAATTTTTTATCTCCATTATTTGTATGAGTTTTTGACTCCCCGCTTCCCGCTCCGCTTCCGGACTGGATTTTTAAATTTCCGATATCTTGGAAAATATCCTCCAGATCCAAATTTGTTTTCTAGATTCGTAATCTACATGAATGAAACTATATAATTTCATGCCAAACTCAAAATAATTGGGATCAAAAAAATTTATTTTTTTTTATCATGGCTCACTCTTCGCTTTGAGTTCAGGATTTTGCCTATTCTGAGATTTTTCTCTATAGAATCTGTAATTCTGAACCAATCGCTTTGAAATTTGAAACATTTATAGTATATAGTATGCCTAACCGATTGATGCTATCAGCAATTTTTTATCTCTATTATTTGTATGAGTTTTTGACTCTCCGCTTCCCGCTCCGCTTCCGGACTGGATTTTTAAATTTCCGATATCTTGGAAAATATCCTCCAGATCCAAATTTGTTTTCTAGATTCGTGATCTACATGAATGAAACTATATAATTTCATGCCAAACTCAAAATAATTGGGATCAAAAAAATTTAATTTCTTTTATCATGGCTCACTCTTCGCTTTGAGTTCAGGATTTGCCTATTCTGAGATTTTTCTCTATAGAATCTGTAATTCTGAACCAATCGCTTTGAAATTTGAAGCATTTATTGTATATAGTATGCCTAACCGATCGATGCTATCAGCAATTCTTTATCTCCATTATTTGTATGAGTTTTTGACTCCCCGCTTCCCGCTCCGCTTCCGGACTGGATTTTTAAATTTCCGATATCTTGGAAAATATCCTCCAGATCCAAATTTGTTTTCTAGATTCGTAATCTACATGAATGAAACTATATAATTTCATGCCAAACTCAAAATAATTGGGATCAAAAAAATTTAATTTTTTTTATCAAGGCTCACTCTTCGCTTTGAGTTCAGGATTTGCCTATTCTGAGATTTTTCTCTATAGAATCTGTAATTCTGAACCAATCGCTTTGAAATTTGGAACATTTATAGTATATAGTATGCCTAACCGATCGATGCTATCAGCAATTCTTTATCCCCATTATTTGTATAAGTTTTTGACTCCCCGCTTCCCGCTCCGCTTCCGGACTGGATTTTTTAATTTCCGATATCTTGGAAAATATCCTCCAGATCCAAATTTGTTTTCTAGATTCGTAATCTACATGAATGAAACTATATAATTTCATGCCAAACTCAAAATAATTGGGATCAAAAAAATTTAATTCTTTTTATCATGGCTCACTCTTCGCTTTGAGTTCAGGATTTGCCTATTCTGAGATTTTTCTCGATAGAATCTGTAATTCTGAACCAATCGCTCTGAAATTTGAAACATTTATAGTATATAGTATGCCTAACCGATCGATGCTATTAGCAATTCTTTATCTCCATTATTTGTATGAGTTTTTGACTCCCCGCTTCCCGCTCCGCTTCCGGACTGGATTTTTAAATTTCCGATATCTTGGAAAATATCCTCCAGATCCAAATTTGTTTTCTAGATTCGTAATCTACATGAATGAAACTATATAATTTCATGCTAAACCCAAAATAATTGGGATCGAAAAAATTTAATTTTTTTTATCATGGCTCACTCTTCGCTTTGAGTTCAGGATTTTGTCTATTCCGAGATTTTTCTCCATAGAATCTGTAATTCTAAACCAATCGCTTTGAAATTTGGAACATTTATAGTATATAGTATGCCTAACCGATCGATGCTATCAGCAATTTTTTATCTCCATTATTTGTATGAGTTTTTGACTCCCCGCTTCCCGCTCCGCTTCCGGACTGGATTTTTAAATTTCCGATATCTTGGAAAATATCCTCCAGATCCAAATTTGTTTTCTAGATTCGTAATCTACATGAATGAAACTATATAATTTCCTGCCAAACTCAAAATAATTGGGATCAAAAAAATTTAATTTTTTCTATCATGGCTCACTCTTCGCTTTGAGTTCAGGATTTTGCCTATTCCGAGATTTTTCTCCATAGAATCTGTAATTCTGAACCAATCGCTTTGAAATTTGAAACATTTATAGTATATAGTATGCCTAACCGATCGATGCTATCAGCAATTTTCTATCTCCATTATTTGTATAAGTTTTTGACTCCCCGCTTCCCGCTCCGCTTCCGGACTGGATTTTTAAATTTCCGATATCTTGGAAAATATCCTCCAGATCCAAATTTGTTTTCTAGATTCGTGATCTACATGAATGAAACTATATAATTTCATGCCAAACTCAAAATAATTGGGATCAAAAAAATTTAATTTCTTTTATCATGGCTCACTCTTCGCTTTGAGTTCAGGATTTGCCTATTCTGAGATTTTTCTCTATAGAATCTGTAATTCTGAACCAATCGCTTTGAAATTTGGAACATTTATAGTATATAGTATGCCTAACCGATCGATGCTATCAGCAATTTTTTATCTTTATTATTTGTATGAGTTTTTGACTCCCCGCTTCCCGCTCCGCTTCCGGACTGGATTTTTAAATTTCCGATATCTTGGAAAATATCCTCCAGATCCAAATTTGTTTTCTAGATTCGTGATCTACATGAATGAAACTATATAATTTCATGCCAAACTCAAAATAATTGGGATCAAAAAAATTTAATTCTTTTTATCATGGCTCACTCTTCGCTTTGAGTTCAGGATTTGCCTATTCTGAGATTTTTCTCGATAGAATCTGTAATTCTGAACCAATCGCTCTGAAATTTGGAACATTTATAGTATATAGTATGCCTAACCGATCGATGCTATCAGCAATTCTTTATCTCCATTATTTGTATGAGTTTTTGACTCCCCGCTTCCCGCTCCGCTTCCGGACTGGATTTTTAAATTTCCGATATCTTGGAAAATATCCTCCAGATCCAAATTTGTTTTCTAGATTCGTAATCTACATGAATGAAACTATATAATTTCATGCCAAACTCAAAATAATTGGGATCAAAAAAATTAATTTTTTTTATCATGGCTCACTCTTCGCTTTGAGTTCAGGATTTTGCCTATTCTGAGATTTTTCTCTATAGAATCTGTAATTCTGAACCAATCGCTTTGAAATTTGGAACATTCATAGTATATAGTATGCCTAACCGATCGATGCTATCAGCAATTTTTTATCTCTATTATTTGTATGAGTTTTTGACTCTCCGCTTCCCGCTCCGCTTCCGGACTGGATTTTTAAATTTCCGATATCTTGGAAAATATCCTCCAGATCCAAATTTGTTTTCTAGATTCGTGATCTACATGAATGAAACTATATAATTTCATGCCAAACTTAAAATAATTGGGATCAAAAAAATTTAATTTCTTTTATCATGGCTCACTCTTCGCTTTGAGTTCAGGATTTGCCTATTCTGAGATTTTTCTCTATAGAATCTGTAATTCTGAAGCAATCGCTTTGAAATTTGGAACATTCATAGTATATAGTATGCCTAACCGATCGATGCTATCAGCAATTTCTTATCTCTATTATTTGTATGAGTTTTTGACTCCCCGCTTCCCGCTCCGCTTCCGGACTGGATTTTTAAATTTCCGATATCTTGGAAAATATCCTCCAGATCCAAATTTTTTTTCTAGATTCGTAATCTACATGAATGAAACTATATAATTTCATGCCAAACTCAAAATAATTTGGATCAAAAAAATTTAATTTTTTTTATCATGGCTCACTCTTCGCTTTGAGTTCAGGATTTGCCTATTCTGAGATTTTTCTCTATAGAATCTGTAATTCTGAACCAATCGCTTTGAAATTTGGAACATTTATAGTATATAGTATGCCTAACCGATCGATGCTATCAGCAATTTTTTATCTCCATTATTTGTATGAGTTTTTGACTCCCCGCTTCCCGCTCCGCTTCCGGACTGGATTTTTAAATTTCCGATATCTTGGAAAATATCCTCCAGATCCAAATTTGTTTTCTAGATTCGTAATCTACATGAATGAAACTATATAATTTCATGCCAAACCCAAAATAATTGGGATCAAAAAAATTTAATTTTTTTTATCATGGCTCACTCTTCGCTTTGAGTTCAGGATTTTGTCTATTCCGAGATTTTTCTCCATAGAATCTGTAATTCTGAACCAATCGCTTTGAAATTTGGAACATTTATAGTATATAGTATGCCTAACCGATCGATGCTATCAGCAATTTTTTATCTCCATTATTTGTATGAGTTTTTGACTCCCCGCTTCCCGCTCCGCTTCCGGACTGGATTTTTAAATTTCCGATATCTTGGAAAATATCCTCCAGATCCAAATTTGTTTTCTAGATTCGTAATCTACATGAATGAAACTATATAATTTCATGCCAAACTCAAAATAATTGGGATCAAAAAAATTAATTTTTTTTATCATGGCTCACTCTTCGCTTTGAGTTCAGGATTTTGCCTATTCTGAGATTTTTCTCTATAGAATCTGTAATTCTGAACCAATCGCTTTGAAATTTGGAACATTCATAGTATATAGTATGCCTAACCGATCGATGCTATCAGCAATTTTTTATCTCTATTATTTGTATGAGTTTTTGACTCTCCGCTTCCCGCTCCGCTTCCGGACTGGATTTTTAAATTTCCGATATCTTGGAAAATATCCTCCAGATCCAAATTTGTTTTCTAGATTCGTGATCTACATGAATGAAACTATATAATTTCATGCCAAACTTAAAATAATTGGGATCAAAAAAATTTAATTTCTTTTATCATGGCTCACTCTTCGCTTTGAGTTCAGGATTTGCCTATTCTGAGATTTTTCTCTATAGAATCTGTAATTCTGAAGCAATCGCTTTGAAATTTGGAACATTCATAGTATATAGTATGCCTAACCGATCGATGCTATCAGCAATTTCTTATCTCTATTATTTGTATGAGTTTTTGACTCCCCGCTTCCCGCTCCGCTTCCGGACTGGATTTTTAAATTTCCGATATCTTGGAAAATATCCTCCAGATCCAAATTTTTTTTCTAGATTCGTAATCTACATGAATGAAACTATATAATTTCATGCCAAACTCAAAATAATTTGGATCAAAAAAATTTAATTTTTTTTATCATGGCTCACTCTTCGCTTTGAGTTCAGGATTTGCCTATTCTGAGATTTTTCTCTATAGAATCTGTAATTCTGAACCAATCGCTTTGAAATTTGGAACATTTATAGTATATAGTATGCCTAACCGATCGATGCTATCAGCAATTTTTTATCTCCATTATTTGTATGAGTTTTTGACTCCCCGCTTCCCGCTCCGCTTCCGGACTGGATTTTTAAATTTCCGATATCTTGGAAAATATCCTCCAGATCCAAATTTGTTTTCTAGATTCGTAATCTACATGAATGAAACTATATAATTTCATGCCAAACCCAAAATAATTGGGATCAAAAAAATTTAATTTTTTTTATCATGGCTCACTCTTCGCTTTGAGTTCAGGATTTTGTCTATTCCGAGATTTTTCTCCATAGAATCTGTAATTCTGAACCAATCGCTTTGAAATTTGGAACATTTATAGTATATAGTATGCCTAACCGATCGATGCTATCAGCAATTTTTTATCTCCATTATTTGTATGAGTTTTTGACTCCCCGCTTCCCGCTCCGCTTCCGGACTGGATTTTTAAATTTCCGATATCTTGGAAAATATCCTCCAGATCCAAATTTGTTTTCTAGATTCGTAATCTACATGAATGAAACTATATAATTTCATGCCAAACTCAAAATAATTGGGATCAAAAAAATTTAATTTTTTTTATCATGGCTCACTCTTCGATTTGAATTCAGGATTTTGCCTATTCTGAGATTTTTCTCTAAAGAATCTGTAATTGTGGTCCAATCGCTTTGAAATTTGGAACATTCATAGTATATAGTATGCCTGATTGATCGATGCTATCAGCAATCTGGTATATTCATTATTTATATGAATTTTTGACTCTCCGAATATACGATTTCTAGTAAATGCGTGAATAGATTTCAAGTTTTTTGACATTTTTATAATCTACAGAGTTTAATTGATATAATTATATACAATTTAATTCCTCCAATTATAAATTGAGGTCTGTTCTAAGGGGTAGAAAATATAGAAATTGGTCAAACTTTGATTTTGGACGTTCAAAACCATTATTTTGGAATATTTCGGAAACGTGCTGAAATATTTGAATTCTGTTTGCAGATTTTGATTCTACGCGTGAATTTGCATAGATATAGAGACATTTCGAATCTGTAGAGGATGATTTAGGGTGAAAAATAGAGCATTGTCACTTTTTTTGTAAAATTCCAAAAGTAAAAACTTCAAACCTCGATATTTCTAGTATTTGAAGGAATTCCGCAAAAATAAGAAAACTCTCCGTCCCCTGAAATTACCCTTGTAAAACCATATACGTAGCATCTGATTGTATAGGTTTCATAACCGTAGGACGTCAATTAAAGAAAATAGATTTTTTGATGTGCAATTTTACGACACTAAAAAAATTCGAAGTGGTTTCCATATTTGTGTTTGCAAAAGCCTATGTATATTAGAAATTCCAGCATTGTTGTATGTACCGTTTAGAAGTTAGAGTGTGTAGCATAATAGTAGTGAAACTCTTTTCTCCTCCCATTCCCATTCCCATTCCCATTCCCATTCTTAGAATCTTTTTTGGATAAATTCAGCCGTGGAAATTTTATATTTGATTATCGTATTATTAAAATTTGAATTTATTTTTTCATATTCTGTTTCCACAGATCAAAAATATGAAAATATATTTGATTGGCAAGTCAACACCAGCTATTCTATATCATACTTTTCTAGCGGGAGCTCAGTCAGGCTCACTGACAATCGACGCGTAGCTTGCCGGCATTGTATTTATCTAAATAACTCTTGAATCACTACCTGAATAATGAATATTATGGCAAATATTCCCACTAGAATTTAATAAAGAGTATATTGTTGATCAAAAATAATTCATAAATCATTAAATAAGCTGG
Organism: Dromius quadrimaculatus; assembly: GCA_963989225.1. NCBI lineage: Eukaryota > Metazoa > Arthropoda > Insecta > Coleoptera > Carabidae > Dromius > Dromius quadrimaculatus. The sequence continues at coordinate 1,088,072 of OZ022328.1, forward strand.
GAATACTCCTTTTTATTTATGTCAACACCAATACACTTGAATAGGTAATAGTTTGCTAAGTTTGTCAGAGATAGCAGCACATAGCACGTTTTAGAATAAAAAATTTTAAAAGGCGAAAAATAGTGACTATTTGGCATATTTATTCATATCGGAGATTTTTAAATATCTTATTGCAATGATTTTTGATATTTTCAAGCGATTAGAATAGCGAAAAAAAAATTATTTGGAAAATAATTTTTTGGTAGCATCTATTGACAGATGCTGCCGCCGGCGGAGAATTTTTGAACTTTACTCGTGACGTTTGACTTTAAACAAGAATAAAATACAAACATAAAATTTATTGTAATAATATATTTAAATTTCAACAATACAATTCATATTTACTTCAAGAATTATATATACAGGACTCAAGATTATCTTACAAACTAATTAACAAATTATAATTAACCCTGAAAACAATTTAAATTGTATTTACATCAAAAATAAAAAATACAAGTTATTATTGGAATTAATTTATTTTGCAAACTATTTAACAATACATTTATTGTCCTAACTACTCCTGAAAACAATAAAAATAGGTTTTAGAAATAAATACGACTGTAAATTTTGAGGAAATGAATTTATTTTGGGAATTAGGAAAGGTTACAAAGGTTCGAAGATTAATTGTTGATTACTCGATGCTGCTGTGATGTTGGAAGTCTTGTTCGCGATGTTGCTGCGTTGCTGTAAGCCTTGTTCGCCCCCAGGCAATGACTAAGGGGAAAGAGACGAACTCTTCTCCGGGAATTCTCCCTTTGGGCCTAGGAAAACCCCAGCGAAACCTAGACCAGAGAAGCGGCACTTCGCTCGCTGCAACTGAAACAACAAAATAATTATTACAAGTCGGAAAATTTAAAAAGAAATTGAACTCACTTGAACTTTGCAAGCGGCGGGCTGAAATTAATCAGTTGCCTTCTTTAAAGTTGAATCTGGGGACAGGAACAGCTGCTACTGATGTACTGATCTTCTGCAACTACTGGAGGACTTCTTGGATGACTGCTGGGCTCGGGTTCTGTTACTGGGCTCTGATTTTGCTGCTGGGCTCTGATTCTGCTGTTGGGCTCGGGTTCTGCTGTTCGGCTCTGGTTCTGTTGCTGGGTTCTGATTCTGCTGCTGGGCTCTGAAGTCTGGTTGTTACTGCAGCTGCAAGTTGCCATCTCCTGGACTCTAAATTAAAATTATAAATTCAAATATTAGACAAATAATTTTGGCAGTAGCTAAAAACAGTTATATAATGAGCAATATTATATTACCTAGTTGATGATGCGGTGATGTTATGAAGATCCACGGCCGGCGACCTGAAACAGAAACTTAAAACAAATTTTGGTGAATCACATTCAACAAAACAAATATTGAGAGTTGATTTTGGCTGCTGGGCTCATCCTCAGCTCCTCCCACGATGTCCATTCCCTCGATGTCCAATCCCTCGTTGTCCACCTCATCAGCTGGACTCATCCTCTGCAAATGATCTGAAAAAATACAAATTAATTAAAAATCTGCGAAAAAACAATACAAAATAGCTGAAAGAAAAATTGATTAGAACCTGAAAAGCAAAGTTTATTAGTCAACTTACGTCCTGTTGTTAATTTGTTGGAGGTGATAATGATGAATTGAAGAAGCTGAAAGGGAATTTTATATTAAATACATTCATTCAACATTCGTTCAACATTCAATCGTGTTGTGTGTTTTGGTTAGTGTTCGAAGAGCTTTGCGGCGATTGACTGTTGCTTAATTACTTCCCGAAATTACTTAAAAGTGTTCGGTTATATTTATGCTACTGTTTGACTCTACTTTACAACCCCAATGAGTGCCTGAGCGCTCAGACACCCAGCACCGGTGTGCTCGTCGTTTGCAAACAAAAAAAATACGTTGTTTGAATACGTGGCCAATGCATATTCCGAGGCCCGCGATACCGCCTAATTACGCGATATGGTAACCTTAAGTAACGGTCTCAGCTAATGTCGTTTCTTGAACTTAATCAAGGACCCCCGCCAGCTACCATATTTTCCCGACTTCCGATAGGTACATATCGAGAGTATGCCGTTACTCCCTAATTAGATCGCTCGTTCGCCCTAGAACTCATTGCAACCCCACGCGGTGGTGTTCATCAGGGGGGGTGCCTCTCGTAGCGGTACCTACGTGTGCACCGATTCCCACGTTGGACCTTTCATTACAGGCCTTTGCAAAAAAAACCAAGACATTTTATTTATTTATTACATAATAAAAGCAAAGACTAACATCGCAAATACGTGCCCCTAACGGACACGCAATGCGGAACCAAAATCCCAATTTACATATTTAAATATACAAAATTTTGATCTCTACATTAATAAGCAAAATTCACAACCCCAAATATAACACTTGAACACTTTTAAAGTACTTTAAATCAACGATTTGATCACGAGTTACGCGGCGTAGATGCTAACAGTACGAATTTTGAAGCAACAGTGCCAGATAAACGCATATACAAAGCACTGAACACCTGCAGCCAAGCGAGTTGAAACTTCGTTACTCAATAGAACCAAATGAAACAAGAATGTTTTAATCAATAAATTTGTATACAAATGTACTTTTAAAATAAAATAGCCAATATATGACTTCCCGTTTTTAATATTTAACAATATATTTCTTAATATAAAATAAATAAGGGGTGAAATTGATTTGAAAATAGTTTTTAGGAAATAGAATATCTTTTAAAATGTTATAATAATTAATTCCTTTAAAATAATGGAAATTTTATTCTCATGTTATTATTTTACGGACAAAAATATATTTTTCATGGGGTGGAACACCCCTTCGAATGTAATTCATGAATGGCTTCCTAAAATATAAAAATATCATTCCTAATTTATTCCTGAACTATATCCCTTGGAGAAATTAAAATTACACCACTGTACTCAATTTTAACCCTCAAATTAAGGGTAGTAATATATCGCTCCCCGAAAACTATAAATGAATACAAATACAAATAGCCAATTGAAATTAATTGCATCATTCGAGATTAAATAATTATTTATGCCTAAAACCAGAGGTGCCCAAAATTTTCAAATTGTGTGTAGGTATTTAGGGAGGATGGTAGTTTATTGACAAATAATACCAATTACCGTTTAAAACAAATTAATTATTTTTGGATAAGCAAGTGGTTCAAGAAAACTCAAATTTAGGGTATAAGCTCAGAAGAGATGTAGACTTATCCAAAAATAATATCGATTACCAATTGTTATTGGTGTACGAGTTGCAGGTCTGCGAATTGAATATTGAAAAACCAGTTATCGCTAAAAACAAAATAATTATTTATGCATGAACCAGAGGCTCAAAAAAATCAAAATTTTGGGTATGAGCTTAAAATGGATGTGGATTTATGCAGAAATAATATTGATTCGCAATTGTTATTGGTGTACGAGTTGCAGGCTTGCAGATTGAATATTGAAAAACCAGTTACCACTTAAAACAAATTTATGATTTTTGCGTGAACCAGGGGTTCAAGAATGTTCAAATTTTGGGTATGAGCTCAAAAGGGATGCAAGAATAATATTGACTCGCAATTGTTATTGATGTACGAGTTGCAGGCCTGCGACTTGAATATTGAAAAACTAATTACCGCTTTAAACAAATTAATTATTTCTGCATAAAACAGTGCCCCAAAAAAAAAAAAAATTAATATGAGCCCAAAAGGTATGTGGACTTATCCAAAAATAATACAAATTACCAACTGTTATTGGTGTACGAGTTGCAGGCCTGCGAATTGAATATTGAAAAACCAATTACCGCTTAAAACAAATTAATTATTTCTGCATAAACCAGTGACTCCAAAATAATTAAAATTTTGGGTATGAGCCCAAAAGGCATGTAGACTTATGCAAAAATAATATCGATCTGCAATTGTTATTGGTGCACGAGTTACAGGCTTGAACATTAAATATTTATAAAATTAGTTACCGCTTAAAACGAATGCATGATTTTTGCGTAAACCAGTGGTTCAACAAAGTTCAAATTTTGGGTATGAGCCAAGAAGGCGTGTAGACTAATGCAAAAATAATATCGATGACCGATTGTAATAATTGGTGTACGAGTTACAGGCTTGAGAATTAAATATTTCAAACATCAATTACCGCTTAAAACAAATGCAAGATTTTTGCGTGAACCAGTGGATCCAGAAAATTCAAATTTTGGGTATGAACTCAAGAAGAATGCGGATTCATGCAAAAATTATATAGATGCGCAATTGTTATTGGTGTACGAGTTGCAGGCTTGCGAATTGAATATTGAAAAACCAATTACCGCTTGAAACAAATGCATGATTTTTGCGTGAACCAGTGGCTCAAAAAAATTCAAATTTTGAGTATGGACCCAAAAGGGATGTATACTTGAGCAGAAATAAAATAGATTCGCAATTGTTATTGGTGTACGAGTTGCAGGCTTGCCAATTAAATATCAAAAAATCAGTGACCGCTTAAAACAAATTAATTATTTATTCGTAAACCGGGGGCTCAAAATAATCCAAATTTTGGGATTGAATTCAAAAGGGATGTGTACTTGCAAAAATAATATGAATTACCAATTGTTATAGGTGTACGAGTTACAGGCCTGCAAATTGAATATTGAAAAACCAGTTACCGCTTGAAACAAATGCATGATTTTCGCGTGAACCAGTGGCTCAAAAAAATACAAATTTTGAGTATAGACCCAAAAGAGATACGTACTTGAGCAAAAATAATATAGATTCGCAATTGTTATTGGTGTACGAGTTGCAGGCTTGCGAATTCAATATTGAAAAACTGGTTACCGCTTAAAACAAATTAATTATTTCTGCGTAAACCAGTGGCTCAAAAATATTCAAATTTTGGGTATGAGCCCAAAAGGGATGTGTATTTATGCTAGAATAATATAGATTCGCAATTGTTATTGGTGTACGAGTTGCAGGCTTACGAATTGAATATTGAAAAACCAGTTACCGCCCAAAACAAATTAATTATTTATGAGTAAACCGGTGGCTCAAAAATATTCAAATTTTGGCTATGAACTCAAAAGGGATGTAGATTTATGCAGAAATAATATAGGCTACCAATAAATATTGATGTACGAGTTACAGGCTTGCCAATTGAATATTGAAAAACCAATTACCGCTTGAAACAAATGCATGATTTTTGCATAAACCAGTGATTCTATAAAGTTTAAATTGTGGGTAAGCATTCAGAAGGGATGTAGGTTCATGCAATAAATACTTTTTCTGGATATTAATAGATGTTGAACTTGAAAAAATAATTTAGCTTATTGAAAAAGTGTCTCAAATTGGTGTTACTAGTTAAAGACAAATTTGCAGTAATAAAATAATTATCAATTATCAAACTAAATGACAGAAAAGGCATATAAGACCTTGATTTGTGTAACATTATTTAGTTACTAAAGTTAAGTCAACAAACGTACAGAATGTTGACAAAAATATTTATTATTTCTTTGACATTTATGCTTTTGAATGCAGCTCATCTGTTGAGGGGACCAAAAATCGGTAAAAATTATTAATTTGTTAATTTTAATGCTTCAAGATATTTTTTTAAAGATTTGCAGGCTCAGAGGGCACAGCGGGATGTTGTGGATATTTGCGACTCAATAATGGATTTTCATGTTCGTAATGTTTCCATGGGGGACAGGGCTTGTAAATCCACTTGCTACATGAATGGATATAATGCTGGATCTTGTGTTTTGAGACTGTGCACTTGTAATAACGAAGAAACAACCGAACCAATTACGGAAACAACTACAGAGGAAGTCACTGAAGAAACCATAAGCCTATAAATTTTTATTTTGTAAGTTGTATATAATAAAAAATTCAATTTAATAATATTTTTCAAGGTGAATTATCGCACATAATTCGATGTTATAAATTTATTGTGTCCTTAGCTTCTATATTTAGATTCAAACTAAGTAATATTGTTTGAAAATGAGTAATAAATCCAAACAGTGACCAATTCAGTTAATTTGTATGGAAGTCTTGTATGAATGAAAATATTATCTAGCCATAATTGCCACATCATTGTTTGGAATATTATTATTTTAAAAGGTATGCAATTGATATCATGCATATATTTGTTTTATTTTTATAAAATCATTTTGATTATTAGTCTTTTCCTTCCCAATAAAACTAACTAATATTTATTTACTAATATAGTAAAATGAAAATATATTACATTATATCGCTTGAAACAAATAATTGGTTTATTGGTGAACCAGTGGTACCAGGAAGCTCAAATTTCAATTGAGTACTCAAGAAGGATGCAGGCTTATGTAAAATTAATATCAGCTATTGGTCATTATTGGTGTGCGAGCTGTAGGCTCGAGAATTTTAAAGTATTTATTACATTATACCGCTTGAAACAAATTAATAATTTTTCAGTAAACCAGTGGTTCCAGAAAGCTCAATTTTTTATTATATACTCAGGAAGAATGCAGGTTGATGCAAAATTGAAATTAGTCATCAGTCATTATTAGTGTGCGAGCTGTAGGCTTGAAAATCCTAAGCTATAATTAAATTAAATCACTTCAAATAAATTAATTACTTATTAGTAAACCAGTGGTTCCAGAGAACTCCAATTGTGGTGACTTACTCAGGAGGTATACAAGCTTATGTCAAATTAATATCAGTCACCAGCTATTATTGGTGCGCGAGCTGTAGGCTTGAGAATTCCAAACTATTTATTACATCATACCGCTTCAAACAAATTAATAATTAATTAGTAAACCAGTGGCTCCAAGAAGCTTAATTTTTTACTATTCAATCAGAAGGGATGCTGGTTTATGCAGAATTATTAACTGATATCAGTCGTTATTGGTGCGCGAGCTGCAGGCTTGAGAGTCCCAAACTACAATTGAATTATACCACTTGAAATAAAATAATTATTTATTAATAAACCAGTGGTTTCAGGAAGCTCAAACTGTGATGTCGTATCTAGGAGGGATGCATGCTTATGTAAAATCAATATCAGCCATCAGTTGTTATTGATGCGCGAGCTGTAGACTTGAGAGTCCCAAACTACAATAACATTGTACCCCTTGAAATCAACTAATTATTTATTAGTAAACCAGTGATTCCAGTAAGCTCAAATTGTCATGATGTATTCAGGAGGGATGTAAGTTCATGTTAAATTATTAAAGGTCATCAGTTATTATTGTTGCACGAGTTGTAGGCTTGGGAATTCAAAGCTACAACGGCTAGATGAATATTATGTACATTATACCACTTGAAATAAACTAATTATTTATTGGTAAACCAGTAGTACCATAAAGCTCAAATTTTTATTGGGTACTCAGGAGGGATGCAGGCGCATGCAAAATTAATATCAGCTATAAGACATTATTGGTGTGCGAGCTGTAGGCTTGCCGAGCTCCAAACAATTCATCACATCATCCCGTTTGAAACAAAATAACAATTTATTAGTGAACCAGTAGTACCAGAAAACTAAAAATGCTAGTAAATATTCAAGAGGGATGCAGGTTTACGTTAAATAAATATCAGCCATTAATTGTTATTGGTGCACGAGATATAGGTTTGAGAATCTCAAACTATAACAGCTAGATTTATATTTATTACATAATACCACTTGAAATAAACTAATTATTTATAAATAAACCAGTGGTTCCAGAAAGCTCAAACTGTGTTGACGTATCAAGGAGGGATGTAAGTTTATGTTTAATTATTATCACTCATCAGTTATTATTGGTGCGCGAGCTGTAGGCTTGAGAGTTCCGAATTATTTATTATCTCACACGGCTTGGAACAAATTATAAATTTATTAGTAAACCAGTGGCTCCAATAAGCTCAATTTTTTATTATGTTCTCGAAAGGGATGGAAGTTTATGCAGAATTATTATCTGATATCAGTCGTAATAAATGCGCGAGCTGTAGGCTTGGGAATTCCAGATTACAACAACTAGATTGATATTTTTTACATTATACCACTTCAAACAAAATAATTATTTATTAGTAAACCAGTGGCTCCCGACTGCATAAATTGTGATGACGTATTTAGGGGGGGTGCAGGTTTATGTGAAATTGATATCAGCCATCAGTTATTATTGGTGCGCGAGCTGTAGGCCTGAGAATCCCAAACTACGATTTAATTATATCACTTGAAATAAAATAATTATTTATAAGTAAACCAGTGGTTTCATAAAGCTCAAATTTTGGTGACGTATTCAAAAGGGATGCAAGTTTATGTCAAATTTATATCAGCGAACAGTTATTATTGGTGCGCGAGCTGTAGGCTCAAGAATCCCAAACTATAATAACTATATTAATATTTATTATATCATACCACTTGAAAGAAATCAATTATTTATTAATAAGCCAGTGGTTCCTGAAAGCTCAAATTGTGATGACGTACTCAGGAGGGATATAAGTCTATGTTAAATCAATATCCGAGTTCAGTTATTATTTGTGCGCGAGCTGTAGACTTGAAAATCCCAAACTACAATTGAATTATACCACTTAAAATGAAATAATTATTTATTAGTAAGCCAGTGGTTTCAGAAAGCTCAAATTGTGATGACGTATTCAGGAGGGATGCAAGTTTATATCAAAATAATATCAACGATCAGTTTCAATTGGTGCACGAGTTGTAGGCTCGAGAATACCAAACTACAACAACTAGATTAATATCTGTTCATAATACCACTTGAAAGATATTAATTATTTATTGGTAAACCAGTAGTACCAGAAAGCTCAAATTTTAATGGGGTACTCAAGAGAGATGCAAGCTCATGCAAAATTAATATCAGCCATAAGTCATTATTGGTGTGCGAGCTATAGGCTTGAGAACTTCAAAATATTCATTACATCATACCGTTTGAAACAAATTAATAATATTATTAGTAAACCAATGATTTCAGAAAACTTAAATTGTGTCGACGTATTCAAGAGGGATGTAAGTTAATGTGAAATGAATATGAGCCATCAGTTATTATTGATGCACGAGCTATAAGTTTGGGAATACCAAACTACAACGGCTACATTAATAATAATTACATAATAGCACTTGAAAGAGATTAATAATTAATTGGTGAACCAGAAGTTCCTGAAAGCTGAAATTTCAATGACATACTCAAAAGGGATGTAGGCTTATGTAGAAATAATATCAGATTTTAGTCATAATTGGTGCACGAGTTATAGATTCGAGAATCGCAAACTACAATTACTTAATACCACTTGAAATAAACTGCTTATTTATTGCTAAACCAGTAGTTCCAGAAAGCTCAAATTGTGGTGATGTATTCAGAAGGGATGCAGGTCTATGTGAAATTAATATAAGCGATAAGTTATTATTGGTGCGCGAGTTGTAGGCTTGAGAATCTCAAAATACAATTGCATTATAACACTTGAAATGAACTAATTATTTATCAGTAAACCAGTGGTTCCAGAAAGTTCAAATTGTGGTGACGTATTCAGGAGGGATGTATGTTTATGTCAAATTAATATCAGTCTTCAGTTATTATTGATGCGCGAGCTGTAGGCTTGAGAATTCCCAATTATCTATCACATCATACCGCTTAAAATAAACAAATTATCTATTGGTGAACCAGTGGACCCAGAAAGCTCAAATTGTGGTGAGGTATTCAGAAGGGATGTTAATTTATGTAAAATAAATATCAATGATTGGTTATAATTGGTACGCGAGTTATAGGCTTGAGAGCTGCATGAAAATTCATTACACAATTGCATTCATTTTTATCAGATTAATAATAATCATAATGCAGTCATTCATGTGTTAAATTTTTTGCTCTAATTTAAATTACAAAAATAATAATTTTTTGTTCATTAACATTGCGGAAACCAGTGCATTATAATGATTTTTGTTGCACTTATTTCAATATTCAATTGACTGTAGTATTCATTGATGAAGTGAAATCCAGAACAAATTGAAAATTGAAAGTTCTGATTGATTTGTGACTAATGTATATATCCTGGGCTATTGATGCCCAAGGATGTACTCGGGGCAGGGTCGTTCATATATTGAATCACATAAAAGAATAAGAACAGTAATTAGGAAGAAATGTTGCACTTTCTTTTAATTGAAAAATCATGTCAGTTTTAGTAAAACATTTATTCAAGTCATGTTTTCTTATCTGAGACAAAAATAAATTATGAACACTAAAATGAATACTAAGTTTGCGGTTTTGTAATAAATGTTCCAAAAATATTTTTGAAATATCAAATTTAGCAATACACCTCCGCTGAATAAATCAAAGTCGGAGCGTGTCTAGGAAGGTCGCATGTGACAACAAAACTGATCCACAATCATTCGCAGGGTTACTAGTGCATTTGAAACATTCGCCTGGACAACACATTTATAATTCATGCGATGTTGACCGTTTTTAGTGTTATTGAATTATTATTAGTGCTAGTTGGAGTTGCTTCTTCTACTTATGTTAATGGTAAGAAAACAAATGCAATTTTTATTAAAATTATAGAATTTATTCAGGAATGATGCAATAGTAGATACATAAGGGAGTTCAAGCCCATTTTTTCTACAAAGGTTTTTAATAGATTATTTGTCAAAAAAATGTGCAATTTCATTGTGTTTAGAATCAGAAATTATTTTTGTGAACTCAAATTCTGTCTATTCGTTTTTTAATAATTCAATTTTTAATTATTGTTATAAGTAGATCAAAAAAGAAACAATTAATTAATTGTGTCCAATATTTTACAAATATTTTTCCAATCCAATAATTTTACATGAAATTGTATGAAATAATAACACACGATATTAAAAGTTGGCACAAATATTAACAATTAGAAGTCTATTTTCGCAAACAATAATCCGGAAATTTTTCAATGTTGTTATTCTTTGTTACGGTCAGGGTCATATTCAATAAAGAATATTTTTTCAATAAATACTGAAGCTGTGAACTACTATAACACCTCCATGTCAGGCACTCATTGAATTGCCCATGCATTAAAACTGTACTTTTGAAATTCGTTTAATTTTCAACCACTGAAGATTGTGTGGGGAATTAGTAAACTTCTAATCAAATTTTGGGATATTTGAATAAAAATTTATATTGTTATAGTTTTAGCATATGGTTGAATGCTCACGACCTTCAGATACATATCCATCTGATACCTAAATATACTAATTATAATATTATGGGATCATATATTCATCCGTGAAAATAATTGCGTGCTGTGTATTCATTTACTAAGAAATGTCAACTAATATCAATTTTTAAAGTAATTTTATATACAGAAATGACAAATAAAGAAACTAATCATCAACAAAGATTAACTTCATTAAAAAGTATTCGGTTATTCGAAATTTCACAAAATGTTCTGAATGATTTAATGGATGATGTATCCCTAAAAGTACAAATAGGATGGGGCCCCAGCCATATTAAGGCCAAGCAAGGTCCCTCGGTCCCCTTTTGACTTTTCTTAAGGGGATGTCTTTGAATACAGTTTTCCAACAATAATCCTACAATATTGAGGAGCTAGAGCCATTAATAAGACACAATAACCCCTTGGATACTCCGTGAAGTCCTCAGAAGTGTCTACAAAATGATGTATATATTGATGCTGATTCACAATCAAAAAGATTTTTTTCGAAATTATGAGGGTGCTTCAAGAAAAGTACATTTACAGTGCCGCTGGTCGACACGAATTTCTCAATCGAGCTAATTAATGAGTATTTCAATCACGTAATTATTGTCGAATGAAAAATGTATTTACTTTGATTATTTTGATGAACAAATGCGTACAAGTAAAAAAAAAAATTAGGATGGCTGCAATGAACGATTTGGATATATTTCTTCTCAAAGACGCCGCGCTTTGAATGCGTTTCCATTAGCACGATCATATATGAAAAAGAATCTCATGAAAAAACTGCTTTCCTGGACGCACTCATGATCAGGAATATTCATAACAAAATTGAATCTAGTTGGTACAGAAACCTATATCTTCAGAGAAGTACATACATTTTTTTGTCTTAACATAATTTGAAACAGAAAATCAATACTTTAGTTAATATAACGAACAGAGTTACATATATTTCTGATGATAAATATCTCCATGAAAATTTGCAAAAATTGGAATATATTTTCTTACATTTTATCAATAAATACATTTTCAGGAATAATGATGATGATATTCTAAACAATATCAACTCTAATATTATTGATTGCAATTTATCAATTTCTCTTCCTTCTACTTTGAGCAATCGATCTTCCTCTGATAATGTCATTTATAAGTCTTTACTATATATCCCTCTTTTATCTGAAAAAATTGAAAAAATTCTAAAGAATGATTATTCCATTATAACATTTAAGAATTACTTCACTATCAGAAGTCTATACACTGAACTTAAAGATTCCGCATCTATTAATAATCAAAGTGATGTTATTCATGAAATCAGTTGTAAAGACTGCACTCCAATTTATATTTACTTTCATTCAATTTTGACGTTTTAAAGCTACATTATTAAATCCATAGCAACAGTCATAAGTAAATCTTTATTCACAAGTGATTTGAAATGAATTATTAGTGATTTAAAAAATTTAAATCACTGTTGGAATTCCTTTTTATAAAAAGATCTCGATTTCTGAGGAAAAATTTTCTCAACTGCTGCGGCTGCTTCGTTCAAAATGGTATCGGGGACGAGAATATTGTTTTAATCACTTTCTTCCATCATTTCAGACAATACGTTTCACAATTCTACCGCTTCAATTCAAAATTCACAAAACTGACAGTTTACTAACAGTCATACTTCCGAATGTTTGAAAAACAAACACTCGTCGCGATATCAATGAAGCTTCCTTGCAACTGCAATTTAATTTTTTTAAATTTTGTTCCTCAGTTTGATGTTTCAGAAATTTACGCTAAATTGAATGAAATTATGTATACAAACACGTGAATTGAACCTCTTTATTTGCTCAAAGAACTAAACCGAACTCGCGCTAAGCGCGCTCGTGATTTTGAACTTTCTCCTCGCAAATAAACAGTGGTTTAATTCACTTTTTGTATAAATAACTATTATTTAATAATTTTTCAAGAGTTTTCGATGGTTTTTTATGGTTGGTCCATTCCTCTTGTCCAGTTGTTATTAGTTTTTTGTATGCTTCTCATATTTATTAAATTCTCTATTTTTCTGTAAGTTGAAGTTTATCCGTTTTACATGTTCAATTAATTTAGCTGTCTCATTGTTTATATCACTCTAGTCCCCATTATAACAATATATATATATATATATATATATATATATATATATATATATATATATATATATATATATATATATATATATATATATATATATATATATATACATATATATATATATATATATATATATATATATATATATATATATATATATATAAATTTTGTTTTTGACTTTTGTTGTAGTCAAAAAAAGCAAAGTTAATTTTCACAAACTAAGTTTTATTATCTTCAAATATTAATATGGCTACGAGCGAACTCGCTACAGAGAATGAACAACATAATACTAGATTCTACTCGTTTTTATACTGAATATCCCTTGGCCTACGTGCTTTTTATCGTATTACAATATTCTGCTGAGTTGTGGGAAACAACTTAGAAAATATGGCAAAATACACGAATAGTGCTATAATATAATCTATATTTATATATATATATATATATATATATATATATATATATATATATATATATATATATATATATATATATATATATATATATATATATATATATATATATATATATATACATGTTAAGATTAATCGCGACTGCAATAAGTTGATAAAACAAATTTTTTGTAGGCGGGAGCCAAAATAAAAGAGTTCACTTTCAAAATATGTCAAGCTTTCGGTTTCATTTGAAACCTTCATCAAGATGCTGGAAAAACGAAGAAAATAACATTCTGTAGCAAACTAGTTACATTTTGAAATTCAACGTCAATGTGAAATTGAATAAGAAATTTAGTTTCCTGCGTAATTTTATTTTCCGACTGCCTTGTGATTTTCCCAAAATCAGGTGTTAATTTAAAATTAATGAATAACAAACTATAAATAAATTTTTGATATTACATCAAATCATAAAAAGTCTGAAATATTCAATCTGTATCATATTTTAAATTTTACTGATTGTATACTCATATTCAAAGTCAAACAAGAGCATCTGGTGGATATTCTTCTACTTTTTTATGGATTGCTAATCTACAAATTTCTCGCATGAATAACAAAAACACGATTCTTCAAAAATTTCAAAATGTAGCTAGTTTTACTATAAAATGTTATTTTCTTCGTTTTTTCCGCGTCCTGATGAAGGTTTCAAATAGAACCGAAAGCTTCAATATCATTTAGAATTATAGAATTATAGCACATAGGAGTGATTGTAGTAATCTTAGTAAAGTCAACTGTTGTGCGTTATTAATTCATACCAACAAATCCAACCATCATCGAGACTTTGATAATGTTGGAATTCTTGACAGGAGTGATAATTATGTCGAACGTCTGTTTCTTGAAATGTATCATATTGATTTCCATAACAACACTCTTAATGAAAAAACAGATATCCAAAATTTAAGTTCATATTATTCAAATATAATCAAGTGTTCATATTCATGACACTCCATGTTTATTTATATATTTTTTTCAATTTCAAAGAATTTATTTATTTGTTGATTATTTATTTATTCATATATCTATTCTCTCACATGTTTTGCAGAGTGAATTCATATCATTGTCAATTATTTCATTCCTATATCCTTTTTGATGATATCTATTTACTTTTATTAATTAATTTGTCAAGAGTTTTCAATGGTTTTTCATGGTTGGTTTACTCCTCTTTTCCAGTTGTTTTTCGGTTTTTTGTATGCTGGTAATATTTAATTCTCTATTTTTCTGTGAGTTGAAGTTTACCCGTTTTACAAATTCATTTAATTTAACTGTCTTATTGTTTATATTACTCTAGTCCCCTGAAGAAGCCAAAAATCATTGGCGAAAGCTCGGGCAAAGGAAATAAATGAGAATTTAGAAAAACTGAAGACTGATTACGCACTAAACATCATATCAACAATATATATATATATATATATATATATATATATATATATATATATATATATATATATATATATATATATATATATATATATATATATATATATATATATATATATATATATATATATACATAATCAAATGTAATCTACTCATATAATAATTGGTTATTGATAATCATGAAAAAAGAAGAATCTATTGTGCTGTATTTTTAGTATATTCAATTCATAAACTATAGAATATTTTTGGAAATATATTTATCCATAAGAGCTTGCTGTGTTCCATTCATTCCATAATTCAATTGCGGGGTTCAAGCTTTTATCCCCCTCTACCTTCTATCAGCAAATCAAACTCTGCTGCATGATATTCCGTGGAATTATCCAAATCTCGCAACTGTTAGATTTTGTATAATGCTCTACCCCATCCATACATGAATACATAATTATATAGTGTAATGTTTGATGTGATTTGAATTAGAAAGAAACATTTTTGATTGAGTTTTTTTTGGAGGAAACTCTTATTTATTGTTGCCACTTCCAGGAGAGCAAGAAGACTGGAGTACAAAATTTGCGCAGCCATATTACCAGGCCCAACAAGGAAACAGGGGAGTAGGCACTGCATGCCCTCAAACAAGCCAATGTGTTCCCTTATCAGCTTGCCCCCCATTGCAAAGTTTGCTTAATCAAGCTTGCGTGGAGCAAAACAGGTAATACTTCTTGCAGTGGAACTCTTTATAGCGCTAAGTTCCCTATAACGTAGAAAAATTTCACTCCATATAACAATAATATACATATTTGTCTATAGATTGGGCTCTCTTGCATGCGGGGGTTCAGATGGCGGAGTTAGCTCATCAAGAGGAGCTACCAGTATTGGGAATCTTTTAGTTTGTTGCCCTAGAGGGTTCAGTTATTCTTCCAGCTGGTATCAACCAAATTCGCCACCCTATTCACCCACTACCATCGGGTATGGCAATAATCAGCCATCCAGCAAAAATGATAAAACATGTGGTAAACCTGTTGTACAAGGGCTGAATTATCAAGGAATTGGGGCTCACCCTTGGGTTGTGAGAATTGGATTTAGAAGTGAGTGTCGAGTAATTAACTCAGGGGGCAAATAAATATATTTGTTTTCAGATACAATAACAGGGGAAGTGAAGTATCCTTGTGCTGGATCAATTTTGAATCGGAGGGTTGTACTAACTGCTGCACATTGTGCTTTGGCCAAAGCTGACAACTATAAACTGTAAAATTTGAAGTAATATTGTTTGTTTCTACTATCATCAAATAATTTGTTTAGGTTTTCAGTACGAGCAGGAGAATGGCGAACAGATTCTACTTTAGACTGTGGGGACGAATTTTGCGCCCTTCCTCTTCAAGACATCGCATTGAGTCACGTAATAGTCCATCCGGGATACGAACAACAAACTTTTAAAGATGATATTGCGTTGCTTGTTCTCAGAGCTGACATCAACTATACAAGTAATTCTAAAGAAAGAACAAAAGGGTTTTGGTTATCTAATTTTTGTTGCAGTAACGGCCCAACCAATTTGTATTGTTGATTCTTGGTCTCAACCTAGTAACGAAGCCGTTTTGGTTGGTTGGGGTCGAGCGGCTGGACAGCAAAGTACTCATCAACCAATATTTTGATTTCCTTGTAATGTATTTTATTTGCAGCTCAATCGTCTGTTCAACAAATAATACAATTACCAATAGTACCTCTTCAGCAATGCGTAACAGTTTATTCCAGAACAATTCCGGTTAACGATAATCATTTGTGCGCCGGAGGACAGTACGGAAAAGATGCATGTGAGGGATTCGGGGGTGCACCCCTTGTGGTTAAACACAATGACGTCCATTATCAGGTATAAATTTATTTAAAATTTTGGTAAGAAATTATTATTTTGTTTTGTACCAAGGTTGGAATCCTTTCGTTTGGCTCAAATCAATGTGGAGCTCAAGGCGTGCCTAGTGTTTATTCAAGTGTCAAAAAATACTCACAGTGGATTCAAGAAAATACTCCGGTCATTACCAATTAGTTCAAACTATTTATGTACATAATTAAGTATTTTAACATCAATAAAGTCTCTATTATAAGTGATTTCGTAGTAATAAAAAATAGGACTTACTGTTCGTGTCGTACACTGTGCACTAACCGGACTTAGCATGAACCGAGTAAAAATGATTGAAGACAACAAAAAATGAGGAATGAACTGTTAATTATTTATTAATTCTTCCTATTAAAAGATTAATTGTTAACAGCCATCAAAGAGTAATTATGAATTGAATGGAAATATTATATACATAGTTTACAAATACACCTCTATGATAGGAAAAACTACCGGAAATCAATTAATTATTGAGTACCAGCTCAAAGGCATAACAAGTACTTATATACATGAAAAAACCAACTAAGAATGCTTTCATAACATTCTTTACAATCATTTGAGTTAAAACAAGAATATTTGTACATAATGATACAATCTCAAATATTGAAAGAAAAATATTTTATGTACAATACTGTTTTTGTCGTTTTGGGGTTTTCAAGACACATTGAAAATCTATGAAGTATTGGGAGTAGTAGGGTATTAATTACTTGAGACACACAGTAAGTAATTATTGCTGACGAAAAATTCGCAAGAGATTGCTAATATTAAAAAACATTGGTAGATTTTTGATTTTTATGTATACTCTAGATCAATTTTTGACATGGAATCAAATTTAAACCCTGGAAGAGACATTAATCAATATTGAGATGGAGCACCTGCACATAATTGACATATGGTCCAGAGGCCTTACTGTCTATCTACTTATTGGTGATACCTTGATAAATGTGATTCCATGTCCGGCAGATGACCAGATCAACTATACTAGATAACTTGAGGGCTATTCTGTTCTATTAGGAAATGTGAAATAACAAAAAAGTGGGAAAGGGCTAACTTGGTTTCAAAAAAAAATCTAGAAAAACTGTTTGCTTATAGTTGTTGAGGGGTAAGACAGAAAAATTATATCATGATTATGTACAGAAAGTGCGCTTAAGGTTAGTACCTGTACTTAAGATATTGCTTAACGCTATGTTGAGTATTGTGCATAATATGTTTTAGAATTTCAATACGCATATTTCGGGAAAATCTACCAATGTGGTTGAACTACACACACAACTAGTTTGGACCCTTATAACTTTAAAACTCTTAAGTTAATCTAACCAAACATTTATACCTGCCGCAAAGGTAATTAAGTGAGAAAAAAGGGAGGTATAAATGTTCTATATAAAAATGTGAAATGTGAGTGTAGCTAATGGTTAAAATATTTGAAGACTTTATTGAGATATGTGCATTTCTTACTTAATCTGGAAATAAGTTTCGATAGACACCATATTTTACCAGTAATAGAATTCATAAAATCTCATGAAACTGGAAATAAATTCAAATGAAATTGCAAGTAGTTAATCCATGAGAGTTCTGGACCATTTTTTTTTTACTTCTATTACTGGTTGCATGAGTGCACCTGCGTGACATTCATAAAAATATTGAAGAATTCTTAGATACAAGCTTTGGTGTTTATTCATTTATGCTTACAGAAAATATTTCTAGCCCGCAAACTGAAAATTGGTAACAATTTGACCTACAACAAAGAAGAAAACAAATAATTGTTAACAATTTTCAGTTTTCGTCATTATGCATTTATTATTCGAATGATTTATCACGGTTTATATACACGTCTCACTTATACAAAGTGATCAACAATATCACTTTTAAGAATCAACATTTGATAATCTAACACCCATTATTCCTACTTTTGAGAACTTGAATTAGTTAATATGATTTTTACAAGTTTTCACCACTTTGAAGAGTTCATTCGAACTCCCTTCCGTTTCCGTTTTGTACAACAGGCCTTTAAATTACTTGAATGGAGACTGTTGTTGGTAGTACTAATGAATTCGTATACAAAATTTTTTCTCAAGAAAAATTCCGCGAGCGTTATACGCACTGCCGGGCTTTCGAGATCTGCTCCGTAACCCATAAGCTAAAAAATTACAACCATATTCCAAAGAAGTCAAATCTTACGGGAAGGATGCTTACTTCATCGAACGTATACGTATGTAACGCTATAAGCAGGCTACATACTAGTCAACTGCAGCAAAATACCACCAACAGAAACTCTCTCAAAGCCCTTGTATATCTTTTCTATCAATTATTAAGAGGAAATTGAATTTTGAGAACTTTTGACCATGATCGGATTGATAGATTGTAGGGATTTCATTTGGAACATGAATAAGAGATGTAAGTTTGTGCAATCAAGCGGAAATACAATCATCAATCATTGTAAAAGACCACTTTCGTGAAAGTTGCAGTCTTTTTCTCCAGTAGATAGCTAATAGGGCTAGTAGCCCATATTTCAAAATTGATGTTTTTCAAGAAGATTCTACGATTTTAACCAAATAGAAGTGCTGTAAAGAAAGATTTGAACCATATAATTAAACTTCTGGTAAACTTATTCAAGAAACTGCTGTGAAGTAAAAGTCACTGAAAAAAAAAAAGTTTATCGAGGTGTCCAGCTGGAAAACTAACATGATTGGGAGATCTGTAATAGGCCTGGGATTTGATATTCGCATTATTGCCATCGTAGAAAATTTCACCGCAATCGCTTCAATATTTGTTGTTCTCTCATGTCTTAAGAAGTTTAGCAATCTCTGAACGAAATGAATGCAGCTTTGTTTCTTGAAGTTTAAGAGGCGACTTACAAACTTTACAAAGGACAGAATTATTAGGTGACATATTTCTTAGTTCAATTAAGGCTTTAAGCACAGATTGCTACAATTTTCATTACGATGCAACAAGAAAAGACCATCAATAAGGAAAAGATTATGGTGCAAAACTCTTTGCCATAATCAGTTTGATGGATATTAGGAATTGAATTTTGAGCAGGCGGTTGACATATCAAGCTGCGAAGCCTAGGGCTTAAGCCTGCGTAGCAGGCCAAGCGCTAGTTATAGTACTAAAACTCGTGGCCATAATCTGATTGATAGATTGTAGGAACTTTATTTGGAGCATGAATAAAGGATGTGGATTCGTGCACTCATTGATCATTGTTTGAAACCACTTTCGTGAAAGTTGCAGTTTTTCTCACCAGTAGATAGCTAACAGGGCTAGTAGCCCATATTTCAAAATTGATGTGTTTCAAGAAATTTTTACGAATTTAGCCTGAAAAAGTGTTGTAAAGCGTAGGTGAATCATGAAATACAATTTTCTCATATTGCGCGACAGTTAAATTATGCAACAATACTCCGGATAATGTATAACAGTTGAACACCTTCCTTGTTGTTTGTATTCTTACGGAGCAAATCAAATCAAGATCTCAGTAGTTTACTGCTGCCTGCCAACTCGCAAATTAAAGCGCATAACATCTTTTATGATTTGAAGGGACAATTTTCGCTTGAAAGCAGAAAGAGAATTCAGGACTTTTCTGCAGGAAATCGGAAGATGTCAGTATTCCTCTTCATCAATGTTCCTGTGTGCGAAGCAATCAAGAATGTTTGAAGACAGCATCAAGTGAGTTAGCCAAACATTGCCTTAACAATACATATTTCATCTAAATCGACCAGAGATACAAACAATTTAAGGGAGCACCAATGGGGCCGACACTGTCTCCAGTGATAGCAAATTTGTTTATGACAGATTTAGAAGTACTGCGGACCTGAAACCAAAGTTGTGGCTGAGGTACGTAGACAACATGTTCGTCGTCCGGACCCTCGGAGGAGCCAAACTATTCAAACTCCTGGATTATCTTAACACAGTCCATAATAGGAGACAGGGCGAAACAACCAGCTACCGTTCTTAGATGTCCTGGTAACCAAAAAAGGACGACAAATTGGGCTACACTTACGGACCAACATCTAAATGCTCAAATACATCATCATCCATCGCAACTACAGTCAGCCGTGGAAACATTAATCATCAGGTCCAATAGATAAGCTGATAAAGACAGCAGGAGAGATTAAAAAGGTACATAAAACGCTGCGTCAAAATGGTTTCTCCAAAAATGACTTTAAAAGAGTTTCAAGACAATCTCGCCAAATAAATCCGGTTGGAGACGAAAAACCAACAGTCTACTATCAATATATCAAGGAAACAACGCAGCACGAAAAATTGGCAAGATACCCAAAGACAAAAATGGAGTTGGAAACTCAAGGAGTCTACGAAATTTTATGTAAGGATTGTGAAGTAAGCCATGTGGGACAAACCAACAGAAAAATTAGTATCTGACGCGCGAAACATCGAAACGTATTACGAAAGCAGTAAGAAACATCGTCATTAGCTATCAACGTCAAAAAATGCCCTGCAAGTCCAAATAAAATAGACGAAGCCAGCATAACCACGAACCACAGGGAGGAAAGCCCCAACCCCACTGAATACAAACAATCAATCAAACAACCAGTCAAGCGCAACTGATTGAAGTAGTCACCCAAATACAACGGAGTGAAGAATCGTGCTGAAACACCAACAACGTGGAGCACATCTCGGAAGCCTAGCAGCGCATATATATATATATACAAAAATCGGAGCGAAGCTCAAATGAACTACATCCGAATTGATCATAATACTGTTTAAAATATCAACATAGATATACACCCCACTTGAAATATACTGCAATCAATCTGTGGATTGATGAGCCGACGATATTCGTCCTGAATTTCCTATCTGAAATACTGATTATTACCTTTTCGACACCTAAACTGGAAAAAATATACTCAAAGTAGAGTTCACATCGACAAATCTGACATCAAGTTGTGTAAAAATTACGACATCCATTTTAGTCAAAATTTGGCACTGGCATCACAAGCATCGCAGTATTCCCACGATGTTGACATTCAGATGATGGATCAGGATCTTCGAACACAGGGAAGAATATTGCTATTCCGTATTAGGAACTTGAAGTTTAATCATCGAGGTTTCCACCGTTTCGTAAGCCGGCTTTTAGCTCAGGGGGGACTTGCTTTCGGAAGCAGTCTTCTAGGAAGTTGCCCATACTTCGATAGAGGTGGCGTTTCACGCCACCTAAACTATGGCTTTCGTCAGGATAAACCTGTTGCCTGAACAGTACTCCCGAGTCAGCCAGGGCTCTGACAAGAGCCATCGATTGCTGAAGATGTACGTTATCATCAGCTGATCCGTGTACTAAATACAACATTTTATCTCTAAACAACGAGACTTTGCGACTAACATCAGCTTCCTCATAACCTTTGTAATTATCAGTTACGTTCGGTAATCCCATATATCGCTCGGTATACGCTGAATCTATAAAAAAACATTGATAATTTAAGCTAGTATATAATGAAGTAATTACCATATAAGCGCCAGTTTGTGACTGGGGCAACAGCAATAGCACAATGAAAAACAGTTTTCTGACTTGCAAGTGCCAAAGAGGCAACGAATCCTCCATAACTCCAGCCCCAAACTGCTACCCTCCTTTTGTCAACGAAGTGAAGAGAGTCTCGCAAGTATCTGCAATTGAATAACTCATTATTAAGCTTGTAACAGGTGTAGGAAAATATTACTCGGTGACTTCAAGTTGGTCAGCAACTTCGACCGACCCCAAGTGATAGTATACTTCATGTAATAATTGGTGTCCTTGTCCACCAGATCCTCGTCCATCAATTTGAGCGATAATATAATCCTTATTACTGGCCAAATAAGTATTCCAATCCATTCGCCACCTTTCTGTAACAAGTTGACTACCAGGCCCCCCATAAACTTGAACTATTAGTGGATATTTTGTTATTTCTTCTTCCCTGAGTCCTGGGGGGAGGTACAGTCGGACTTGAGCTAAATACCCGCCGGATATTTGGACGGGGAATGTTTTGATTTGAGGGAGGGCGATTTCGTCCAGTCGTTCTCGGACTAGGGTGTTGTTCTGGAGCTGGAGTATGAATCTGGGCTCTGGAAGACTTGCACGGTATAAAGCACTTGTTGGTACGCCAGGGCCCAGACATTCTAAGACGAAATATGTTGCTGAGCCTGGACTGAAAATAGCGGTGTAGAAAAGGCAGGGCTGCTCCAGTGGTACAACTATCCCTGAGGAAGAGGACGAATCAGTTCTCGAGTTCGATCCAGAACTCCCAATTTGTAGCTACTAACCTTTCTGTTTCTTTTTCTTTTTCTTGGGTGGTGGTATGGTGGGCATTGGGACTTCTTCTTCGGTCCAATCATCTTCCCACTGGCGCGTTTTATGTGCTGACACAAGATCATAATAGGGGGCTTGTGTCGGAACAGGTCCTTTAGCACAAGTGATACAATGTGGGGGCTGTAAAACAGCCCCCACACGTGGCGGAACTGATGTAGCTCGGTACAAATGTTGCTGGCCTGGATTACCTTCCGGAATACCCAAAAAGTAACTAAAACACAATTTATTCAAGAAAATATTTCAAATTTCTTGGGGTGTCTCACATAATGTCATTTGAGTGATCCCACGCTAAAATTTTAGTGACTTCAAACTGCCCGTGTGTTAGCGGTAAAATCCGGTTCTTCACAATGTTGACGGAAACGGCATGCCGGAAATAACCTGCCTGTCCATCTCGTATTGGAGTGATAGTGACGTAACTTCTGGTATCTATCCCAAATAGGGGACTGTCGGACATATCCACCCAGCCACGGCCTTCTCCGCTGACCCGTTGTGTCTAAATTGATTGCATCTGAATTAATAGCTACACTAATTAACAATAACAGAAAAATATTGACACCACTAATTCTGTTGGTACACCCCGTATTTTCGCACTGCAGCACTTTGAATAAAGCAGAGAACAGAGCTCTTTCTCAAATAAAACAAATTAGCTTCTATATGTACGTGTCTACTTACTTCTTGGCAATGCCACATGGGGCTCTTGCACACAGTCACCAGGGAAAGATTTTGCGGCCGGTTGAGCCATACGATACACACTTCTGTTAGACTTATCCAAGAAACTGCTGTGAAATAATAGTCACTGCAAAAAAAAATATTCATGAGTTGGGAAACTAATATTTATGGGGCTCTTCATTCCTGAATCTGTTATATTCGCATTATTGCCATCGTGAAAAGCTCAACCGCAATCGCTTCAATATTTGTTGTTCTCTCAAGTCTTAAGAAGTTGGGCAATCTTTGAACGAAATGAATGCAGTTTTGTTTCTTGAAGTTTAAGAGGCGGCTTACAAACTTTACAGGGGACGGAATTAATGAAGGGTATCTCCATTTCTTAGTTTAATTGAGGCTTAAGGCACACATTACTATAATTTTTATTATGGTGCAACAAGAAAAGACCATCATTAAGGAAAAGATCATGGTGCAAAACTGTTTGCCATAATCAGTCTAATGGATATCAAGAATTGAATTTTGGGCCTGAAATAAATTCAGTTTTGTTGTTTGAAGCTCAAGAGGCGGCTTACAAACTTTACAGAGGACGGAATTAATAAGTGGTATCTCCATTTCTTAGTCTAATTGAGGCTTTAAGCACAGATTGCTACAGTTTTCATCACAGTGCAACAAGAAAAGACCATAAATGAGGAACAGATTATGGTGCAAAACTCGTTGCTCTAATCAGTCTAATGGATATCAAGAACTGAATTTTGAGCCTAAAATAAATTTAGTTTTGTTTCTTGAAGTTTACGAGGTGGCTTACAAACTTGACAGAGGATGGAATTAATGAGTGATATCCTCATTTCTGAGTTCAATTGAGGCTTAAGGCACACATTGCTACAATTTTCATTACGGTGCAACAAGAAAAGACCATCAATAAAGAAAAGATTATGGTGCAAAACTCGTTGCCCCAATCAGTCTGATGGGTATCACGAAATGAATTTTGAGCCTGAAATAAATTAAGTTTTGTTGTTTGAAGTTTAAGAGGCGGCTTACAAACTCAACAGAGGACGGAATTAATAAGTGGTGTCCCCATTTCTTAGTTTAATTGAGGCTTTAAGCACAGATTGATATAACTCTCATCACGGTGCAACAAGAAAAAACCATCAATATGGGAAAGATTATGGTGCAAAACTGTTTGCTGTAATCAGTTTGATGTATTTTGGGAATTGATTTTTGAGCCTGAATGGGAGATGTAGAATTAAAATTGAACTTGATAATTTCGAGGAAAAAAATAATTAGTGCTGAGAATATTAATTTCTTAGAGATTATTTGGTTTTTTGGGACGAAATTTGGTGAACTTATAAATGACATTATTCTGTAAAGTGCTGTGCAAAAATTGTTAATTTTTATGAACTAATATTCCGTTTATAACCCTTTCTGTGCACTTCTGGAAGTATAATATTTATATTGAAAATTGGAGGAAAATCAAAGTCTTGTATCCAAAAATTATATATATTTGGATAATTTATTTTTATTGACATCGGCCACTGGATTTTGGGCTCAAAATTCTTGATATTTTGGGTACTTCTCTGATGTCCATTTACCCTTTTTTTATTCCCTGCAAGGTTAATTAAGACAAAAGTAATTATTTAATATTATTTTTTTGAGAGTCGTGAGATTCCAAGTTCTCGAAAAATCAAGTTTTTTTTGTTCAAATCATAGATTTTGTTATGAAGAAACGTCAAATGAACAAAAAGAAATATATTTATCATATCTAAAAATTATTATTATGAGCAATTTTTTACAAGCGGCTGTATTTTTCAAAATAATAATTCGGGAAAATATTCTTCAATTCCTTTTCTACTTGTTTTGGTAGTGTGAACATGATTTTACTAGTTGATTTGTTCTGTGGCGCTATCTAGTATCCAAATTTTGTATTACATGACAAGTGTCGAAGATTAATTTTATCATGTATTTATTCATTAGAGAATAAATAGCCTATGGCTGATTTTAGTGACAAAAACTATTTTGAATATCTGCTTCTGGCTGTATGTGTAGTTTTACCGATCTTGTCACACTAGTAAGAAAAATGGTTCGGATTCCAGGATATTTGACAAATTTGTTACAGTAAGTTCATTGGATAAAAACATTGAAAATCAATCTTCAAATCTAATTTTGTAAAGCTTATCTCTTTTAGAATTCTAAATACTACTATAGCTGGAAGTGTACAGATGAGAATTTCAAGTTATCAATATCATATTTCTCAGAAAGCGACAAAATATTTCATTCATGTCCATCAATTATTATTGGGATCTGTCATTCTACAAATAATAATACTTGATCCGAATCTGCATTGCTCTAAGACCCGAGATATTACCTTCAAATAAATTACAATACTTTACGGTTCGATAAAAAATTCATAATTTTCAATTTAAAACCAGTTTTCTATCAAAATCAGATAACTCTTGACTTCACCTTATCCTTTATGATTCAATAAAAAACTCATAATTTTTTATTTAAAACATGTTACTATCAAAATTAGTTCTTGCGTGAATTTTGGGACATTTTTATATCATAATTTCATATTCTCATTATGAATAATTCCATTAAAACTTATGTCTTTGAAAAATGATTTTGTATGCAAGCATTAATTTCAGTAAATTTCTCTATGAAATGTTTTTCTTCTGAAATGTCAAATTCATCACTGACCTTCCATGAGCCTCACTTACTCCAAAACAAGATTAGACTAGACAGAGATAGCTAGTATTTCCGGGTGATGTTTAAATCATGCAACAATACTCCGGATAATGTACAACAGTTGATGTTTGTATTCTTGCGGAGCAAATAAAATCAAGTTCTTGAGTAGTCATTCCAGCCTGCCAACTCGCAACATCTTTTATGAACGAAATGAATGCAGTTTTGTCTTTTGAAGATCAAGAGGCGGCTTACAAACTTTACAGAGGACAGAATCAATAAGGGGTATCTCCATTACTTAGTTTGATTGAGGCTTTAAGTACAGATTGTCACAATTTTAATTACGGTGCAACAAGAAAAGACCATCAATAAGGAAAAGATTGTGGTGAAAAACTTTTTGCCATAATCAGTTTGATGGATATTAGGAATTGAATTTTGAGCTGGCGGTTCACATATCGAGCTGCGAAGCCTAGGGCTTAGGCCTGCATAGCAGGCCAAGCGCTAGTTATAGTACTAAAAATCGTGGCCATAATCTGATTGATAGATTGTAGGAGCTTTATTTGGAGCATAAATAAAGGATATAGATTCAAGCGGATATACAACCATGATCATTGTTTGAAACCACTTCCGTAAAGGTTGCAGTTTTTCTCACCAGTAGATAGCTAATAAGGCTAGTAGCCCATATTCCAAAATTGATGTTTTTCAAAAAAATTTTACGAATTTAGCCAAAAAAAGTGTTGTAAAGCGTAAGTGAATCATGAAATACAATTTTTTTCCTATTGCGCGACAGTTAAATCATGCAACAATGCTCCGAATAATGTACAACAGTTGGACACCTTCCTTGATTTTTGTATTCTTGCGGAGCAAATCAAATCAAGATTTCGGGAAATCACTCCAGCCTGCCAGCTCGTAACATCTTTCACGATTTGGAGAGTTAATTTCCGTTTGAAAGCAGAAATAGAATTCAAGACTTCTTCGCAGGAAATCAAAAGATGTCTGCTACAAAACACTTTTATGAAGAACAAATTCATTAGAAAAAGATTAATCCATTGGTGATAGCTCTGCAAATATTCTATCTTGCTGTTTAATCCTGTGAGACCTCATAATTGATAACTCCAACAAGTTGGCGGAAGGGTATTATCCACGAGGAGGAATCATCGATCGCAATTTTCAGCGCACAGAAGGGAAAGCAAATATAGAAGTTTTTGCGGAGAATATTTTATATTTAAGTTTATTTGAATGTTGGAAACATTCTTGAAAATGAGTTCCTGCTCAATTGCACAAGTTTAAAACACAGCCCAACAGAATCAAATTAAGATATCAAGGTTTCAAAATTGGACTTACCTAGTATGGGCCAGAGCTGCTGGAGGTCTCACCTCCTTGGTCCTAATATTCCCAGGATCCGCCAAATCAGCTACCCTCAAAGTCACTATAGGATTATTCGTCCCTGGTTTGGGGTACCTCAAACTCCTTATATCCGGATACAATCTATCATCCGAAACCGCCCCATACCAAGGAAACTGAAGCTCTTCTACAAGAGTATCATTGAAAGAAGCATAAAGAATCATATGTCCATCTGTGGACATCCACACGGCGCTGTTAGAGCCAAGAATCTCTTCTTCGTAAAGCCAATCGGGCACCCCGTGGGACACAACCCCCGGCACAGCTGTGCGGGTGATTCTGTAGCCTGTACTGGAACGCGGACCGGGGCGGTAATAGATGTCGTAGTCGTGGACCATTACAAGACCATGGCCTCGGTGGGCCCATTCGGCCAGCAGGAGAAAAGGATGACCCGTGTCGTCTGGAAGCGGGGTCAAGGGATAAGTTTCCCTGAAATGAACTTCCATTGAATTTCAATTTGCTATAAATAGAACTAATATTAGAATAAGATAATGCATTATTTTATATTATGCGCATTGCGGCAGAAAAATAAATCCTGTATGTATTACCTGCAATGTCAACGGCATTGAACAATGAGGGGCAATTTATACTTACGAAGTTTGTAAGTCATAAACGGTGTACTGTGCCAAATACGAATGACGAAAAAGTTTTTGGACATTCTGCGCCAGAAGAAGGTACTTTTGGTCTGGAGATAAAAGGAATTTCACTGGGTTCAGACGTCTCTGCAATAGAAATAAGTTTATGTATCAAAATGATTCTATATCATAACAGAACATCCCCACACAAAAAAATTAGACAACATCAAAACAGTATACATGTACAAATTCTTTTAAAATATATAAAGATAAATGATAGGGCTCAACGGTTCTTGAGCCAGGACGCCCCCACATAGCAGTCGATATATGGAAAAGTTTTTTTATGAGTTATTGATTGTTGGGGGTCTTATCAATGTGATGGATTGGAGGGCTCGTTCTAAAGCTTTCAAATATTTTCATGAGCTCTGCAAGAAAAATTGCTCTGAATAAATAAAAAGGCCTTTTTCTTGGTTGATCTGTTGTTGGATGGTTTTAGAGTGGGGTCACAATTAAACTCATTACTCACTGACAGCCTCAAGCACTTTCATGCATTTTTATAGCAATTTAAGTTTCTCCGTTTTGCATTGTTTTGTTTTCCTTCACTTCTTTCGTTGCTGCTTGATGAGCCCTCCCTAAATAAGTGGGCGAACCTATGGTTGACACAATTCCATCTGGATCTTAATTATCGTAATATAGATCTAATACTTATAGAAAAATAATCTTGTTTGGTCATGTCTAGCTTATAAAGTCAATACCAATGTCAAGTTGTCATGTTTTGTTCATCAATCAGGTTTTAGGATTCATAAAATACGAGTGAATGAATTGTCCATCGTTTCAATTAGCCACATCGTGCTTATAATAGAATTACAAAGCAATTCCAATTTCTCTATTTAAAACTAGTTATGGAAATACGATTCAATTGAATAATTCAACAAGTAGGTCTTCGGGCATTCGAGGATAATATATCCAAGAGAGATAGCTGTTATTAAATGGTTGCTGCAAGACCAATTACATTAATTTCAGGTTCATGCATAAATAATACGACACTGCACTTGGAAATTACTCTAATTGAATTCAGATCCTGTAATACTATAAATACCATCCCTTGTGACTGCTTCCGTTTGGAGTTACTTGGATAATATTATAGTTTTGAAATGTTTCTCAACAAATGATTGTTATTTTCACGAAAACAATTCACTTTTAACAAAGCCAAAATGAAAATTATTCTTGATAATTGATAGAAAGAAAAATACAAGGAAATTGAGAGAATTCCTGTTGATTATTTCGTGTAGTAGTTGGATTGAAGCCCTGTATTCAGCATTTTGAAAGAATATATTGTGAAAATTGTACCAACGCTCGATTTTAGCACCCCCCATTGATCTATCAAACCGATTCCGGCAACGAGTTTTAGTACCTCAATTTCTTCTCAATAATTGATTAGGAAAAAAATATGAAGACATTGAGAGAGTTACTGTTGGTTATGTCTTGGTCCCTGTATGTAGTATATTGAAAAAAAGTATTGTGAAAATTGAGGGGGGCTCATAATAAAAATCATATAGTATAACAGAAAGTTCTCCAAGTTGGGTAAAACCAAACTAATTATCTCTAAAGCATGAGCAATCTAAAATAAATTGAAAATACTATCAGCAACATTGGAGCACCCATCATTCGGATCATCCCTACTTGATTTTTTTTTTAGCAGTTGCTTCAACGAATAATGATTACAATACTAATCATGTCAAACAACATCAAAAGTAATAAAAATATGATTGATTATAATTATTACATTGTACAGAGCTCCCTAACAATGAAAGCTTGATTCATATTAGAGTATATAAACTTACAAATGTTTGGTTTGTCATGAGTACTTTGGTTGATAAATTTCCAGCGTGAAGTAGGCTGATTCCACCCCATTGATCTTTGAATATCAATTCTTCCCCTGAAAATAAGGAAAAAGAAAAAACATAAATTGAACGAGCATGAAAAAAGATTTGCTTTTCACTCACCAGTAACCCAGGATCCATTGAACCTCAAAGGAGTATATTCATGTCCTAGTATATCCTGCAGTCGAAGTCGAGCCCCTTTAACCCGGGGGCCCTCATCAGGAGGCGTGAGCAGAACCACAGAAGTTACAATTAAGGCCAGCACGATGATTATTACTAACAGAGCGATTAAAATACCGCGCCAGTTCCGTTGGTTTGGATTGCTGGACACCAGCTCCTGAAATATATTAACAGCACTGTAGATACTACGAAAAAAGTTATTTGAGTTGAAATTTCAGATTGCAGTCTGGTCGAGTTGATACGTTAGGATTTATCCAAGATAATGCGGGAAAACGATGCGGCAGTGCCGCAATGACTAACCTACTTATGATTCACGGAGCCATATGTGGTGTTGCTATCTTCAACGTAATCACGTTGCTCGTAATTGTGGGATGTAATTATAAGATATCTGCAAGTGTGTACAATAATAATTAAAAAAAACCTTTCACCAATAAAATTAATACAGCTGTACTTTTATCTGAAATTGAATTGAATTTGAATATTCCAATCTTCTTACACAGTTCACAACTTATTTTTACTGTAAATTGAGAGCAAAATAATTCAGTCTGGCGACACAGCTCAATACATTTCCATATATTTAAAACAGTTCCACAAAACACTTCACTGTAAAGCAATTCCACTTCAACAAATAAATTCTCGCAAAGAAGAAAACTGCTTCTTGAGTTCTCCTCGCAAGCTGACTTCACAAGATATTTAACTTATGTGTTAACTTGGTTGAATGCATCCTTGCAATACAGACAATATTTTGAAAATAGAAGAACAGGTATATTTTATCCTGTCATCGAAGTTTCCTATAGATTGCTGCTGTTGTTTTTCATATGGAACATTTCCAGATTCAATTTATCGTTCCTTGGATATCGTTTTTAAAAGATTCATTGTGGAATACCGTGGCTACTTCCTCTCCTTCACACCTAATCTTATTCACTTCGTTGCAAAATTTTACTTGAAGAAAATCATCAAGGTTAGCCAAATCGATGAAGAATATCAACTAAGGCTAATTCCTATAGAAAAATGTTCGAAATGTCCAACAACAAGGCCACATGCTAATCAACTGCTGCAGAATATTACCAACAGAAACTCTCTAAATGTCCTTTTAGATTCTTTCAATCAATTATCAAGAGGAAACTATATTACTAGAACTCCCAGCCATAATAAGAATTATTTAACCAGCCATAATCGGATTGATAGATTGTGGGAACTGTATTTGGAACGTGAATGAGAGATGTAGATTTGTGCAATCAAGCGATCATTGTATGAGACCACATTCGTGCAAATTGTAGTGTTTTTCATCAGTAGATAGCTGATAGGGCTACTGGCTCAAGAAGACTTTACGATTTGAGGCAAAATGAAGTGTAGTAAAGCGGAGGTGAACCAATCAAATACAATTTTTAATATTGCGCGACAATTAAATCATGCAACAATACTCCGGATGATGTACAACAGTTGGACACCTGCCTTGATGTTTGTATTCTTGCGGAGCAAATCAAATCAAGATCTTGGGAATTCACTCCAGCCTGCCAACTCGCAAATGGAATCGCGTAACATATTTTACGATTTGGAGAGACAATTTCCGTTTGAAAGCAGAGAAAGAATTCAAGACTTTTCTGAAGTAAATCAAAAGATGTCTAAGAAGCTTCCGATAGTCAGTTTCGACGTCGTATTTCTTTGCATCAATGTTTCTGAGTACGATTCAATCGAGAATGTTCAAAGACAACATCAACCGGTGGAGGACATCATCGAGCTTTAATTGTCAGAAGAGCAGGCTAGTAGAGAAGACCTGAAGATGGCACATGAGCAACAAACCTACGAGAATAACGTAGAAATTTCTGGATGTCTGGTTTTCATATATATAAGAGCAAAAAAACAGTGAATAATGAAATAGAGTGAATATTCAGAGCGTAATAAATAAATAAGCTGTTGCAAATGAATATAAGTGACTTTGTAGTTGAGGTTTACTAATAGTAAATGAATAAATGAATAATGAAACTTCATAATGTATAAAACTTGTTTCCTAAAAATCGTGTTATGTTCAAGAATAGCTTCAGCTTCATAACCTTTCTGTTTGATGTTTGTTACTCACGAAATTGTCTTGCAAATAAGATGTTCTAAATAATTAGAGACAGCTAAATCTCAAAGGCAAAACAAAATTAGATTGGAACTGGGAACAAAGCAAAATCAAAACATACTTTATTGATTCCACTGTAGTAGAGAAGGCAACAGTATTTTGATACTTATTCAAAAATTTTGTGCTTGATGGTCGTGGGCTTCAATCTTTGGAGTGGAAAGTTGTATTGATTGGGAACTCGGAGATTGTTGAAATCAAATTAAAATGTTGGCAAAGTAAACAGGTGGATTGAATAAACTTTGAACCCGTTTTTAAAGTTTTTATAATCCTAATATGCCATTCATTGTACACTATTTGTTGATAAATTTGAGCCAAACTCTCATCAAAGCACCACACACAATTCCAGCTCCGAATAAATTCCACACCACAGTCAGAATTTCCGCAAACATCAAATAAAATAAAATTTTATGATACTGTAATGAACAGAACATCTATGGGGGGCACTTCCATTGCGACCCACCGGATGAAGGTCTGGTGAAGTTTTTGAAGCTGATGATAATTTTGGCAAAGATATTTTCAGGAAGCTACACTTGCTGAGAAAAAATATTCCATGATGCAAAATTCACGCTTTGAAATCGGGAAATTATGTAAATAATAAGATATATTCATGCATCTGAAAATCCACAGGAAATGTTCCAGCTTAACACTTCATTTTTCACACAATGCTGATATCTTCGAATATTCAAAATGTTTTGATCTTTCAAATCACTGCAAGACCGCTACCCCGCTCCTTACCCGCTCGAAGGTCAAGTTCAAATCTCAGAGCTTACCGATTCTGTCAAACTTTGCGGTTCCATTAGCCCTCCAGTTCTAGTTCTCTTTCTTGTGAAACTTGGCTCTGGGCCAACATGTCTAGCTTTCTGCAGAGCCGGCGTCTTTTACAGACATATCCAGAATTCAGACACATTTAACTCTGTGCACAACATCCTGTTGAGCGTAGATAATCCAGCTTCCATTTTTTAAAGTAGAATTGAGTGAATGAAATTTAGATCTAGTAAACTCCATTACTAACTCGTTACTTCTGCATCCAATTAGTATGAATGCAATTAGATAAAGACCTATTAATGAACAGTAATACGTAGCAAATGTAGGGAGTTGAAAAGAAATGGAAGTTCTCTGCTACTCCAATTTTTATTCACAAAAGAATGAGATGAAATGTTGTACGACATATTACAAGAGTAACGAGCCAGAACGAATATCATTCCCTGCTAATTTCCCAACAAAGTGTTTGAAATTCATATTCTGACATTTGATATTCATATTATTATACTTATATAAGAAAGGAATCCAATTTGCTTTGGTGGTTCTATTATTCATACCCGTATAGGTTATTAGCAAGATATTTCCTCTTCGATCAAAGCAAGTTGACGTTATTGTCAGAAGCAGGGGTTAGAAGCATTGATGAGAAACATGACACTAATTATTTTCCAATAATGGGAAAAGGTCAACATAATGTCGAATATGTGCTCTATTATTTATTCTGTATGAATTGGTATAACAAAAATTGATATTGATTTTGTTTACACACAAAATGATAAAGAAGAATCAGAAAGATTCATTACTGGAGCTTTTCTTTTTCTGCTCCATCTGCATGCTTTGATAATTCCCCTTTAACGTAAACTATCCCTTGTTTACAACACACTGATGTGTTTGAGAAACGTGCTCTGCTGTGCTAATATACCTTACCAGCTGACAAAACAGTTGAAAACAAAACTTGTTTATAGAAAACACTGACAAGTTACGAGTATTCGTTTCACTACACCTTGAAACTTTATAAAACTATTTAACAACAGATTTATAGTTATAAAAACTAGGCGTCCTCCCAATGGGAGCAAGTTTGATGTTCAGAGCTACTGTAAGAGTCAGCAAACTGTGAATTTGCTGACTCTTACACTACGCTTGAGTTGTACAAGACAACTAGCAGTGATTTACTGCTACGATGCCGATGGTACCAGCGCGGTTTGTAGACACAAAAGTGAACCAAATAATCTGAAATGAGTAGGAACTCAAAAATAATTTTCAAATAATTCTCTGTCGTATTCCACTTCCATTACAGTCCTGACAATTTTCAATCTTGTTTGAAGAGTTATTCTATCTTCTTGCTGGATTTCTCTTTCTTTTCTGAAGAACAAGAGCTTGTGTGACCTTTTTAGCTCATTCTGCAGGATAAAGGAATGTTACGAAGGGCTTGCGGTTAATAAAAGGCAAGGATAGGTATCATGAAGTCTGGAAGATGTGACGTTTTGTAGACTTTAAGTCGGAGATTTTACTGGATTAAAGAGATAACACGCAGCATTGAGAAGGACATGATAATAAAAGTTTTTCCTTCTTTAGTCATAGTTAGCACCTTCGCATTGTATAGTCTTACATAATTAGTTTTCAAAAGAAAATTCGGGTATATAATCTCATATTCAATAGTGAAGTTTTCGAAGTGGAAACAATAGTTGATAACTTTTTGTTCAGGTGAACTAGAAAGAAACTTTTTGTGGTATATCAGAGCTGAGGTTAGGATGTGTTGGTGATATAATTCTCGTAGTTGCTCAGCTGTGGAATTCTTGTGAGATACTGCGGTGTTTTGCACGATGTTATTTTCACACTTCTCCGCATTTCTGGGACGACAATATCTTACTAATTTCATACCTAATAGTAGAAGAAATTTATCTTCTCATTATATGTTGCTAGAATCAAGACCGTTTCGTGTTTATGATTCATGCACTTGATTACATAACTCCCTAATATTTATTACCATAAAATGAAAAACGTCAAAAGAATTTATCTTCCTGATTAATCTCAAATTGGCGTTTAGCAAAACTCACTTATTTATTCGTGACTGTGTTCCATTCCATGTGTGCGATTTTCTTCGGCTCACGCCATTCCAATTCATGCTTTTTAGATATTCTATAAAGTTTAGCCCGCGACGCGGGCCGAAACCCTAGTTCTTGCAAATTTACAATAACATTTGAGTAATATATCTTTGATTGATCCATGAGCTTAACAAAATTGATTTCAATTTCAAATACTTCTTCAGTCAGTCATCTGAATGAGACAATGAAGGATACAACAAAGTAAAGCAGTAATTGAGTGATTAATTAGACAATCCAGTTGGGTAGGACTGCAGGGGTTCGAAACTCACTTATTCTGTCGTAACTGTGTTCCATTTTATGTGTGCGAATTTTTTCGGCTCACGCCATTCCAATTCATGCTTCTTAGATATTCTATAAAGTTTAGCCCGCGACGCAGGTCAAAACCCTAGTTCCCGCAAATTTCCAATAACATTTGAGTAATATATCTTTGATTGATCCATGAGCTTAACAAAATTGATTTCAATTTCAAATACTTCCCCAGTCAGTCGTCTGAATAGAACAATGAACGATACAACAAAGTAAAGCAGTAATTGAGTGATAAATTGGACAATTCAGTTGGGTAGGGC
Source organism: Dromius quadrimaculatus (assembly GCA_963989225.1). Classification (NCBI taxonomy): domain Eukaryota; kingdom Metazoa; phylum Arthropoda; class Insecta; order Coleoptera; family Carabidae; genus Dromius; species Dromius quadrimaculatus. Next base: position 1,124,257 of record OZ022328.1, read on the forward strand.
TGCAGGGGGTCCGAAATTGGGTAATTTAGAAAAGCAAATTAACTCTTTCACAGCAGGTTAGGTGATTACAAAACTTCCAAAACAACTAAGGCAAACGAATTTCCTGTTGAAACTATATTAAATTTTTGCCTTGAAATTAAGATTTCTTATTGGGTATATTTCAAAACCCAAAGAATTATTTTTCTTGCTTGCAGTTAACTTCTTGTTGTGATGTTTCAAGTCATTTATATTGGAAGAAAAATGGATTTAATTACAGCAGCAACATATCTGACACAATATTATTTTTCCCTGAATATTTTCTAAGCTCATACAATTTGTTAGTGTTACAGGCAGTGGTGCTATTGAAAGTATACACCAGTACCATATTAAATGAGAATTTGGGGATTTGATTGAAATTGGCTATTGAGAATCGAACGTTTCGGATGCGCACTCATCCATCTTCAGCTTTCTTATGAATGTGATACAATCGTATTACATTGTTGTACAAAGTATAGTTGTAAAGATTAACATTTACAACTATACTTTATACAACAATGTTATACGATTGTAACACATTTATAAGAAAGCTGAAGATGGATGAGTGTGCATCCGAAACGTTCGAACTTCAATAAGTGGACTACAATACCTGAATTTCTACTTTATCCATATTTGGGTCCTTCATCTGCATCAAAACAACGATTTAGTCTCGTTACAGTATATAAACAATTAGTTTAATTGAATAGCTATAACCTAGAACGTTGGTCTCTATAGTATTTGTTGTGTCAGTTATGTTTCACTTGAAGTACAGGGAATGACGTATAACATCCGGTTACCTTAATGACAGCGGACATTAATAATTTGTCATCGACATAGCTGCATTCCCGAAGGATGCAGTGAACGGCGCAGCTGTATTAGCAAAATTATTAATTCAGAATTTCCTGCATCCAGAGGTCTGGAATTGATGTAACTATTTTTCTCTTCTCTTAACATCATCGGGGTGGTCCATAGAACTATTACTATTATAAAATCAATCCTTGTATTTTGCTTCGTTTGCACTGATCCAGGAATTAAATTTGTCGCTATAACCGAGCCACTTGACAAACAATTTTCGTCTGCCCCCGGGGATAAAATTACTTTTCTGCATTTCGTTGGAAGCAGTGATTGTTATGCATTAGTCATCACACGTCGAACCACAAATATAAGTGAATTCAAATGGGTCCTCAAAAGAAGCTTGATAGTATTTCTATTTATTCTTGTGAATATGGATCATTACAATCATCCCAATTTTAAATTATTGAGGTTCATGATTCATCCATTGTTCGTTTTCAGTACTTGATTGCGTGTAGGAACGCCATCCAACCAAATATTCTTTTCTTTTTCAGGGCGTCTTGTTTGGGTGATGAAAGAACATTTCTTATTATTATCGAAGTGGTCCATAGAACTTATACTCGGTAGGGTAATAAAAAATTCTTTTGCATGCAACATTATTCTATTAATTTTGCCTCGTTTGCACTGATCCAGGAGTTTGTCGATATAACCGTATCACTTGACAAGCAATTTTTGTCTGCTTTCTTTTTCTCTTTCGGTTGGAATTCTATCAAATTTATATGTCTCACCGGGGGGCCACATTAACTTTGTGATAGTCATCCTTACCTAGCACTCGGCTCTGCTGAATAGGTTATTGTATTTTATTCGTTTCATTAAGCTATGAATAGTATTCCTACCAATCAATTCAATATGATTATCATTTATTTTACCTGCCAATTGTAGACTGGAGGCAGCGGTTGTCACGCATTAGTCTTATCGAGATTCAGAATGTAGATATTTCATTGGCCCTCAGTAATATTTCCACTACTTCTTGAAGGTTTTGATAGCAATTTATAATAAAAAATTTCCACTAATGATCTTGTTCAGCTCTGTATAGAATATTGCTATGTTTTTGTGGAGGTATTCAGTTCTATTGTGACAACGGTCACAGGTTTGGGGTAACATATTGCTGATATATATTTTCTGGCAGTTGCGTACATCATTGTCGTTGTATCTTGTCATTCCCTTGTTTACTTCATCTATTTGTTTTATTACTGATATAAGCAACGATGAAAAATATCATTTTATTGTGGTATGTGAATTCTGATATTCTTTTCTTTTATGCTATGCTCTTCAATAATCACAATATCAAGATAAACGTATGCAAATTTCCATATTTTATTTGATCGTTTAGCTCCAACGAATTTTTCCGACACGAAGCACAAAAACTTAATCGTGCTCGGTGGCATTTGCACGAAATATGTTGGAATAGAGGTCAGTTTTTATAGGTTTTATATTTCAAAACTTGCACACGATCAATCTAATCTATTAGCGCACGAACTCCGAACCGAAAAGTCTTATATATCAAATGTGAATTTGACAAACGACACCGCATCAGAAATATATTTGATATGGATTTTCTGGTGCTTATATCAATTTTCACGTGCAATTCTTTGTCAAGGGGTCTTTGTGAATAAGATCCACTGCATTTCAATGAGCTATCGTATGTCAAACAAGAACAAAACGATAGTACAAATATTCAATAAGTAAATTCTCAAGCGATGCACTTCATGTTTGGCTGGTGAACAACAAAAAATTTTGAGGATCTTTAGTAGATTCAATAAGAAACACCTCCTCTAGTTCTTCCTGATAATAAATGGAACTCAGTTCAATATAAATGACTATAAATCTTTTTATGTGTGGGACACCAAACTTGGCCCTCAAATACCTAACAATAGAACGAAGCTAGGTTTACGAAGCCCCGAGCTTCGTTGCTGCTGCGGTGTGCAATAAGAATACGATGCGCAACCTTCTGCTATAAAACTTGATTTATGATACGTCAACCAGTTGTAGTCAACAGGCGGGTAATACTGGACTGACTCTTCAAACGCAGTTCTAAATTTCAAATTATACATCAACAGTTTTGTTACTTTGTTTCTGATAGACAAATATTTATTGTGGTTGGAAAAATCTTGTTGGCACAAATCCTGCGTAAATTTGTTCTTTTGAAACAAATGCAACAGGCTTACAGTAAGAAATGCTATCCTTGGATTCAGGTCTTATCTAAGGATCGAGGAAAGACGCCGGTTGAATAAAATCCGAGGCAAAGGGTCGCAGGTGCAGATTTGAAAATGGAAATGTAGTTTTTGAATTCAAGACACAAACATTTCTTGTATAAATAGAGATCTTCAGTTGTATATGAAACATGATAAATTATATTCATACGAAAGGGCAGAAAATAATTTCGTGATTAAAAAAAAAATCGATTACATCCCTACATAGTTGTACCTGTTTTGTTTGACACGAAACACACATTCTTCACAATCCGTTTCATACCTAGATTGGAGAATGAACTGAAAAGGATAAGAGAAAACAGATGGAAGCTTCATCAAAGAAGTGCTTTCATCAAAATGATCACAGACTTTTTTCATATAGATTTTCCTTGTGTAAAAATAAATTTTAGAGTATTGCTCAATGTATATTTGATGAAATATGATGCAGTCATATTAAAAACGTAGGAAACATTGCGGTTATAAACGTGAATCATGAATCATTTGTTGTAATAAAACTGAATACATGAGCCAAAGATTGATTTATAGTGTTTACGGGTTGGAATATAAAAATCTACTTGAAATCGATACACCAATCGTTGGTAATAAATGGGAATAGGGTAGAACTAATTGTCTTTTGGATACGCTTAATTATAAATGACTTATCGGCTCACGGATTGCGTGTTTTTCCAAATGGGATTCTGTGTTTCAAAACACAAGGATTCTAGGGCTCAACCTTAACGCCTTCTACGACCAACCGTTGAATCGTCACCTCCACCAGGTTATTTAATAACATCTTATTTGTTTCGGAGGGCCAGCAGTCCAAATGAATTGTCAATTAAGCTGGCAGTGTTCTTGGACCAATTAGAAACTCAGTATAAATATTTCAATTCAATATTATTATCATTTATTCATAATTAAAAGTGGCCTGATAGTATTTTAATTAATTTTTGTACATATTGATCATTACCATCATCCCAATTTTAGATTATAGAGGTTCATGATTTATCCATTGGCCGTTTTCAGTACTTGTTCGCGGGGAAAATGGAGCAAATAAATATAATTCTGATGTGCACACTCAACCAAATATATCTGACCGTTTCAAGCGTCCATTTTTTTTCGTCTTGTTTGGGTGATGTAAAATCTAAGACTGTGGGGTCTGCAGGGTTCGGACGCCAAAACTAGGCGTCCTCCCAATGGGGCCAAGTTTGACGTTAAAACAAAGCTCAGACACAAACAGCGCGACCTAATCCCCAAAATGTTCAGTGCAGTGTAAGAGTCAGCAAACTGTGAATTTGCTGACTCTTACACTGCGCTTAAGTTGTACAAGACAACTAGCAATGATTTACTGCTACGAAGGCGATGGTGTGCAGCGCTCAAGATATTTTACCACAGTGTTGTGCACCTTACAGTGGCTCGTTTTTTAAATGCAACTCGTCGCTACTCCAATTGCGTGATTTGCAGTGCTTCTTGGCCAAAGACGGAGTGAAGCTTTCGACGCCCGAAAACTCAAACGTGGTCCTTGGGCTGTAGTACTTGATTTTGAATTCAATCGATGCTTGTAAAACCAAAACGGTGATTCGACTTGTGTAACGATATCACGGGGCTGGTGCAATCGATAATTTCTTGTTCATAACTTTTGCATTTATATATAACATAGTTTGAGGCAAATCTATTTTTTGGAACCACGAATTCAATAAACTATCCTCAATGATTAATCATAAAGGTTCATGATTCATCCATTGGCCGTTTTCAATACTTGTCTGCGTGGGAATGGAGCAAAAAAAAAATCGCACGATTGTGCATGAAGGAACACCATCTCAACCAAATATATCTGACTGTTTCATGCGTCCACTTCTTTTCGTCTTGTTTGGGTGGTGGAAGTACATCCTTCATCATCATCAAAGTTGTCCATAGAACTTTTACTCGGTAGGGTAATGATAAATTTTTCTTCATGCAACATTATTCTTTTAATTTTGCCTCGTTTGCATTGATCCAGGAGTTTTTTGATATAACCGTGCTTTCGTTTCCTTTTTCGGGTGAAATTTTATCAACTTTGTATGCTTTACCGAGGGGCAACATCAATTTTGTGATACTTTTATTCGTTTTATCATATTATATATATTATATTTTAATAAATTACGAGGCGATCAGCCGAGTGTTCTTATCACTTAAGTTTCATTACACTAGCTGCATCAAACGTGTATCATTCAATATTTTATCTACGACGGCCTTAATTGCTGCTGAATTGAATTTTCTTATTTGATGTTTGACATTCGAAAAACATTTTCAGCCTTATTCATAGTCAGACACATAAAACCAGGTTTAATCTTAGTTTACTAGACCTAGTTTAGACCTAGTCTGAATAAGTCAGTTCATAAATATTTTTGAACCAAGAATTATATCCCATAGACTTTGGTTTGTTTTTGATATGCATGGACATTTGACAGTTATTATTTACTAAGATTATTATATTTTCTGTTGATTATATTTGGTCAAAACGAGTGAACGATTGGTTAGTACAACAAAATAAGATGGACAAACAAAAATTTATATTCACCTTGAAATGTATCAATAAATAATAGAAAACTAAAAGAGAAGGAAGAGTATGGAAAGATGAATAAAAGGAATATTGATGATGATATAGTTTATAACAAAACAAAAATTTGACCACGGATTGAGTTATGAAACAAGTTTAATCCATAATAATTGATTGCTGATTAAATTGAGAACGGAAGAATATGGTCATATCTAATGATTATATTATTGTTGTGATCAACCAAACTTATAACTTTTCAAATTTGTATATTGAAGTGATCTTTGTCGAATCCATTGTTGTAACCAAGAGAAAAGAGTCATCATCGTACAATAGATGATGAATGATTGGTTGTTCTCGTAACTTATACTTTGAGTATTATTCATGAATAAATTATTATCTTTCTCCGTTTCATTCATATCAGGATCCATGAGCAAATGATGAACAACGATTTTCTACTTGTTGATATTTTGCAATTGTGTATATTATATTCAAATAGAGTGAATATGAAGTTTTTTCGGACATATTACCTAGAATTCATTTTTGTTTCTTATGATTTTAATAAGAATATGACATAATTCAACACATCTAGCATCTTTATCATCCATATTCATTTTTACAGGATCCAAAAGAATACATACACACTTTGATTTTTGACAGATAGGTAAGGTGTAGAACATATTCAAACCAGGATGCCAGTGGGTTTGAATATTTAAACTTCTCCTAAATCGCATTTATAAATAAGAATTGACACGGATCTAAGGATAAACCTAGTTTGAACCCAATTATTTCAACTAAGTATAAGGCTGTTAGTGTAAAATTCATAGCTTGATCAAGTAGCGTTTTATTCATTGTTATGGCAACTATTTTTTTGTTAGCTGTCAAAGTTATAAAGAAAATAAACATATCTAATTGTAAAAATCTTGTCGTAAATGTTTATAAAACATAAATTTATGGGTGTGTACTTATAGTTATTCATGATAAAAGAAACTCAAAATTTGATAGAATTTCTATCTTTATCATTTCTCTTACAAAAATGCGTTATGAAATTTATAATGACATGCAAATTAGTGGGCAAATCACCTATTAGCGCACAGTCGTAGATAAAGTTATTAATAGTATTGCGATCAACCAATTCAATATTATCATCATATATTTTCACGCATTAGTCTTATTGAAATTAAGAATGTAGATATTTCTTTGGCCCTCGGTAATATTTCCACTCCTTCTTGAAGGTTTTGATAGCAATTTATAATAAAAAAGTTTTACTAATGATCTTGTTTAGCTCTGTATGAAATATTGCTATGTTTTTGTGGTGATATTCAGTATTATTGTGACAACGGTCACAAGTTTGGCGTGACATATCGCTGATATATATTTGCTGGCAGTTACGTCCATCATTGTCGAAGTTTCTTCTGTGTTGTCATTCTCCTGTTCATTTCATCTATTTGTTTCATTTCTGACATTAACAATGATACTTGTAGTTTTTTTTTAAGATTGATATTTGTGATGATGTGTGACTTTTATCTTTTCTTTTCGAGGACCATAGTCAACACCACTAGAGCTCAACCATACTCAAAAGCACTGTCGGTTGTACGACATCGTAGCATATCGATTTGAAAGGGTAGCTACAAAAACATCAATAAAGAGTAATGTATATGTAGCTCCTCTAATTTCAATAGCCAAACAATGGCTTATCCTCGTACAAGACCATAAATCTGCGGTTAAAATCCGCCTTAGTATTGCAGCAGTGACATTCAAGTTGAAAACGCGGCTGTGTTCTGTGTTTAACTTTGTAATAGAATCCGAGTCTTGTGAATGTGTATTTCTTGAGTTATTAATGTTAGAAGAGGGATTGTTGTAAAATAATTATATTTGGTTTGTAAGCACCGCCCTTGTATTGAAGACAGTAAGTTTCAAGATCATATTGTAATTGGGTCAATAACTGCCGAAGTTTTGGAAACTATTCTTAAAGAAATTATTGAGAATAATAAAAACGACGATAAATCATTGAATGTGGTCATTACTTACACTTGCTTCACAAAAACTGAGCTTCAACATGAATCATAAATATTTATAACTCGTTTCAGTAAACCACGAAGATGATGTGCATCGCAAATTAATTTTGTAAGAATACAGGCATAGCCAAAGAGAACTATGCAAAGTCTTACTTTCCGAGTTTTGAAATATGTATGTGCTGTGCATAAAGCACATCAGAGATTCTAATCTTATATTCGGATCAGAATAGCAAGGCTTGAATAAAAAAATATACGTTATTGATGTTGCGCCAGCTTTGACCAGAACCCCCTACATGGCTCTACTTACTCACGCAAACATCGGAACAGGATGTTTGCAATGCGGTGATTTAAGGGTGAGTACAACTGGGCAACATATAGTTCACCACTGTCGTAAATCAATGGTGATGGTTAGACTAGTTGTATCAGCTTTCAGCATTACTTGTGCTCATGTGGAAACAAGGGATGTAATAGTTAATATATTACACAAAGAGAAATTGACAAACAATTGTTCGAGTTTAAGTTGGGCTTAAGGTACTAATGCAAGTGCTAGAGTGTTTGAGTTGAGTTACTGGGTCTCTCCATCGACGACTAAATAAAGGGGCACATTGAATTACGCAAATTTTCTTTGTCTCAAGCCTTTCCTGCAAATACTAAGCATAACAAATACTTTTGTATATAGGACTAGCGTTTGGCCTGCTTCGCAGCAAAATAAACTTATCACTTTTCTCACCACAGAACTTTCTGACAAGATCAATTTTAATTATGAACCAAATCCACGTATTTTTATTGCTTTACTAGGTGTGTGAGTAAGCGTGGAATGCTTACGGTACGGCATGGCGCTAAGTTTTCATATAGTTCCACACAAACTTCTTAAATCAATCTGTTTTTCTAATCAATACTTTTTTCCCATCACACTCAGGGCGGACCAAAAAGGTAAATTGTTAAAGGGCATAAAACAGGCAAGCATTGAAGCGCATTGGGGGTGTGTTTGCTAAAGTCTATGAGGGTCTGTTTGTGAATTGTGGTGATCAAAGGCACTTTGTTTTAGTATGAGGAGGAATTGTTTGAATATTCATTGGATTGGTTTTCTGTTGATTGAATTTCAAAAATTGTTTTGTTGCATGCGAAAAAAATTTGAAATGTTCCACGAGTCACAAATTGCATACTTCTCTCCAAATCCAACTTTAAGTGTTCCTTTTATAGCTTTCCAGCATGCAATATTATTCCAAATCTCTCGCTTTATATCTTTGGATATTCTGTCATATCAATAAACTTGGTATTATCTTTAGAACGTACCTCATCATCAAAATTGTTATCGCTCTCAGCCATTGCTGCTTTCTCCTTTTGTCTTTGCAGAGGAAACTCGACACTTTAGTGTCACATGACTCCTTTTCAGCTCGCCATATCTAGAAACAATCAGAACACTTTAAAATTCATTTGGATGATGATGGGAACTCGAAAAGTACAGTCATAAATATTGTACAGTGTTGAAACTAAGATAAATGGTCTTAACTCAACTTTTCAATTATTTGATGAAGATCTTTCAACACAGATTTCGGGCAAGAAATATTCGTAGATTAATTATACCGATTATACAATTTGTTATATTTCTAGACCTTTATTTATTCAAAATGCTTGGGTTAACATTCATTTTCAAGAGCAATCTATAAACAGGTCTGTTTATAAAGCATTTAAAGGCCGGAAATACATTGTCTGGCATTTTGTCAACATTTGAAATCTTGATTGTACGACCAGTTTATAATTATAGCGTTTGCTACACCTTTGCAGTAAAATTTGTTTCATGCGGATACATAAAATTTCAATTTAGCTTTGGTGTTTCTTCAAGTGAAAGAAAACTTTTCTTTCTAATTTTGCTCAATTTTTTAAATAAATATATTAAAAGAGGTAAAATTTCATAAGTCTAACAATCTATTAAATAAGTTGAGTTACTGGGTGTGTGAGTTAAGTTACTAGATGTGTGAGAGTTGAGGTACTGGGTTTGTGATTTGAGCTACAGGGTGTATGAGTTGAGTTACTAGGTGTGTGAGTTAACGTGAAATGCTTATAGTACGGCATGGCGCTCAGCGTGTGTAAAAATTGAGTTAGTAACCCAATTGGAGACTCATACATTTATGAAAATATCAACTTGTTCTAGCATAAATGAAATAAAAGAGTGGAAATAAGATGATCACTTTGTCTCCTAGAAATTTTATGTTCTTATTTACGTAGTTGGATGTTTTATAGCAATTTTTACAACTCATTAGCTTCCAACTTTTACCACAATAGCTATTATTCTTACCGTTTGTCGTAAAGCTAAAGCAAACTTCATTTATTGAATAATATATTCTTCAACTAAAATACTAATGGAATAAAATTAGCAGGGACGGGACAAAAGAAACACCCGATTACATATTGGGGCTTTTAGGAGTGGAAAACGCAACATCTTATGATAATTTGAATTTGATAATTGACAATGGCACAGCTTGTTTGGTCAATAGAACATACATACTTCAGGCAGTTTTATGTTGAAACTACCATGACAAATGAAAATTGTCGAATTATATCGTACTCAGTGCGCTGGCATTATTCCAACACCAGGAGTTGACAGAAAAATATATGCACTGGAGTCTCGGCATGATTCATTCCATTCAGTGCGCCAGGAATGGCTATGATAGTTGCCAACATCCCAGAGAGTGAGACAGAGTTACAATTCAAATACAAATGATAATTGGACTTTTATTTTCAATTAGAGAAATTTACTTGAGCTTTCAGAACCATATATATGTATATATATATATATATATATATATATATATATATATATATATATAATATATATATATATATATATATATATATATATATATATATATATATATATACATATTTATCATGTATCATTCTCGTCAACGTTTTATTCAAGTTTGTATCTTTCGATCTCAGCATTTCGTCAGTGTCAGTTATTTTTGGCAAAGTTAAAAGCACCCAAAATAAAAATCCATTTGATTTCCCAAACAATTACCTCTGTATTTATTTACACATCAGTCACACCAGAAATCAAGTTTATCACTAAAATCTTTTACTCTTGATAGAACTGAGTAAACAATCGTGACCTCGTCTTTCCCAATTCATGTCTTCGGAAAAAATACAGAAAATTGATGGAGAATGATGGCTAAATATGACATTTTCAATTTATGTCGAGGAGGACTCTATTTGTAAGAGAAAATATTTACTGTAGAAATACAGGGGAAAGTTTATGAGTGTTTTTTTCCAGAAACAAATATATATATATATATATATATATATATATATATATATATATATATATATATATATATATATATATATATATATATATATATATATATATATATATATATATATATATATATATATATACATATATATATATATGTGTGTGTGGGGGGCTTCATATTTTTGAAAGTATAGCAAGACTTTTCGGAATCGAAATGAGAATTTAAGAAAAATATATTACAATTGAGTAAGAAATGAGCATTTGTTACACACAAATCAATAATAAAATTCATTAATCATTAATAACTAGGCACAGAATTTTTCTACGTCTACTGACCTTATTTCACTAAAAAATTCTTCTCGTGTCTGAATTATTCGAACAACAGTCTCTCACAATACTAACTACAGTTCCCTCCACAAACTCGTTCTGTCAAAAATTTTAGGCATGCAGCAACCAGCCGAGCGTGACAGCAATGTAGATGCCGATTCCAACGGCGTCAGTTCACTACTGGAGTCCGGGAAAATTGTAGCTCGGAGCGCAAGCGTAGACTGAATAACCGCATGCGTGTGTTGCCAGAAGAGTAACGAAAATGGATCAAAAGAAATTGTTGAACAAGTGTTTTTTGGACGCTATTTATAGAAAAGAATATGGTAATGATTATTTTTTAGAGTCATAATTGTGTCACTATTTATTATTGAATGAGAATGATTATGAAAGCATTTAGGAAAATATTAATATTGTTGCCCTCGACGAGCTTTATTACTTGTAAAATACTTTTGGTTTCGTCGGAAGTCTAATCCACAGCTCGCCTACATTCTCCTGCATGTGCGTCGCATACGTTGGTCTTAATGCAAGCACAGCACATGTGATTAGAGGAACATTACACCGTGATGGGTTAAACCAACTATTTTATATTAAATTTTCTTTTCATCGAAGTTCATGGGATTTAAATAAGTGTGGTGCGAAATAAGATGGAGGCATGAATACAAATACATATATATATATATATATATATATATATATATATATATATATATATATATATATATATATATATATATATATACCAAATGACTGGCTCAATATAATAGAAATAGCGCTCTGACCACGTTTTAATTACAAGGTTCCGGTGAGATGTGCTGACCTCTGTTATACTTTGACCTGAACTTGCAAACTGCGGAGGGTATTATCGGGAAAGGAAATTAACGGTGAATAAGTGATAGGTTTCCGGTAGGTTCAATTGATTTTCTGAATTGTATTCGCATGGGAATGATACATAAAGAGATTACAAAAGTTTCCAAATATTTGTTGAAATCTGTTCATGGTTTATTGCTAACAATATCAACTATACTCTGATACTTGAAAAATGCTCCACCTTATTTTTCATGTCCAGATAAAGACCTATAGTTCTTAGCTCGTGATTTTCGATACTTAGTGCAGCACTTAATATCATTTTGGTAGATAGTTCCGACAGCTTCATTCAAGAAAAAAATATCAGTTACTCCCACAGCTCAACTACTTCATTTGAATCATGTTGAATACGGGACAGCGATGCCCCACTGTCTTTCCCTTTTGTTCATATAATTAATGTCTGCAGACAAAAATAGCTATTCAACAAGAATTCTAAACTCTTCTTCTTTAATTTATTATATCCGGGTGATGTTTCAAGGAATTGTTTGGAACAGTGAAATGAAAGTGTTGAATAATACTGGAAGGAGGGGGGAGAAGACAACACTTGAGGATACAGAACAATGATATTGTCATACAAAATTGATATTACCATTTGAAAGGACAAAGTGAAGCGGAAAGGATCAATACTAGGACCTGTAGTTTAGGGAATGAATTGTAGGTGGCAGAATGTTACACCTAGCCGTCAGGACTCCAAGGATAATAGAAGTTTCCTCTTAATATATGTTTGTATATATATATATGCACATGAATCTATTATTTTAACAAAATAGTAAAATTTATCAAGTATTCATATGTCTATTTTGGATATTTGTAACGACAAAAGCATGTACTAAACTTGCGCCATCTATTTTCAAGATTTTCAACTAAAATACAGGAAATCAAAATCGTAAATTATTTACAAAGTCGTAAGTCTTGTTACAATTGCGTAAATTCATGAATACATATTGAACAACAAAGTACAATGCAATACAATATAAAGATGTGTTCATAATATCCTGCAGTTGCTACATGCATATCCTGCCAATGAAATATAGATGACACTATAAATTTCCGATGAAACATAAACTTATTTATAGATGGAGCATAAAATTGGAGTTATTTTTAGGTTTGTGTTCGTTTAATAGTTGATCATGAATTGAATTCACACTCACTCCAAAGGATATTGTACTCATTTGCATATATATATATATATATATATATATATATATATATATATATATATATATATATATATATATATATATATATATATATATATATATATATATATATATATATATATATATATATATATATATATATATATATATATATATATTGTGAAAAGTATGTCAAATCAACATTATCCACGCTCAGCGCCAGGCCGTACCATAAGCATCCACACTTACACGCGCACCCTCAGTAACTCATCTCACACACCTAGTAACTCAACTCACTCACCTAGTAAAGCACTCAAAATTCATCTTGTCAGAAAGTTCTGTGGTGAGAAAGGTGCTAAATCTTTTTGGCTGCGAAGCAGGCCAAACGCTAGTCCTATATACTTAAATGTTTGTTATGTATAGTATTTGCAGGAAAGATTCAAGATGAAGAAAATTTGCATGATTGACATTACTTGGGGGCCCACCAAATCAACCAAACTAGTTTACAATCAATTTCATTAAATTAAAGCGATTATTAGTTTGATATCATCATAAATTGTTCTCATCCATGGAACAACAAAAGCAGTAACAATGATAAATGACTTCAACATTAAAAGTGTTGATTTAATTCCACCGTATATGTACTCAATCTCTTGTTCATGCTATGAAATGAAACACCTTCAGTGCTATGTTTCAGGATAACATGACACATGATCGTTAATAATCCTGACATATTTTGGTCCTTGATACCTATCATTTTCTTGTCTATTTTCAACTGGATCTCCAAAATCATTTTCATTTGCACATAACACTGACCCTAATCCAAATTGGCTTCTTCTCAAATGTATTATTGTGACTTTTAACGCCACCAAAACTTTCCCCCAATGAAGACAGTGAGAATAGCCTCTAATTGCATTATCTCATCAACCGGCTTAAAATTCGTCGCGTTTCGTGTTCCATTTCCGTTCTCAGCATAATTAATGACTCCTTGTAATGTAACAAACACAAAATACAACTTGAAGAGAAAAATAAGATGAAAATTCCAACACCGGAAACGTTTCGAATTTGATTTCTCCGTGTTTGATATTGAATTTCAGGACAATATATTTATTTGCATACAAGTTTTTCAATCCTTTAATAATATCATTAAGTGTAATTCATCAACACTTTTTAGAGAGCAACAGTTTTTATTGCTGCGTCACCACCCTCCCAGCAGAAATAATCAAAGGATGCAAAAGTGGCAAAATTGTACCGCGCATGAACAAAGCATACAGCAGGCATCGCGGTGCTCTACAGTCGCGCCCCCAGTGCTCTCCACGGCGTCTAGTTGCGCGTACAATTCAAGCAGGGAAGAAGAAACTCACGCGGAGTTCGAAATGTAAGTTACTTTCTTGTTTCTTGATGTTTCATATCTTTAAGATAACTGAAAATTGAAATATGATGCAATTATTCTTCATTCTCCTCAAATATAATTATTTTTTTCAATCTTCAAGGGACAAAAGGATGTTAGGTTTTAAAATTTTTATTTGATATTGATATTTGGGCAAACCCCCAATTTGTGCATGACGTCCAATTCAATAATTTATTTCAAAGTATTGGAAGTAAAATAATCAATTTCTCGTTTATTTGTACAATAAAAGTAAATGAGATTCAACAAATATTTACAGAAGAACGATATTTTCGCACCTACTTTATGATCATGTATATAATACATGAATTGATTTTTGAAACATTTTTATTGAATATGCAGGATTTATATTTTATATACATGGGCAAATGATTAATGACATATTTGAACACAAAATCAATTGAAATATTTCAAATTGATGGAGAGTTACATGAGTTTAAATAATTCATGCAAATATTTTGCTATTTGTTTGAAATATCGAGCTTATGAGTAATATTGCAAGAGGTCTGGCATTTCTTGCCCCATATCCTCAAATATCTCTGGATGAAGTCTGATCAATACTTGAATATTATTTAATGAAGTGCTTAGAATTTCAAATGCAGTTTTCGTATAATCAAAGAAATATTGCGTGACTAGCAATAATGAATATGGTGAAACATGTAATCAACTTGAACGTTTTGTGCATATAACTCGCTATTTGCATATAATATATAGTCATTAATATATAGGATGTTAAATGCAAACAACATACAGTTCAAAAAAAACATCATCAGAAACAAATTTATTCCTCGGAATAACCAAATTTTAAGAAGAGCATAAAATGGGAGTAAAGTAAACAATTCAATTCATTTTTCTCTGAAAACATGTTAATACAGACTTTGCGAATCAGAAATATGATATGTTTATGCGAAGAGATTCTTCGTACGTACTAAAATTTTTTGATGATGAATAAAAAAGACATAACAGATATGTTGATGAGTTATTCTCTGTTATGTGTGAAGTATTTTAAACATCTTTGCATAGCAAGAACAAAGACCACAATCTCCTTCCTAATGTATAATGAATTATTCGTTTGAAATCACCACCCCCTTCTTTTGGATTCAGATGCATAAACTTTTTCTGGAATAAATTTGCAATATTTACTTTCCTAATGAGAATTGCAAATCTTGTCGACCTAATTTAATTCGAAAGTTTTAGAAGAAGCATGGTTGTGTATTATCAACACTCCCAGGCTAAGGAAATGTTGATTTGATCCAAAAATTAATAAAAAGGAGCCGGAAAATACCATACGAATGCAATACAAGCTTTCAATACTACAGTCGAAACTGCAGTCGCTTTCATTGCCCATCACCCAAATGCCCCCCTCGTAAATCTGCCCTTGAACATTCTTAGAAGTTGTTACATGCTATGAATATTTGCGAGGGTTTTTTGATTAATTAGCACGTAAATAATGATTTACCAAACAAACAATAAACCATGCAAAAGGAATAATAAACGTATGTGAGGGGGCAAAACTTTTCTGAAAAGAATTTTATTGGGAAACGTTATTTGAAATTCCTGGCAACTAAATTAATAGATTTATTGGAAAATCTACTATGAAATGTAATGTGGTTTCGGCGCAAAATATTCGAAACAAAATTTGAAGGTTCATCTTGGAGGGGCTTACGCCACGCAAGAATTCGTTAACATAGCTACCTCTAGAGCAATTAATTAATTTCTAGTGCACTTTAATGAGTGTTATTATCATTTATATTGTTGAATTCAGTAGAAGTATAGATTTCTTTTTGTCGGATAATCGGAGGTAACACAAAACTAAGTCTCTATTTATTGATATGTGTGAACATTACTAATTCAAAAGCACATCGATTACATCCATTACTTCTTTTCTGAACTCGGCCAAGGTTATTATTTAACTTCTGATATCTACATGCTTATAAGTGACAATATAATGAATTTGATTTAGTTTTGATATGCCCCATTTTATGTAATGGAAACTAATATTGGGATGATTGGCATAAACAGATGAAATCAGAAATATTTGTATTATATTAAATCTAAGCACATGGTTATATATATATATATATATATATATATATATATATATAAATATATATATATATATATGTATATATATATATCTAAGCATCCACACTCAAACGCGCACACTCAGTAACTCAACTCACACACCTAGTAACTCAGCTCGCACATTCAGTAACTCAACTCACTCACCTAGTAAAGCGATAGAAATACGTGGATTTGGTTCATAATCAAAATTAATCTTGTCAGAAAGTTCTGTGGTGAGAATGGTGGCAAATCTCTTTGGCTGCGAAGCAGGCCAAACGCTAGTCCTATATACTTGAATGTTTGTTATGTATTGTATTTGCAGGTAAGATTTGAGCTAATATATATATATATATATATATATATATATATATATATATATATATATATATATATATATATATATATATATATATTCATATATATATATATATATATATATATATATATATATATATATATATATATTGGAAAACTGTTTATATTCTTTTCGTACGACTTTTTTCAATATATCTTCACGTGATAAGAATATAAGATTTTCAAAATTTGATTATAGAAAAAATAAGTCGCGAAAACATGTTGGAGGAATCTGCTTTGCACATTGATTGAATGTGTAGCAGGATGCTCCTGTAATTTGTTTTCCATATTAAACCTCTTCCTTTTCTGTTGAATATATGAATATCAAAGTAACAATCATCAACAAAGCATCACATTAGTTTGTTTTCAAATCTAGCGTTTCTATGGATAAATAAACGATAGTAGAGCTGAGCTTTTTCATCT
The DNA here is from genome assembly GCA_963989225.1 of Dromius quadrimaculatus. NCBI lineage: Eukaryota > Metazoa > Arthropoda > Insecta > Coleoptera > Carabidae > Dromius > Dromius quadrimaculatus. Next base: position 1,141,702 of record OZ022328.1, read on the forward strand.
CCTGGGATGAGCAACTCCCAATTAAATGACAGTGATCAAACTTCAACAAACAATACAAAACCAAATGACTAGCCAAAGTAAACGAAACTTTAGTGTTGCTTTTCCCAAGTCGAAGTTTCCTCCAAAGGGTTGAACTTTAGATGACAATAGACAATATACGTTTATTGATCTGGTCGAAGCTGCAGGATATTGAGGAAATTGCCTCGTCGCTTCATACATACAAACAAACGGAGCTCAAAATAAATTAGCAGAGGATGACAGAAGCAGATATTCCCAATATAGATATTCGAAATCGTTTCCATTGGTTCAGGATCATTATTTCAAGGACTTTCTTCAAATAGATGTTTTTTTTTTGTTCAATATATCTTTCAAGAGTTCTGAACTTGAAGGGCGAATAATTTTAAAAGTTATTGCCTTCATAGTGAGAGGAGACATTTTCAATTAATTGCATACCAGCTGGATATTTTCAGCTCCCAGAATAATCCACTTTGCTGTCAAGAGTATAATCCGAAAGTTTAAAGATGAATCCGGAAATTTTAAATTGCCCATATGATAACTAAAAGTTCCTTTTCTATAGTTGAATATTTCATCTTATAGTCGTTTGGAGTACGTTAAATTTAGGTAATAGATATGATTATGATTTCTTATGTGTTCCTATTAAAAATTCGGTCTGCATCTGCTGATTCGTCGATCAAATATAGTCGTGCAAAATCAAGTTTGCAGTTCAATTTTCGCTTCGCGCTCGACAACTCCATTTGCAGGTCATCCAGGGCTTAAAATCAAGGTTTACATGGAAGATCGTGTGAATAAATCACTCGCTCTGTTGGCCACGAATTGATTGATGGCACCAATAGTTGGATCTGACACCGGGAGGCATGAATTCATTATAGGTTATGAAAGATTCATTTTTGAATGTTTTTTGTGGGTGACAAGGGCTTCAATACTTTATACGCAAATTTACGATTGTAGAACGATGTTTGGAACGTTTTATTTGCTCTTTATTGCAATGATACTTTGGTTTTTACTCCAATAAAATTTGTTGTGTTGTTTGAATTGCTTTTTCGGTTTGATAGCTCCTATAAATCATATTTTGCGCCCAATTCGATATTTTGTAGCTGTTTATTGTAACAGAGTTTTATAGATCCGCAATAACAATTTTGCAAGCGTTTATTTTGGAACACAAACAAAATATAAAATTTTTCTTCTCCTATTTTTAATCCTTTATGATTCACATCAACTTATCTTGATGATTAAACAACACACAAGCGTCCAATAACAAAAGCCCGGCACATTCCCCCATTATTCATGTCGTGTTCCATTGTTTTCCCCGGTATTACAACAACTGGCGGTCTAAGTACCGAACTCCAAAAAGATATGAGAATCGTGTGGTTTGGATGTGACCCACTGGCCTTTTTGCCAACCAAATGGTACAGTATAATGCCAAGAGCGGGAAAATAGGTCACAGGTAATAAATAGCTGCAAAATACAGGATGGAATTCAGTAATTCAGTCCGATACATTCCCGTAGTGACACCGGCATATAGTCTTGAAGTTCCGTCTGCGCCGTCGTTTAGGTAGGGGGTGTATGATGAAATATCTTTCGAGATACAAAACTTTAAAATACAAGAAGTTGTCTCTCATTAAAACTGTTATCAACTCGTTATCTTCATACTCTTTTTATAAGCATACAAAATTGCATACCGTCTTAGAAGTAAAACTTACCTGAACAAACTTTTAAATAAACTGATTGAGTACCAAGAATGATGATATTCAATGAAACTTTTGATTCCAAATGTTTTTTAACTCTACAAGATCTAATCCTTCAGTTCGAAACAGATGTCCCAAAGAATTACGTATTTCTTTTCAACTTTCCGGCGGGTTAAAAGATTACTTCGAAAGAAATTGTTGATAGAATTCAATCAAGAATAAACGGTCCCTTCCAGAACGTGATTTTCTGCTCCTTTTCGATTATTATGTTCAGATATCGATGACGTAAGTTCGTCCTTCATTTTCCAGATATTTATTTGGAATTCCCACATTACATTTACGTAAGATACTTCGAAATTTATCCTATTTACATATTCCACGACAAAATAATAAACAGTAACGAAAAAATCACTTTAATGTAAAGATTATTTTTGTATCACGTGTAGCCTATTTTTAAACCAACGTAACATTTCTTAAAATCAGTCAATCAGTTCTCAAACAAAAAAATATTGAACATAAACATTCAAAGGACATATTCCTTGAAATAACTTGCAGAAAAATTTACACTCGAATACAGCGTGAACAATATATTGATCAACTTCCAAATTGTCCCAACTTTCTCCATTATTTTTCCACTTGATTGTATTTCTTGACGTTAGAGAGCGAAATGAAATAACAGTCGCTTGGTCCGAACAAAGAACTCAATTGTAGTTGACTGGAACGTATAAGCTAACACTATAAGACTCTGTCTACGTGAGCTTTGAAAAGCCTTCATCCTCCGTAAGCCGATTTACTTTAAAATCATTCATTCTCTAGCAGCCACCATGTAACAAATTTAGCTCTTTGTAGACAAGATGTAAATTCATCTCTAGGGACCTGACCCCAAAACTTATACGTTCAATAATCGGAAAAACTCCAATAGTAGAGAATAGATACTTTATTTTATTTTTATTTGTGTTTCCTCAATTATTGCCAGTGTTTCTATTCCTTTTATTTGTTTTTCCTGCTGTTCTCTTATCGTCAGTACTTCTACTCCTTTTATTTGTTATATTGTCAGTAGTTCTACTATTTTTATTTGCTTACCCATTAGTTGGCAGTAGCTCCACTTTTTTATTTGTTATTTTTGCTTCCTCATTAGCTGCTATTAGCTCTACTCAATTTATCAATTATTTTTGCCTCTGCATTTGTAGTCAATAATTCCACTTCTTTTATTTGTTATTTTTGTTTTGTATTTATTGTTTTACTCTACTCATTTATCTGGTATTTTTGCTTCTTCATTTGCTGCTAGTAGTTCTACGTCTTCTATTTGCGTTCCCAGTACTCTTTTTTCTTCAATTTCCCATTTTCGTTCCTTTATTGACTCTCTTATCAATTATTTCCATTTCTGCATCAACTGTCATTACTTCTACTGCTTCAATCTGCTTGTAATTTTAGCTTATTCACTTGATACCTGTTCTTCTATATCTTTTATTTGCTTTTCCCACTTATTTACTCATCGTCTGTACTTTCACCCATTTTATTTGTTATTTTTGTTTGTTCATTTATTGCCAATACTTTTATTCATTTCAGCTATCTTTTTTGCTTCTTTATTGATTGCGAGGAGTTTATTTTGTTATTTTCCCATCTATCGCCAGTAGTTTTATTTCTTTAATTTTATATTCTTGCTTCTTTATTTATCGCCAGTATCTATATTTCGTTTATTGATTATTTCTGTCTGTTATTTCTGCTTTACGCCAGAATTTCCACTTCTTCTATTTGTTATTCCTGCTATTCCATTTATTGCAAGTACTTCCACTCATTTTATTTGTTATTTCTGTTTCTTCGTTTACTGCCAGTACTTTTACTCTCTTTGGATATCATTTTTGTTCGTTTATTCCTTTGTTATCTCTCCTTTTCCATCTATCGCCAGTACTTCTATTACTTTCATTCAGTATTTTTGCCCCTTTGTTTATCGCCAGCACTTCTACTACGTTTATTGGTTATTTCTGTAGCTCTTCCATCTGTTATTCTTGCTTCCACATTTGTTGCCAATATCTTAACTTATTTATTCGTTATTTTTGCTTCTCTATTTGTTGCTAATATCTCAATTTCTTCACTTCTTCATTTATCGTCAGTACTTTATTTATCGCTAGCACTTCTACTTCGTTTATTGGTTATTTTTGTAGCTCTTTTATTTGTTATTCTTGTTTCCACATTTGTTGCCAGTAACTTAACTTATTTATTTGTTATTTTTGTTCCTCTATTTGTTGTCAATATCTCATTTTTTTCCGCTCGTTCATTTATCGTCAGTACTTTTATTGAATAATTTTGCTATCCAATTATTTGCCAGTACTTTCACTTCTTCAGTTTGTTATGTTTGTTCCTCCACTTTTTTTATATGTTACTTTTGTTTATTTATTTGTTGCCAGTACTTCTACTTTTTTATATGTTGTTTCTGCTTTTTTATTAATTGCCAACTGTGCCACTTCATGTATTTATCACTTTTTCTTTCAAAGTTGTTGCTAATACTTCTACTTACTAATGTATCATTTTTTCTTCTATATTAATTGCCAGCATTTCTACTTCTTTCATGTTATTTAAGTTCCTTTATTTATTACCAGTACTTTGACTTTCTTTATCTATTATTTTGCTCCTTTATTTTATTCGTTACTTATGCTGCTCCATTTATTACCAGTACTTCCAATTTCATCCGTTAGTTTTGTTCATTGACATGTTGCCAGTATATCTACTCCTTTTATACGTTATTTTAACTTTTTCATTCATTGCCAGTGTGCCCACTTCCTGTATTTGTTGCTTTTGGTTCCGACTTTGTTCCTTCCTTTGTTAACTCTGCTTTTCTGTGTATCGCCAGTTATTCTACTTCCTGAATACTTTATTCTTGATTCTTATTCTATTGCCCATAGCTCCACTTTTCTCATTTGCTATTTTTGCTTCTCTATTTGTTGCCTGTAGTACTACCTCTTCCATTTTTCATTGTGGTTTCGCATTTTTTGTCAGTAGTTCTACTGCTTCTATTTGTTCTTCTCTTATTTCTCTGTTTTTAATGCCTTTCCATTTGTTGCCTTCTTTTTCTTCTATTTGTAATTTTTTTTTGCATTTTGTTTGTCCATTTATTGCCAGTACTTCCAAGTTATTTTTGTTCATTTGGTTTTCTTATTCATTGTCAGTTGCTCTACTTATTCTATTTTTGCCTCCCTATATTCGTTGGCAGTACTACTTTTTCATCAATTTTCAAGTTTTGTTGTTTCCTTATCTGTTATTCTTGTTCTAACATTTGTGGCAAATAGTCCCATTTCTCTTATTTGTTATACTTGCTTTTGCATTTGTTGCTCCACTTTTTTCATTCGATATTTTTGCTAGTACCTCTATGTCTATTATTTGTTATTTTTGCTCCTTGATTCTCCGCCAGTACTTATTACTTTTTTGTCCTTATTCATTGCCAGTAAATCCGTTTCTTGTATTTGTTACTTTGCTTTCGCATTTGTTGCCAGTAGTTCCACTTCTTTTACAAATTTTATTCTTCATATGTTGCCAGTAATTCGACTTCTTTTATTTGTCGCCAGTACTTTTACTTCTTTCATATGTTATTTTTGTTTCTTCATTTCTTGCTAGAAGTTTCAAAAGTCTTTTAATCTTAATGCTCCCGATGTAGCAGTTCGGGAATTAAAGTTTTAGCATGGTACATTGAATTTTACGACTGAAAAATTTTTATTGCATTTTTATGGTTGGTTGAATGTACTTTGTGGAGCAATTGTTGAAAAATTATATCGTTAGTTTCACATCCAATATTAGAATGATTGATTTGATAACTTATAGAAGATTTTTCTATTAAGTTTTATTGGACAAATACACATAAACTAATAAATCGTCTGGTTTTATTATCTACTAATGTATCTATAATTTTGTTTTTGTGCTAATTATCTTTGAACATAACGAGCTAATAAATAAAATTGTTTGTGATCTTACTTCCAAGAACTTTAAAAAGTTATACATATTTCAAATTCAGACATTAGTATGGGTTTTATTACTTTGTAAGTTATGGTCAATTTCTCGCCTGGCGAAATTTATGTTCATTAGATATAATCACATGTTCCAATGTTTCAACGATTTCAATCAACCCAAAAATAGAACTACAATAATCAACTATTTCCTTCTGCATATTGTAGCTTAGATGACAGCCTTGAATCTCATCAATAAATTTACCCCGTGTACATATAACCGTCGCCCAAACATCCGATGCCTTATAAGGGTAAGATGTTAAACACAACTTTGCCACAAATGCCAACATCAAACCATCTGCACTTGCTTAGAACTTGTGCAATTCATCTCCGATCTTACTTTGTGCACTTCTGGTTGCCGGGGAAACTTTTATAATTATTTCATCGAGGAGCTGACAATATAGCTTTATTTTTTGAGATGTACATACTAATATTTCTTCCAGAATTTAAAAAAATTGTTATCTATATTAAATTAATATCTTGTTGGTCTTGTCTTCGGTTCCTCTGTTCTGTGTCTGAGTTTATTTGCCTGATAAATTAAGTTTCATCACGGAGGCAACATGAAACGTGACGATGACTCCAATGTGTTGATGTTTGAGACAAAACAAATGAGGGTTAATTAGCAGTGATGATTATTCATGTCAACGCAGAGTGTTAATTGTTCTAATTAAATTATCTGGAGAGATGCTCGTGTACATTGAAGCTCATTCCAAGAGCGAAATATAAATCTAAATTTGTCTAGCAATCAATATCCATCCATAATTAAGCAAGCAAAATAAATAACTGATTTTTCAAAAGGTTATCCTATGAAAACAGAGTTGATAGAAGAGTATAAGATCATTGCCATCTGACAGGCAAATTACAAGGTGCGGCCCACTATGAATTACAAAATTTGTAGCAGTATTCTTCCACAATTTGGGAGGTTATGATGGCCATTAGTTGGTCGAATATTTTGCAGTATTCTGTCACAATTTGAGTTCTTATGATTCACATTGGTCTGTTGAAAATTCAATAATAACATAAAGCTCTTCCGAGACTTGTCACATATTTGAGATATAATTTACCCTTTGTTGATGCAGTATCTTTCCACAATTTGGGAGGTTATGATGTTCATAGCTAATAACGCCAATAAGGGGGTTTCATCCCGATTTTCTTTTTGATAGATGAAGAAAACTGACAATATATCTCCAAAAATCAATATCGCAAAAAAGCAGGATCAATATTACAAGCAAATATATATAATCTTACGTACGATTATAGATTTATACGTTATAAATTTCCATGTAAAATATACCCCAGTCCTGAATCGATGCAAAGTGCTCGGATATTCCGACTGGAAGCTCACTGAATTGTACCGGTTAATTGCTTTCGATTTATCCTGATAACTACAGATAATGCTATTTGATCATTGCAAATAGTTTGCTTAGAGAGTTTATCAGGGATGGCTAGAATGATATTGGAAATTAAATGTCCCTAATGAGGTTTACGACATAGATAAGGATGTGCGGGGAAATCAATACTCAAAGAGTCTGGAACTCGGCGTTTTCTTATTCGAAAAGAATTTTCCACTTCACTTTAGATCACGTACTTGTTTACTTCACCTGTGGTCATTCGTAATAAATATCAGCGTGAGACGATCGCTTCCGATTGATACTTCAAGGTCGTGCATTTCCCTCACCTTCAACCAGGTGACGTAAATATTTTTTGGCAATAGTTTTGTAAGACATGAGATAAAAATCATTATTACACTGTCAGTTCTACCCCATTTGTCCCTTCTAGATTCTCCATAAAGATCTGCGCCGTAATGATAATGTTATCGCCATCATTGACAAAATAAATGAATAGGAAATAAAAGACGAAAGAGAAACGGGGTTATATTAGCCTTTATAGCACACAGAAAGAAATTGCGGAGGAAAGAAAGATAAAACAGGCAGCTGTTGCGTGAATAAGGTTATGGAAAAAAGAGAATTTCGTTGGTTGTTAATGATCGTTCTAGAAAAAGTATTATTTATTCTTTGATTATTACCAGGACTTTAACTTCTTTTATTTGTTATTATTGACTCTTCCTTCATCTTCAGCACTTCTACTTGGTTTATTTGTTATATTTCTTGTTTATCTATTGCAAGTACTTCTACTTCGTTTATTTGCTATTTTATTTGTTCATTTATTGTCAGTACTTTTTATTGGTTTATTTAGTTGTTTTGCTTTTTCATTCAATGCCAATACTTCAATTTCGTTGTTAGTTTTCTTACTTCATTTATTGCTAGTAGCTCCAATTCTTTTATTTGTTGATTTTTACATTTGTTCCTAGTACTTCTACTCCTTCTGTCTGTCGTTTTTACTCAATCATTGATTTTCATTACTGCTACTTCTTTTATTTGTTATTTTTGCTGGCTAATTCATTGCTCTTAGTCGTACTTCTCCTAATTTTTTTTTTCATCGATACCAATGTTTTTGCTCTTTCATAAATCCTCAATTTTTCTCTATTTTTATTTGCAATTCTTGTTACTTCATTCATTGACAATACTCCTACTTCTTTTGTCTGTTATTTTTTCTTTATTTATTGACAGTACATATACTTTTGCGATTTGTTACTTTTTGCTGCTTCATTCATCGCTTGTACTAATACTTCTTTTATTTGTTATTTTAGCTTTTACATTTGTCTGCAGTTGCTTCACTTTTTTATTTGTTATTCTAGCCTCTATATTTGTTGTTAGTACATCAACCCTTTTTATGTACTTTTACTCCTCCATTCATTGCCAGTATTTCTAATTGGTTTATGTTTTTTCTGCTTCCTTTCTTTTTGCTAATAGTTCCAAGTTCCAGTTTTTCACATGCTTTTGATGTGATAATCCGATCATTCAAGTATAAGCTTGGTGTATCGAATTTTTCGACTCAAAAATGCTTATTACAGTCTTGAGAGATTTATTAAGTAGCCTCACTTATTTTATTTATTATTTCTGCTTTTGCATTTGTTGCAAATAGCTCGACTTCTTTTATCTGTTATTTCTGCTGTTTCATTTTTTACCAGTACTCTCATTCCTTTTATTGTTCATTCTAGCTTTCTTTATTGTGTCCAATAGTTCGTTTTTCTTTGATTTGTATTTTTTTATTTGTATTTGTTGCCAGTATTACTTCTTATTCTATTTGTTATTACTGTTTCTTACTTATTGCTGGTACGTCTATTTCGTTTATTTGCTAATTTCATTTCTTCTTTTATATCTAGTTGCTCCATTTTTCTTCATTTGTTGGCAGTAGCTCTTCTTCTTCCATATATTATTCCTGTGTCTACTTCTTCATATATTATTTTTGTTTTTAGAATTTCTCGCCAGTAATTCTATCTGTCCATTTAGGTTTTTGCACGGTAAATTGAAGTTCACAGCTAGAAAATTTTCATTACAATCTTGAAGAATCTATTCGAATGCCCATAGTTGGATTCTTAACATTTTTTTCATGTAGTTTCTCTTCTTTTATTGTTTTTACTGCTTTTCCAATTTTCACCAGAACTTTTATTCCTTTTATTTGTTATTTTAACTCCCTTATTTATTGCTGATAGTATTTTTGGGTCAGTATTTGTTGCCAGTATTCTTGCTCCTTTTATTGGTTATTCCATCTATTGCTGGTCCTTCTACTGCTTTTATTTCTTAATTTCACTTCTTTTTTTGCTATTCCTGCTTTTCCATACTTTGCCAGTACTTCTATTCCTTTTATTTGTTATTTTTGCTTCTTTATCTATCACCAGTAGCTCTATTTCGTTTATTAGCTATTTTTTTTCTTTCATTTATTACCAGTAGCCCTTTCATTTGTTATTTTTCATTGGTTGTCAGCGATTCCACTTCATTTATTTGTTATTCTGTCCTTATTTTCTGCCAATAGTTCCACTTCTTCCATTCATTATTTCTGCTTTTTCATTTATTGTTTGTTCCTTCATCTTTTTGTGTGTTTTTTTTTCTTTCATTCACGGCCAGTAGCTTTTTTATTCGTTATTCTTCATTTGTTGCCAGTGATTTTACTTCATTTAGTTGTTATTCTTTCTTCATTTGTTGCCGGTAATTCCACTTCTTTAATTTGTTATTTTTGTTTTTTCATTTATCGCCAGTACCTTCAACCTCTCATGTATCATTTTTTTCTTTTATTTACGGCCAGGAGCTCTTTTATTTCTTATTCTTCATTGTCGTATAGTTCTACTTCATTTATTTGTTGGTTTTTCTTTATTTGTTGCCAGTAGCTCCACTTCCTCCATTCGTTATTTTTGCTTTTCCATTTATTGTTTGTACCTTCTTCTTTTTATGGGATTTTTTTTCTTCCATTTACGGTCAGTAGCTCTTTTATTTGTTATTCTTCATTTGTTGCTAGTAGTTCTGCTTCATTTATCTGTTATTCTTTTTATATTTTCTGCCAATAGCTCCAATTCTTCCATTCGTTATTTTTGCTTTTTCATTTATTGTTTGTACCTTCACTTTTCAATGTGATTTTTTTTATTTATGGCCAGTAGCTCTTTTATTTGTTACTCTTCAATAATTGCAAGTACTTTTAGATCATTCTTTTGTTAGTCTTCCTTTATTTGTTGCCAGTAGCTTGACTTTTTTCACTCGTTATTTTTGATTTTTCATTTATTGTTTGTACCTTCACCTTTTTATGTGATATTTTTTCTTTCATTTACGGCCAGTAGCTTCTTCATTTGTTTTTCTTCATTTGTTACTGGTAGTTCTACTTCATTCATTTGTTTTTCTCTCTTCTATTGTTGTCAGAAACTCCACTTCTTTCATTCGTTATTTCTGCTTTTTCATTTATTGCCAGTATCTTTAACCTTCACTGTGTTATTTTTTTCTTCCATTTACGGCAAGTATCTTTTTTATTTGTTATTCTTTATTTGTTTTCAGTAGTTCTACTTTATTTATTTGTCATTTTTTCTTCATTTGTTGCCAGTAACTCCACTCCTTCAATTCTTTATTTTTGTTTTTTCGTTTATCGCCAATACCTTCACCATTTTATGTGTTATTTTTGCTTCTTAATTTATTGTAAGCTGTTCCAAGAGTCTGTTATTCTAAGTTTTGGCAGGGTACATTGAATTTCACGACTGGAAAATGTCCATCACAGTCCAGCATTTATTTGTATGAAAAAATATATCGTGAGGAAGAAAGTAAAGAAATTCGATGATCATTTTTAGTGAGACAAAACACCAATTGGAGTTTGAAAACCCAAAAAGCCAATGTACATTATCCAGAATTCAATCAAGCCCAACTTTAATTGCAGAATGAAACAAAAAGACCGGCACTATCCTACCCCTTGATCTGCAGTATTACCAACTGAGCGAACTTTCGCTGTAAGCTGAGTTTAACAAAACACGAAGCAGAAACCAGGCAACCAGGACTTTTGCTCAATTTGAAGCAAAACCCGGTGATTCATTGCCAGAATGTTCCGCCCTGCGGTTTGTGCAGTTCACGATGCTTAGCGATGCGAATGTGTCATAACCGAAAGGTTTAAATGGGTCAGTTCGTTCCAGTGAACTAAAATAATATTTCTTGCAGAATGCAGCAATTGAAATTAATCCAGAAAATAGTTCATTATTACTCATTATTAAAAATGGGATGATACGAATAGATTTCCAGAATTCAAGTTTATATTATCACGCGTTGAGCTCCGTGCTTCCATAATCTTCGTCCAAACTACCCACATAAATTGGAATTTAGTGACAGAGAGTATGAAACCGCGTTCTGTGACAGTATAACTCCCGGGAATAAACGAGAATAGCTAGGAGAGTTTGTTGCAAGATTTGAATGCATATACAACGCCATTTTTTATGGTTTTAAGTCTCATAAATGTGGGATTTGAAGATATTAATAGTAGCTGTGTAAGGATCTGCATTAGCAATTCATTTTGTGACGATGCTGCGTACAAGAATGCCGCCTTAAACAAATCTATTAACTATAAATTCCATTATTCTACTAATTAAAGCAAACTTCTTCTCTTTCTTTTTTGCGAGTAATCCGTGAAACGGTATAAAATCAAACGAACTAAAAGCTCCCGCTTGATGAAAAATAAAACTGGAATGTAGGTTAGTTTTCCGATGGAATGTGGCACACAAAGGTTTCTGTTTCACCGTCACTGAATTTATGATTGCGCCTGATTGTCTGTATGGCTGGTATATAACCTAAATTTCATATTCTCTGCGAGGAAAAGGATACAAAGGATTTTGTATTAAAAAGAAAAAGATTTTTCATATCCTTGTTGCCAGAAAACGTCAAACTTCTTTACAAGTCAAATTATCTGCGTAAGTTTATTGCACTTTCACAGATAACAGCTGAAGAAATAGGCTAAAACTGTCCTGCCATCTATGAACGTCGAATAAACTAACTGTCCAATCATTTAACTATGCTTTGAATTAAACGGTGGAATACAAAATGGAAAATACATATTTCATATCATAGTATAATTTTCTGGTGGTTCTTTCTAGGTACTTTAAGCCACGACCTACTGAGAATAACAAAGTGCTTCATAAATCTTAGTAATATCCTCCACACTCCGGGAGTATAAAGATGAAAATTTTGAATAATGTCTTTATCAACGCTACATACTCTATATTAAAATTTCAATATTAATAAAAGACTTACAACACAGATTAACGTTGAGATTGGATTAAATGAAAATTGTTGCAAATCTGAATACATTTTAAAATATAAAAATTATCATGTTCAAAAATCTTTTCCAACTGTTCTTTGCCGCATTGTCCTTCACCCTGACCCAAATTCAGTTTGCAGTGTAAGGCTCTGAAGCAAATTGTGCGTAAGTTCTTAACCACTTGTCATGTTGGGGTAAACCCTAAATGTAAAACAGGAAACAATGGGACTCGGTAAAACATGGGAAGGATAATCCAATTGCTGTAACGATGATGAAATAATAACATTTTTATACTTTTTCATGGTTCTGTACACTCTTGGAGGCTGTTTGGAATTCCCTTGCCAAAATTATAAATTTTAGATATTTGGGCCACTAGTTCTGACAATAGGGATGACCAATGGTCAACAAGCACAGCCCCATTGAGGAGGAGTGACTTCTTCAAGAAACTAGCCCCTTACTTGAAGATGGCGGGACGCAGGTCTTCAACCCAAGTCAGAGACTCCCAATTATGTTCGTATTTTAACGAACACCAAGTTAATTTTTTCAAGTTAACAAAGAAGTACATCAAATTAATAATTTATCTTTCATTTTATCATAAACTAAGTTAATTTTTCCAAGTGAACAGAGAAGTACATGGAATATATCCAATAATGATTTATTCTCCACTCCAACAGAGGCCAAGTTCACTTCTGTCAAGTTAAAAAAGGAGTACATGAAATATAGTTCCACTTCAGCATTATTCAAGTTCATTTCCTGCAAGTTAACAAAGAAATACATGATATATAATTGATGATTTATCTTCCACTCAAACATAAACCAAGTTTCTTTCTTCCAAGTTAACAGAGAAATACATAAAATATATTCAATAACGATTTATCTTCCACTTGAAAATAAACCAAGTTCATTTATTCCAAGTTAACAGAGAAGTACATAAAATATATTCAATAATGGTCTGTCCTCTGCATTAACTTGAGCCAAGTTCATTTCTTGCAAGTTAACAAAGAACTTCACTTCAACGTAAATCAAGTTCATTCCTTCAAAGTTAATGGAGAAGTACATGAAATGTGATACATAATCCATCTTCCACTCAAACATAGATTCAAGTTCATTTCTTCCAAGTTAACAAAGAAGTACTTGGAATATAATTTCACTTCAATATAAACCAAGATCATTTCTTTCAAGTTAACAAAGAATTACATCAGATATAATTGATAATTTTTGTTTCACTTCAACATGAACATAGTTAAATTCTTTAAAGTTATCAAGAAAGTTCATGACATATAATTAATGATTTATCTTCCACTTCAACATAAACCAAGTGCATTTCTCCTAAGTTGACAAAGAAATACATGAAATTTAATTGATAATTTATCTTTCACTTGGACATAAACCAAGTTCATCGCTTTCAAGTGAACAAAGAACCACATGAGATATAATTGATGATAGATTTATCTTCCACTTCAATAAAAACCAAGTTCTTTTCTTTCAAGCCAACAGAGAAGTACATGAAATATATCCAGGAATGATTTATTCTTCACTTTGTCATGAGCCAAGTTAACAAAGAAGTACATGAAATATATTCAAGAATCATTTACTCTTCACTTTAATATAAGCAGACAAGTTCATTTCTGCTAAGTTAACAAAGAATTATAAAGGTTATAACTCCACTAAAACATGAACCAAGTTCATTTCTTTCAAGTTAACAGAGAAGTGCATGGAATATTATTTATCTTCCACTTTTACATGAACGAAGTTCATTTCTTTCAAGTTAACAAAGAAGGACATGAAATATAGTTCTACATCAACATAAACCAAGTTTATTTCTTCCAAGTTAACATGAAATGTAATTGCTGACCTATCTTCCACTTTGGTATAGGTCAAGTTAATTTCTTCAAAGTTAACAAAGAAGTATATGGAATATAGTTCCACGTCAACATGAACCAAGTTAATTTCTTCCAACACAGAATTACATGAAATGTAATTGATGATTTATCGTCCAATTTAGCATGAACCAAGTTCATTTCTTCCAAGTTAACAAAGTGTAACATGAGATATCATTGATAATTTTTGTTCTACTGTAACATGAGCCAAGTTCGTTTCTGGAGTTAACAAAAAAATACATGGAATATTATCAATAATTTATCTCCAACTTTGACATAGGTCAAGTTCATTTCTTCCAAGTTAACAAAGAAAATCATAAAATATAATTCATACCTTATCTTTCACTTCCAAGTTTACACAGAATTACATGAAATGTAATTGATGGTCTATCTGCCACTTTAGCATAAACCAAGCTTATTTCTTCCAAGTAACCAAAAAAGTACATGAAAAATATAAAACAATTCATGTTCCACTTCAACATAAGCCAAGTTTATTTCCTTCAAGTTAACAGCAAAGTACATGAAATATATTAAATAAAGATCTATCCTTAACTTAAACTTAAGTCAAGCTCATTTCTTGCAAGTTAGCGAGGAGTACATGAGGTTTAACTCCACTTCAACATCAACCAAGTTCATTATTTCGAATTTAATGGAAAAGTCCATGGAATATGATACATAATTAATTTCCCGCTCAAATAATTCAGTTCATTCCTTTGAAGTTGACAAAGAAGTACATAAAATAGAATTGATAATCCATCTTTCAATTTAACGTAAACCAAGTTTATTTTTTCCAAGTTAACAAAGAAGTGCATGGAATGAAATTTCACTACAACATAAGCCAAGTTTATATATTCCAAGTTAACAAAGAATTTAATGAGATATAATTGATAATTTTTCTTTCATTTCAACATAAATCAAGTTAAATTCTTCCAAGTTATAAAATAATTTCATGACATATTATTAATAATTTATCTTTTACTTCAACATAAACCAAGTGCATTTCTTCCAAGTTAACAAAGAATTACATGAAATATAATTTATAATTCATCCTCAAGTTTAACATAAACCAAGTTCATCTCTTTCAAGTAAACAAAAATCCACATAGGATATAATTGATAATTAATTTATATTTCACTTCAACGTGAACCAAGTTCCTTTCTTCCAAGTTAACAAAGAAGTACAGCAAACGTGATCAATATTTTATTTCCAACTTCAGCATAAACCAAGTTCAGTCCTTCAAAGTTAACAGACAAGTACATGAAATATATGCAAGAATGATTCATCCTCCACTTTATCATAAGCCAAGTTCATTCTTGCCAAGTTAACAAAGAATCATATGGAATATAATTCCACTAAAGCATGAACCAAGTTCATGTCTTCCAGGTTAACGAAGAAGTACATGAAATATTATTTATCTCCACTTTCACACGAACCAAGTTCATTTCTTCCAAGTTATCAGAGAAGGACATGAAATATTGTGCCACATTAACATAAACCAAGTTAATTTCTTCCAAGTTGACAGAGAATTACATTGAATGAAATTGATGATCAATCCTCTACTTTAGTATAGGTCAAGTGAATTTCTTCAGAGTTAACAAAGAAGTACATGGTATATAGTTCCACTTCAACATGAACCAAGTTCATTTTTTCCAAGTTAACACAGAAGTACATGAAATATTATTTATCTCCACTTTTACACGGACCAAGTTCATTTCTTCCAAGTTATCAGAGGACATGAAATATGGTGCCACAATAACATAAACCAAGTTAATTTCTTCCAAGTTAACAGAGAATTACATTAAATAAAATTGATGATCAATCCTCAACTTTAGTATAGGCCAAGTTAATTTCTTCAAAGTTAACAAAGAAGAACATGGAATATAGTTTTACTTCAACATAAATCAAGTTCATTTCTTCCAAGTTACCACAGAATTACATGAAATGTTATTGATGATTCATCTTCCACTTTAGCTCAAACCAAGCTTAATTCTTGCAAGTTAATAAAGAATAACATGAGATATTATTGAAATTTTTGTTCTACTTTAACACAAGCCAAGTTCAATTCTTCCAAGTTACTAGTGAAGTACATGGAATATAGTTTCACTCCAACATTAACCAAGTTCATTTCTAATTTCTTCCAAGTTAACAATGAATAACATGAAATATCATTGATAATTTTTGTTCTGCTTCAACACCAGCCAAGTTTATTCCTACCAAGTTAACGAAGAAGTACACGAAAATTCAGTTGATAATTTATTTTCTAATTTTACATTAGCCAAGTTAATTTTTTCCAAGTTAACAAAGAAGTACATGGAATATAATTCATAATCTATCACTCACTTCAAGATAAACCTAGTTCATTGCTTCCAAGTAAACAAAGAAGTACATGGAATCTAATTCCACTTTAACATAAACCAAGCTCTTTACTTCCAAGTTAACGAGGAAGCATTGAATTTAATTGATGATTCATCTTTCACTTTAATATAAGTCAAGTTCATTTCTTCAAAGTTAACAAAGAAGTACATGGAATTTATCCATGCATGATTTATCCTTCGCTTTAACATAATCCTTGTTCATTTATGCCAGGTAAATGAAGAAGTACATGAAATATAGTTCAACTTCAACATGAATCAAGTTCATTTTTTCCAAGTTAACAAAAAAAGTACATGGGATATATTTAATAATGATTTATTCTTCACTTTGACATTTCTTTCTAGTTAACAAAAGAAGTACTTGAATTTTAATTCCACTTCAACATTAGCCAAGTCCAAAAAAGTACATGAAATATGTGTGATTTGTCTTGCACTCTTATATAAATCAAGTTCATTTCTTCCAAGTTAAATAAGCAAGACATGAAATCTATTTCCACTTTAACATAAACCAAGTTCATTTCTTTCAAGTTAACAAAAAAATACATTAAATATAATTGATTATTTATCTTCCACTCCAACATAAGCCAAGTTCATTTCTTCCAAGTTAACAATGAATTACATGAAACATAATATTGTATCTTTCATTTTAACAAAACCCAAGTTTATTCCTTCCAAGTTAACAAAAAAATACATGAAATATATTGATTATTGATTTGTCCTCTGCTTCGATAAGCCAAGTTCATTTTTGCCAAGTTAACAAAGAAATACATGGAATATAATTCCATTTCATCATAAAACAAGTAAATTTCTCCCAAGTTAATGAAGAAGTACATGAAATATATTTGACAATTCTCCATTTCAATATGAACAAAGTTCATTTCTTACAAGTTATCAGAAAGGTACATTTAATATAATCAATAATTCCAAGTTACCAAAAAAGTATATGAATTATAACAGATGATTTATCTTCCACTTAAAGATGGACCAAGTTCATTTTTCCCAAGTTAACAAAAAAGTACATTGAATATGATTACACTTCAACATAAAATTTAATTCAAGTTAACAAAGAATGAGAATAGATATAATTTATAATCTATCTACCACTTCACAGTTAACTATATTCATTTCTCCCAAGTTAACAAAGAATGACATGATTTATAATCGATAATTTATCTTCTACCTCAACAGAAACCAAGCTCATTTCTTCCAAGTTAACAAAGAAGGATTTGAAATATAATTTCACCCTAACATAAACCAAGTTCATTTCTGCCAAGTTAACAAAGAAGTACATAAAATATAATTCTCCTTCAACATAAACCAAGTTAATTTCTTGCAAGTTAATGAAGAAGTACGTGAAATAAATTGATGATTTTTCTTTGACTTGAACATGAATTCTGTATATTTCTTTCATGTTAACAAAGCAGCACATGGAATAAATTGATAATTTTTCTTTCACTTTTACATAAACAAAGCTCATTTATTCCAAGTTAACAAAGAAGCACGTACAGTATATTTCCACTTCAACATGAATTAAGTCCATTTCTTTCAAGTTAACAGAAAAGTACATGAAATATAATCAATAAATCATCTTCCATTTGAATATAAACCAAGTCAACAAAGAATTTATATAATATAATTAATAATTCAACTTCGAGGTATGATCTCCACATCCTTTTCTGAATAGTCCTTGCCTGTAGTGCAATTTCATGTAAAGAGATCTTAATTTAATTCAGCCCAACTTGAACTTTGACAGAAGTTCCTCCATAGACAATTCTAAATTCTTCCGCTTGACGTTACGTCGTTACTATTCTTGTGGTACTCGTCTATGTTTTTAGCTTTATTTTGTGATGTAACTTTGTTAATAAAATACAACACTACTGCGAGGTCGAGGTGAATAGCTAAGAAGAAGTTTTAATCTATTCCGGAGACGCTAGTCACTTTTATGTTGGAGAAATAACGAGTCATTGGATGGAACAATTTATAATTGATTGAATCAAGCAATCAAAAGCTTCAAATTGAAATCACGATTGTATTTGTACCAGCACTTGTATGATAACTTGATTGGTTTTTATTTAATTATTTTGATCCAATTTTTGTATGTATCAGAAATTTATTACTATTCAAAAATTTTATGATTCAGAAGCATGTATTGCATTTAAATATAAAACGGATTTCAAGTGGGACTTTCCCATTTTTGGAGCTCCTGCTCTCTCGTCGGAAATCAATACAGAATGCCCGCGCTGTAGTCCCGGACAAGAGCCCGAGTCCTGGAGCGGATCCTCCGTTTCCCTCTTTCTCTTTCAGGATTCATTCATTGTTGTAGGATCGTTCTTTCGCACACTTTTGTTCTTTATCTCTTGCTTTTGCATTAGGCGGGATATGTGAGCCTTTGTTCAACCAAAGTTCTTATAGGAAAGGTCCTTCAGGGATTAGATTTCTGATTTACGAGGTCATCTTTTAGTTGGGAACAGCATTTTTAATTATTGGAAGTATTTTTGTAATAATCAGAGTTGCTTGAACTTTAATAACACGAATGAATAGTCACGGACAATTGGATAATGTCTGCTCAATTTCAGAGACGATTCCCTTCATCCGTTATGTCGCCACGTCTGTTAGAATTGATAACAATAACTGTTCTAATAGAATTGCAAGGCCGCAAAATGGCCTTGACCCAATTCAGAGCGGCTGACATGAAAATCTACGTAATGAGGTAAAATATAAAAAAAAACTATTCTCATACAAATCAATTTATTTCAAATAATAATTAACACAGACAAATAATACTCAATCCATTAAGATTATATGTTTAACAGATCAAAAATCGATTAATTTGGATGACTTATGCAAGAAGCATTGGTACACAGCCACGGCGGTATCCTTAGGGGTTGCTCCTTTTGTATCTTTGCAGTTATCAATGATGGTAGTTGCTTCTTCTTTGTTGAAATCGCTTGGGATGCTTTCTTTGAGTTTTTCTACTTGGATAGCCCCATCCTTGATGAATCCAAGCTTGGTGAACATACAGTCGACGTATTTGGATACACCCTCGTCTTTGACGTCCTCACCGGCGCGCAGTTTTTTGATTAGGTCCTCGTTGGCGCTTGATGCCTCAACACAAGCGGTGTAGAGCTTGCGCATCTTGGCTTTTTCCTCATCGGATAGAGCCTGTAACAATTAAAAAGAAATTTTTGATTATTCCAATTCCTGAAACCTGTTTTCAAGAAAGGGGGTTTGTTTATTAAAGGAGTTATTCCTCCATTGGTCACCCATCCTTGAGACTGGTGGCCTAAATAAATTAAATTTGTGATTTTAACAAGATGATTTCCAAAAGTATAAGAGACTTATACCTGACAACTCTAAATGGTTCTTATCATAAACCTACACCTTTGGAATCACATTTTTAACGTTTTTTTGTCATCGTGAACACAAATAGGCCCCAATAAATCCAATTTGTGATTTTGACAGGCTAATTTTCAAGAATTTATTGGTGCCCCCCAAAAGGACTGAATGGTATAAGAGACTTATACCTGAAAAATCTAAATGGTTCTTATTTTGGACAAATATCTTTGGAATCACACTTTAAACGTTTTTTAGTCAATGTACAATCAAATATTTTTGTGCATTAATTCACTGGTAAGGCAACATGTCAATAATTGAAGTTTATACATCAAAGGCGAACTGATGAGTGCCAGTACCGATTTTAGGATACTAATTAATTATTAAGTTATATCGCGATTTACTTGAAATATTGACATGGGGTTTTTGATTTCAGTTTTAGGGTACATCACACGACCTTCCGTCAGAAAATAACCAAACTAAAATTTTTTCCAATCGTATAAATTTTTATTTGTATATAAGCAAAATTTTTATTGGTAATGTTATAAAATGATACTGACCTGGCAAGCAACGATGAGAGTGAATACAGCAACAACAACGAATCCTTTCATTTTGATTTGAGAACGAGTAATTGACCACAATGTTTACTTAAGATGGTTCTGTCTGGACTGTACTCCAACCAAGTCTTCCCACCTTATTTATACTTACTCCAAAGCCACTTTATCACAGTGATTGACAAAGACAGCCACTAATATTTATTGTCAAGTACAAAGGTTCTTCTTTTGTGAGCATGCAAAAAGAACAAAACGTTCTTGAAGAACTTATTTAATTTTTTTCAATTAGGTATTTGCGGCCGTTGATATCATGGAATATTTTGAAGTGAAGTTGACGAACTAGATTATGTAGATTTGGATTAGCTTCGTTTAAGATGTATGTAAGAAAAATTAACATATATTATTTACTTTTGTAAACAAGGATGTTATGATGGATTTCAACTTCCTAATGTAACTCTGGCATATTCTTTGGCAGCTTTGATCATTATTTATATGAGATGCTTTGATCCAAAATACATGATTACATTTTCTGATTAATCAAAAACTTGATTACAAAACATTTATCTAAATCTATTCGGAAATTCGTGGATATTTTAATCAGCTATTGTTTCTAGGCGGCCTTCTATGCATGTGCATAATACTGTTGTTCATGTAATAATAAGAAATAAAGTTGTATCAGCAAGGAGAATTCGAAAGTGATACAAAAATCCACAATATCAAGTCCAAGGTTTATTTATGAGTCAATATAGTTAGAATATTGAATAAATATACAACGAACCGGTTGTTAATGATAAAAATACACTCTATCATTATTTCTATCGGAAAAAGTAAGAGTAATGTTGCAGTTCAAATCATGTTCCTAAGAGGGACGACTATTCAAATTTAAAAGAGCAATGAACCAATTAACATTCTAACATGTGAATAATCAGATGGATCCAATATTTTTATCCTTTTTTATAATATTCATGCTCAAGTTTTTACTCGAGGTCTTGTAAATCAAACTTCATATTTAATCACTTGCTTTGCATTTCTGATTGAATTAGCGATAATAATTGAAACTTTTAATTACTGTGTTTGTAATAAACTTCTAATTCGGAGTATTCCGCTTTAATGAAGCCATTAAACTAACTTTTAAATAATAATATTGTAAAGTTTTCCAAATATGAGTAATAATTGTTGTGTTTCGAAAATAGTTTATACTAACGTTTTGTATAAAAGCTGAATTTTGCATGAATTCTGCATATTGAATTAGCATGAAATACATTTTTGTTATCCTGATCGCAGTTGCTGTGGGTCTGGCATCGGTAAGATATTTTTTCTTATCCTCAAATCGTATATATATATATATATATATATATATATATATATATATATATATATATATATATATATATATATATATATATATATATATATATATATATATATATATATATATAGAATTTGAAAATTTATTGGGTATTTCCGGTTAAGTTTTTTCGGGCAATGTAATGAGTAGACTCTTTGAAGTTGTCTAGCTTTCGGTATATTTTTATACCTTCTTCAGGACACTACAAAATTAATGATAATGTAAGATACAAGGAATTTTTAACATTATCTACTTACATTTCGTGAGGCTTCAAAAATCAGCCAGATTAATAATAATAATTATAACTTCTATCAACAAACATGAATACAATTAATTAATTCAAAAGAAGAAGAACCAGATTAAAAATCATAAAAATTATAGTAAAAAATTGTGAAAAAAATAGTATAAATATGATCAGTCAAAATATGATATAAATAAAAATAAAAACAATTTTTTGAAAGAAAATTTTTACACATAAAACTTGATTTCCAAAATTTTTAAAATAAAAAATTTCTTTGGAATAAAAATTTTTTGAAGAAATCTCAGAAACAAATTGAAAATCCCAAGAAATGACACAAATACAGAAAAACTCAAAAAATTAATGTAGAAGAAAAATTCAACTTCTTAGATATTTCAAATAAATTGGCATATATTGAACTGAAGCCATCTATGTCACTTTTCTTATTCATTGTTTCATCTGTCGTTTTAATGTAAAGCATTTCCAAAAAGGATCGTTTTTTTCTATTCTTTTCAACATCTAAAACTGTAGCATTACTGTAATCTATTTAATGTTTTTTTGAATTTTTATGCATCGCCAATGCAGTAGCTTGGGTTTTAAGCGTGTGTCACTTTTTATGAGATGTTATGTGATATTAACTGCTGACAAGTTTGCCCAGTATAGCATTCATTTTTCATTTCAAAAATTTTGGAAATCAAGTTTTATGTGTGAAATTTTCTTTCAAAAAATTGTTTTTACTCTTATTTATATCATATTTTGACTGATCATATTTTTAATACTTTCTCACAGTTTTTGCTATAATTTTTATGATTTTTAATCCGGTTCTTCTGCTTTTGAATTGATTAATTTTATTCATGTTGTTGATTGTTATAATTATTATTATTAATCTTGCTGATTTTTGAAGCCTCACGGAATGTAAGTGAATAATGTTAGAAATCCTTTTGTTTCTTACATCATCATTAATATTGTAGTGTCCTGAAGAAGGTATAAAAATATAACGAAAGCTAGAGAACTTCAAAGAGTCTACTTATTACATTGCCCGAAAAAACCTAACTGGAAATACCCAATGAATTTTCAAATTCTATATATATATATATATATATATATATATATATATATATATATATATATATATATATATATATATATATATATATATATATATATATATATATATATATCAAATTTAGATCAAATTTTACATACTTTTGGAGAATACTCCAGTAAAGCAACTATCTGATTACGGCTGCTCATTTTAGTTCCCGTAGCCCGTTTTTAAGACCTGCGGCCCTCCCCTCTTCAAGTTAAGGGACTAGTTTCTTGAAGAAGTCACTCTTCTTCGATAGGGTGCGCTATTTGACTATTAGTCATCCTCATTCAAGGAGTTAGTGGCCCACTGAAATTTGTGATTTTGATTAATGTACCGGAGTCCTCGGGTGGAAGTTAATGGCACAAAAAACTAATGCCGTCGTGCTTTAATTACTATTCCAACTTTTGTTCCTAAAATTCTTTCAATTACATTGGCCAAAAAAAATTTTTTCAAACTGCCATAACTCGGTTAATTTGAATTGAAAATAGATGAATCTTCAAGTTTTGGAAAATTTGAAGATTGCCCTTTCGGGGCTTGTGAGTTAATTTCATGTGGAGCTCATCGCATCTCCTACCGCACTCCTTAGAAAAAAAATTTCTTGTTCCTGAAATTTTACCAACTTGTACCGGGTGCAAAGAAAAATGTGGGCCCCAATTACGACCCAGGAAACTAATTCCATTCATTTTTCTCTTAATTGCTAGAAAAATTGAATGTCTGCGACGATTTGGCGCAAAATATAAGTCAAATGAAAAAATATTAACAGACGATGTGCAAAATCTGACCGACAGCTTCAAGGAAAAGTTTACCACTTTTTTTAATCTGGTGTGTTTTGGGTTTAAATATTTTGAATGAATCAAAACATTTATTTTGAAAAACATACAAAATTAACAATGTAACTGTAACTATAGGGGTAACTTGTGAAACAAGGGATGTAAACAAGTTAATTTCAATATACTAGTCGAAGAGGCAAGACGTAATTCGACGGCTGCTTCAATTTTGGTGTGTGTCCGCTAGCAGAAATTTGGTACAACATTGGAAAAATAAAATTGGTGAAGAGCTTAGCCATTTTGGAATAATATCAAAATTTTGGATTTGGATTATTGGTAAATTGGTATCAAGCGAATCAAAATTTTTGATCAAGAAAGGCAATGAACTATTTCCTTTACCATAGCCAAATTTTTTTCTCTAGCGTATCGTATCGCAAAAATAATTCAATATACAGTCCATTTGAAAATGATGATCTATTCAATTATCGCCAAACTATTTTTTGGTCCTTATTGAGCTAGATTTTCCGAGCTATATAATTGAGGCCCATTTGCTGGATGAATGTCAGCGTTTGAATGAAGCATTTTTTGGTGCATCATACAAGTTGTCAAAATGTCATAATCTCAAGTCAAGAACATATTGTTTCCCTTTGGCGGATGTCAGAGGGTCAATTTGAAGCCTTTCAAGGGTTTTGACCTCCTTCAATTCCCTCTTTCATTCTTCTCTGTTTCTGATTACCGTTCGAAATTTATTGATGTTCAGTTTGGCCAAATCCTTTGCCAGGTTCTGATCGTTAGTCCTCGCCGTTGTTGTGTACATGTAATCCGTTCATTACGAGGCATGCCTTACGGTTCCGAAACAATTTCTTCGAAGAGGATGGGTTGTCAACTCCTGGCTCAACCTCCCTTCAAGGAGGGCCAATAGTTTAGAATTGAGGTAGCCTTTGACGATCCAACGCCACGCTGTAAGGTGGCAAGTTTGATTTGGATTGGTTCATCCGCATCTTAGGCCACCTTTCAAGGGTTTTGACCTCCTCCAATTTTCACCTCCGTTCTTCTCTGTCCCTGGTTACCGTTCGCCAGTTGTTCATTTTCCACGTCGTCTAACAATCTTTTCTTCTGTCTTAATCTTCTCTGGCCTTGCCGTTGTTGTCCGTTCATTCCGAGGCGTGTCTTGCGGTTCTGTAACAATGTTTTTGACGAGAATGGGTCGTTGGCCCTTCGCTCAACCACCTACCAGGAGCTTAGGACTTAGGTAACCATTGACGATTCAACGCCACACTGCAAGGCAGCATCTTACGCCGTTCCGACACTTGAGTCTGCGCCATAAGGTTGCTTGACCTCTCTGTAGCAGACTGTACCACCTTTACAAATTTTGAAAAGCTCAAAAGCTTATCAATTTTCGTGCCAAATTAGCCTAGTTATGACAAAAAAAGCGCCAAATGTATTTTTCTCAATAACTCTGCGCAAAATCGTCGCAGTCACTCAATTTCTTGTTCAATTTGAAGAAGAATAGAAGAATTTGATCTCCAGGGTCGTCATTTGAGCCTTCGATTGTTTTTCGCAGCCGGTACAGATTGTTAAAGTTTGACTATTTCGACATCAAGAACATTTTTTTCTTTCAGGGATGTGGTGAAGGGTGCAATGGGCTTGGCATCATATCAACCCACATGCCCTGGAAGAGAAATCTTTAAACCTCCCAAAACTTGAAGATTCATCTATTTTTGATCCAAATAAACCAAGTTATGGCGGTTTGAAAACTCAATACTCTTGCCCTACTTCTGGCAAGTACTCCAGTAAAGCAATCAACTAATCACGGCTGCCCGTTCTAACTTCCGAACGCGTTTTGAAGATATGTAGCTCTCCTTCCTTCAGTAAGAGGGTTAGTTTTTTGAAGGGGTCACTCCTTTCCAATAGGGGTGTGCTTGTTGACCACTAGTCATCCCATTCCTCGGAGTTAGTGGCTCAAATAATTGAAATTTGTGTTTTTGACAAGGGAATTTCAATGTACCGGAATCCCCGGGCAGAAGTAAGTGGCATACAAAACTGATGCCGTCATGTCTCAATTACCATACCAACCTTTGTTCCTAAAACTGTAAAAAGAGTACACTCGACGAAAAAGAAATTCGAACCGTCATAGCTCGATTAATTTGGATTTAAAATGGATGAATTTTCA
Organism: Dromius quadrimaculatus; assembly: GCA_963989225.1. NCBI lineage: Eukaryota > Metazoa > Arthropoda > Insecta > Coleoptera > Carabidae > Dromius > Dromius quadrimaculatus. The sequence goes on from OZ022328.1 coordinate 1,167,782, forward strand.
AGTCTTGGAGAGTTTAGAGATTTCTCTTTAAGGGAATATGATAAATCTGACACCAAGTTGGTTCCAGCACCTATCATACCCCTGAGAGGAAAAATGTTTCTCATATGAAAAAATGTCAAACTTTGACAACTTGTACCGGGTGAAAAAAAATTGTGAACTCAACTCACGGCCCAGGAAATCAAGTCCATTCATTTTCCTTTGAACTGCGGAAAAAATTGAGTGTCTGCGATGACGTGGCACAAAATTATACGTTAAATAAGAAAAAATACAATAACATTCACAACACATAACAACAAGAACATTTTTTTTTATCAAGGATGTGGTAAAGAGAGCGATGAGCGTAACATAAAATAAATTTAAATGCCCTGAAAGAGAAATCTTCAAACCTCCCCAAACCCAAAAACTCATCCATTTTCAATCCAAATAAACCGAGTTATGTCGGATCGAAAAGTCAATACTCTTTGTGCATTTTCAAGTGTATCTATATTTAACGACTTATAGGTTGATGCAAATGGTCTAGTAGCCTTAAAGGCAGCAAAAGAAGAATGCAAAAAAGGAAGAAATGTGGATGAGGACGCTTTAACCAGAGCTGAAAATGGAGTTTTTCGTCAGAATGACAATAACCTAGAATGCATTGCTGAATGTATGTTCAAGAAACTGCACTTCATTAAACCAAATAGTGAAGAACTTGATGTGGAAGCAATCAAGAGTATTTACGGAAGGAAAGATAAGACATTTGAGGCTGTCGTGGACCGTTGCACTCAGAAGAATGGCACGGACTTATGTGATACAACATATCAGGTGAAATTGAAAATTATTGAATAAAATAATCAACATATGATGTATTTGTCTGTTTACCAGGTCTTGAGATGTTATTTGGAAGAAGTAAACAAACCCACCTTCAACGATAAAAAACCGAAAGAAGCTTTATTGCCGGCAACCATTCTTGGTACTCCTTAAGATGTCATCAACGGGTTGCAGCAATAATATCATGTATTGTCAATAAAAAATTATCCTTTTTATTACTAGCTTTCTTGTAGAAAAAACTAGCCCCCTCCTTCAGGAAATTCAAATTCTTTCCTTGATATAGATAGAAATAAAATTAGTAATACTTTAAATTATTATGCAATAAATTATTATTGGAGACATAATAGGTAAATTGGAACATTAAAAACAATTTATACCTCTGATTTTTATTGCAATAATCATAAATTATTCCATAAAAGTCCGGTGAATATGATCTAATATGTATAAAATGCAATGTATTTTATTTCGTATCACAGTTTCTAGATTAAAATTGAAAATGTTACTCGCATTCATTTTACCAATTTTAATTGGATTTAGTAGTGCTCAGGTACATTAACCATTACCGGCCGAATATATCTACTGATAACTCAAATTTCAGGTGAATAAATTACTAACGCAACTAAATCCTTTATTAGCCAAAGTAATAGAAACAGAATGTTTGGGTAATACAAATTTGAACCTCAGAATAATAGAAAACATCCAACCAGACATCAAGCTTGATAAAGAAACACAAGAAATACTACGTTGTGTCCCATATTGTGTTTTTACTAAGCTCCACATCTTGGATTCTGAAGGAAAATTCCAACCTAAACCAAACAGGAATATATTCACACACACTGCAAAATCAGAGGAGGAAATTGCTGAATGTGTTAAAGAAGATTCTGATCCGTGTAGCAGGGCACTCCAATTTGCTGAATGCATTTTGGAAGACGAAGATTCTAATGATGTTAAGAATGTTGAGGTGGAAATTAAGGATGACACTAATACGGCCAATAACTTGGGGGTTGAGGATGTTACAGTAATCAGCAAAATAATAATCAGAGATTAGATATTTTATATTTATAAGACCACAGCAAGACAAAATGGACTTGAATTGGAATAAGTAGTTAGTGTCTGCGCTGGGCAAGACACCTATATAAAAAAAGTTGTGGGAGGGTTAATACTAGTATAAAGAATCGTTTCTCCTCACTTTTACCCATCACAATGTCTGGAACTTCTGCCCCCTAATTTTTTATACAGAAGTTTTGCCCAGCGTGTGGCCCTTATTACTGAAATATATAATAAATTTATTGAAGAGAATTTCGTCCAGCTTACACGTGTTAGGGGGTACAATATATTCATACAATATTATATCTTATTTCTAGTTTATAATGTAATACTTATAATATTTTCAATAAACTACATCATATCTGTTTTGCCGAATGATTTTTCTAAGACCCCACTAAGATATTACCAAGATAACTATTTGAAGACCCCCAGTATTTCATAATGGAATTTTTTTTCCAGAGTTTGTATCCAAGTTCCCAATCACATCGACACAATGAGTACGTCAAGTACCACCGACTCTGCGTCCAAAAAACTCAACCTAGAACGTGCAACGAATTTCATGCGACAGTACCGAGATCCAGACTCCAGAGAACTCAAAAAACTATCCGCCAACCAATTTATGGAAGTTTGGAGTCATTATGATAAAGATGGTAAGTCCTGTTTTTATCTGAATTGTACGACACGAAACGTAGGTCTGCCAGTTTCTCGTAGTCAAGCTATTTGATAGTGACACTAGCTCTAAGTGAAAAACTATCCAAGATTTGGCGCATTGCAGGCATCAATTTCTCGCTTAGTTGAACAAATGTCCGGAAATCATCATGTCCGATCTTTCCTCTTGCTAAAAAGGCGGATGTCCGCTGTCTGCGTGAAGTACGCGTTTCCGCCTATCTCCTTCTGGAACGAATAGCATTTCCTTTCTATACTTATAGTTCCAACACACTTGATCCAAATGGGACGCTTCTATTTTTGCTTGATGATAATTACTAAATGATTTATACGGCTTATAATATACAAACTATGACGTCAAGCTTCTAAACTCAAAATTTTTGGACATTCTCATGTTTAAATCCATTCCATATTTCATTTTTTGTGTCAGTTTACCACGCCCGCAACATAGATATAAACTTTTCGATTAGAGCCTAGTACCATAAGACGGCAAAGGATGAGGATAGTGGTGTAGCGAGCTGAATACATAAATTAACTGCGGGAAACAAGTAAAACAAACGCGTATCGCACATTTGATTTGAATTACGCCTTGATTGTAGATTCCTGGACTCTGAAAATAGAATCAGATTTAATCTGGTAAAAGCGTTTTTATGTTTGTTGCTCATACAGCAACCCCAACAGAATTTTAATATCCACTCGATAGTTCATTATCAAACTCTGACTCTGCATTATAATTTCACATAACCATCAAATATTTGAGAACTGATACTGATTAGTTAACTGTTCTATAAACAAGTTTAAATGTTGCTAGATGATGGGGGCTGTCCTGGGCTAGCACTAACCTTACGCCACAAATAAATACTCGTTCCCAATTGCACTGTCGCAATGTTTGCATTTGAATAGCAGCACGTCTGAAGTACTTCCATTCTGTTGACTTCGAGTGTTCCCCGTTATTCGCTATTCGATCGTAAAACGGAACATGGCCAGCGCATTGCAGAGTAAGCTGACAGAGTTATTCCATTTTCAATTTATTCGAGTGAAACTGGAACTGAGCAACGATGGAATTATTGACGCTGATTTTGCAAATTCCAAATTAAATTTTTGGACGGGGGATATGAATAATTTTGAGCAAGAAAACTTATATGTTTCCTATGATGTTGGGATACGTCAAACGAACCGTAAATCTTTGTTAATATAAACGGAAAACTTCTACCAGTTCAAGATTCCCAACTTTGAGGTAGAAGTTAACTGTTGTTAAATTGCCCATAAATCATTTTTGAAGTGACTTTTTTCAAAGAATTCATATATGAAATTCGGAAGTGAAGTAGTCGTTTGATTTCCGAGGTCACGGGCATATAATTTCCAGGAGTTGGATTCATCTGTGCTTCGCACAAAGTCGTTTGACTCCTTTTTTAAATATAAGAATTATTATCCTTTTTATTTAATCTTTTGAGATGACTTCCTCTTGCCATTATTTCTGAGGTTATCTGATTATGTTGTTTCTCTTCTTGTTTTCCTTCTTTCGACTGTTCTATCTTAGTTATTAATCCCAATTCTTGAAAGTATTGCGTCTAGTTCCCAAATAATTTTTTGAGATTTGCCTCTTTTCCTTTCATATTCTTAATAAACTTTATTAGGCATCCTTTTGTTGTTCTCATTCTTCTTAATGAAGTGTTGAATAGTTTTCGACTGTCTTTACAATTTCCTTGTGAGTTATTTGATTTTGAACAAAGCCCTTTACCTTACATTTTTGGATATTATACATATCTCAATCTGTCTACAAATATTACAATATGTATTTGTCTGACATTTGTTGCTTTTTCTTATTTCAGTTTATAACTTGTAGACCCACAGACTTCTATGCTTTTTTCAGATACAAGTTTCATTTCCAAAATATAGGAATTAATATCCTTTCATTCAATCTTTTGAGATGGTTTTCTCTTGCCATCATTTCTGGGGTTATCGGATCATGTTATTCTTCTTCTTGTATTTCTTCTTATGTTTGTTCTATCTCCGTTATCAACTCCTCTTAGCAATTCTTGAAAGTATCGCGTCTAGTTCTCAATTAATTTTGTAGGATTTGACTTTTTTCCTATTATATTCTTAATAAACTTCATTGAGCATTCTTTCATTGTTCTCATTCTTCTTAATGTAGTGTTGAATAGTTTTTGACTGTCTCTACAATTTTCTTGTGAGTTATTTGATTTTGAGACAACCCCTTCACCTTACATTTTTGGGTATTATACATGTTTCGATCTGTCTACTAATATTACAATATGTATTTGTTGCTCTTTTTTATTGATTCTCTTAGCCCATCAGTCCAAGATGGTGTATTTGATTGTGGCTTCAGTCTATAACCTGTAGCTCCACAGACTTCTATGCTTTTTTAGATACAAGTTTCATTTTTAAAATATAGGAATCAATATCCTTCCATTCAATCTTTTGAGATGGCTTTCTCTGGCTATCATTTTTGGGGTTATCTAATCATGTTATTCCTCCTCTTGTACTTCTTATTTCGTTTGTCCTATCTTCGTTATTAACTCCTCTTAGCAATTCTTGAAAGTATTGCGTTTAGTTCCCAATGAATTCTTTGGGATTTGACTTTTTTCCTTTCATATTCTTGATAAACTTTATTAAGCATTCTTCCGTTGTTCTCATTCTTCTTAATGAAGTGTCAAGTAGTTTTTGACTGTCATCACAATTTCCTTGTGGGTTATTTGATTTTGAGCCAAGCCCTTTACCTTACATTTTTGAGTATTATACATTTCTCGATTTGTTTACAAATATTGCAATATGTATTTGTCTGACATTTATTGCTTTATTTTATTTGTTCTCTTAGCTCATCAGTCCAGCATGGTGTATTTGATTGTTGCTTTAGTTTATTACTTGTAGCCCCACAGACTTCTATACTTCTTTTAGATACAAGTTTCATTTTCTTTCATTGAATTATTTAAGATGGCTTTCTCTTGCCATCATTTCTAGGGTCATCTGATCATGTTATTCCTCTTTTTGTATTTCTTCTTCTGTTTGTTCCATCTTCGTTATTAACTCCTCGCAGCAGTTCTTGAAAGTATTGCGTCTACTTCGCAATTAACTTTTTGAGATTTGACTTTTTTTGTTTTATATTCTTAATGAAATTTATTAAGCATTCTTCCGTTGTTCTCATTCTTCTTAATGAAGTGTTGAATAATTTTTGACTGTCTTCACAATTTTCTTGTGAGTTATTTGATTTTAGGTCAAGCCTTTTACTTTACATTTTTGGATATTATACATTTTTCGATCTGTCTACAAATATTACAATATGTATTTGTCTGACATTTGTTGTTTTTTCTTATTTCTTCTCTCAGCCCATCAGTCCAGCATGGTGTAATTGATTTTTGCTTTAGTTTATAGCTTGTAGCCCCACAGACTTCCATGCTTTTTTCAGATACAAGTTTCATTTTCAAAATATAGGAATTAATATCCTTTGATCCAATCTTTTGAGATGGCTTTCTCTTGCCATCATTTCTGGGTTTATCTGATCATATTATTCCTCTTCTTGTATTTCTTCTTCCGTTTGTTCTATCTTCGTTATTAACTCCTCTTAGCAATTGTTGTAAGTATTGCGTCTAGTTCCCAATTAATTTTTTGGGATTTGTTGACTTTTTTCCTTTTATATTCTCAATAAACTATATGAAGCATTCTTTTGTTGTTTCAATTCTTTTTGAAGAAGTGTTGAGCAGCTTTTGATTGTCTTTACAATTTTTTCGTGAGTTTTTTTGAATTTAAAGTAAGACCCTTGACCCTGCATTTTTCAATATTGTGCATTTTTTGATCTGTCTACAAATATGACACTATGTATTTCCTTAACCATTGTTTCGCTTGCTATATTTCTTCTGTTGGCTCTTCAGTCCAGCAAAGTGTATTCTGTTGTTGTTTTCGTTTATAACTTATAGCCCAACAGACTTCTATGCTGTTTTTAGATGCAAGTTTTATTTTTGAAATATAGGAATTAATATCCCCTCATTCAATCTCTTGAGATGGCTTTCACTTGCCATCATTCCTGGGGTTATAGGATCATGTTATTCCCCTTCTTGTATTTCTTCTTTCGTTTGTTCTATCTTCGTTATTAACTCCTCTTAGCAATTCTTGAAAGTATTGCGTCTAGTTCCCAATAAATTTTTTGGTATTTGACCCTTTTCCTTTCATATTCTGAATAAACTTTAATAAGCATTCTTCCGTTGTTCTCATTCTTCTTGATGAAGTGTTGAATAGTTTTTGACTGTCTTTACAATTCCCTTTTGAGTTATTTGATTTTAAGCCAAGCCCTTTACCTTATATTTTTGGGTATTATACATTTCTCGATCTGTCTACAGATATTACAATATGTATTTGTCTGACATTTGTTTCTTTTTCTCATTTTTTCTCTTAGCCGTCAGTCCAGTATGGTGTATTTGATTGTTGCCTTAGTTCATAACTTGTAGCCCCCACAGACTTCTATGCTTTTCTTAGATACAAGCTCCATTTTTTAAATATGGGAGTTAATATCTTTTCATTCAATCTTCTGAGATGGCTTTCTCTTGCAAATATTTCTGGGGCTATCTGGTGATTTTGTCCCTCTTCTTGTATTGCTAATTTCGTTTGTTTTACCTTCGTTATTCATTCCTCCTAACAATTCTTGAAAGTATTGCTTCCGGTTCCCTATTAATTTTTTGGGATCTGTTGACTTCTTCCCTTTAATATTCTTAATAAACTCTATGAAGCATTCTTTTGTCGTTTTTATTCTTTTTGAAGAAGTGTTGAGCAGCTTTTGGTTGTCTTTACAATTTTTTCGTAAGTTTTCTTGGATTTAAAGTAAAACACTTGACCTTACATTTTTCAATATTGTACATTTTTTGATCTGTCTACAAATATGACACTATGTATTTCTTTAACCATTGTTTCGCTTCCTATATTTCTTCTGTTGGCTCTTCAGTCCAGCAAAGTGTATTTTGTTGTTGTTTTCGTTTGTAACTTGTAGCCCCACAGATCTCTTTGCTTTTTTAGATACAAGTTTCATTCCATCGGCTTTCTATATCTTTGATCTAATAGATTTCTTCTTCTGGACTTGTTATCTTGTCTTCTAGTACCCTTTGATATTGTTAACCTATTCCTTTTGTTTTGAATTCATGGTTTTTGCCTTTAAGATTCAATTCGGCAGGGTGTTTGGCGAGTATTCATTTCATTTTATATAATTTTCCGATGTTTGTTAGTTCTGCTTTTGAAGAGCGAGGGCTCGCGTAGAATACAACGAATAAATAATATGAAAATAAAAAAATGGTGTTCGGCTTTCAGTGTGTTAGGAATTGGGTTGTGAAAATTGCCCCGTAGACATACCCCCCGGGGATGTAGGCAAGTTTGTCCCGAGTTGAACTCATAAACTCTTAGCACAATTGATTATGGCTCCAAGCATGTAACATAGTGAACATAATAACTTCAGGAAATTGTCAATCAGAGGTAACTTTGATGAAAAATACGTGAAAATAAACGGGTAGTCTAGATTTTTTGAGTAATAATTTATATGAGGCAAACATTCCAAATATTTGGTGAAAGGCTTAGTATAATACGTTCATCTGTCCACCGGTATCCCGACTTCCAGGAAATTGGAGAATAAATTGCGTGCTTCTCATCAGATTTTCATCGGCTCCAACACCGTCGAATGGATTTATTCGTACATTATTGTTGATACAATTATTAGTTTAGTTACTAATTCAAATTTTTTCAGGTAATGGTTACATCGAAGGCACGGAACTGGATGGCTTCCTTCGGGAGTTCGTATCCAGTGCAAACGCCACCGACATCAGTCCTGAAGTAAGTTATGAAAACCTTCCAACCCCAGTATCCTCCAAAAACATTTTCCGTTTCCTGGATCACATTACCGAAACGATTTTTCGATAAGCTGTTGTAAATAATATCCAAGAACGCTCGATGCGAAATCTGCGACCTCTTGTGTTCTGAGGAGGGGGTAAACGAACGTGAGGGAGGTGAAAAGTGAATGCGGTATTTTCTTAAATCACTTGATCTTGTTCTTAGAGGGGTGGGGATGAGCTCTGGAGTTATATTGATTCTCACTTAATACTCTGTTTTGCAGTTACGATAAGAAATAAATTGCTGGAAAATAGGTTACCTACTAGGAATTGTTTCATTTGGAGATTACATAACTTAATATGATGTTTTTGTGACTAGGCTGTATCAGACGCGATGCTTGTGGAACTCAAAGCCTGCTTCATGGAAGCGTATGACGACAATCAAGACGGAAAGATTGACATTAGAGAGGTAATGATTTAGAAAAACTATTTGCGTGGTTTTTCGATGTTTTCTTACTCCTCGTCCATTATTCTGACGCCAACATATTTCACTCCGTTGATCGCCCACGCGTTTGATCGCCTGATGGGTTCCGCCGATAAAGAATGATGGACGAAGTTTACTTGTTCGTAAACAATGTTTTGAACACGTAATGCTTGTTTTTCGCTGATGAATATATATTTTGGAAACAAATATTTGTTGGAAGATATCTACGAACAAGAATATTGTGCTTGTCGAATGAATAAATATTTGTTGTAGATGAACAAATGAAATATGTGAATCAATGTTTCAGCTAGCGCAGCTGCTACCCATGGAGGAGAATTTCCTTCTGCTGTTCAGATTCGACAATCCACTCGAATCCAGTGTCGAGTTTATGAAAGTGAGAAACATAAAACATTTTATATATTTATTCTTTGGTTTATTTTATTGTTGTAGATTTGGCGAGAATACGATACAGATGGTAGCGGGTACATTGAGGCCGATGAATTAAAGGTATCAAAAAGATTCATAGATCTTCTGAATGATAATTTATCAGTCGCTAATCGTTTGTTGATTCCGCAGAATTTTCTCCGTGATCTGCTGAAAGAAGCAAAGAAGATTAATGATGTATCTGAAGATAAATTAATAGAATACACAGACACGATGGTAGGTCTATACCTCACACCTATTGATAAATTATTGTCTGTTAATAAGATAATACAATATTTCTGATCATCATCATTTGACTGGAGTTTATCGTGGCGCAGCACACAGAGCTGTTGTACCAAATATTTTTCAAAGCTGTTCACAAATCTGTAATTTTTATGTTGATACGCCCCCAAATACCTGAGAAAATCAAATTCAGATGTTGGATGGTCACACCCTTGTAAATCTCATCGATTTTGCTTCCATTTCAGATCATTTTGACTTGAAAATACGATTTCTCGTGAATGCGTGAATAGATTTCAAGTTTCTTGACATTTTTATAATCTACAGAGCTGAATTGATATAATTATATACAATTTAATTTCTTTAATTGAAAATTAAGATCTGTTCTAAGGAGTGAAAATATAGAAATTTGCCAAACTTTGATTTTGGACGTTCAAAACCATTATTTTGGAATATTTCGGAAACGTGTTGAGATATTTGAATTCTGTTTGCAGATTTGGATTCTACGCGTGAATTTGCATAGATATAGAGACATTTTAAATATGTGAAGGGTGATTTAGGGTGAAAAATAGAGCATTGTCACTTTTTTTGGTAGATTCAAAAAGTAAAAACTTCAAACCTCGATATCTCGAGTATTTGAAGGAATTTCGCAAAAATAAGAAAATTCTTTGTCCCCTGATATTACCCGTGTAAAATTATATACGTAGCATCTAATGGTATAGGTTTTATAACCGTAGGACGTCAATTGAAGAAAATAGGTTTTTTGATGTGCAATTTTACGATACTAAAAAAAAATCGAAAATTTTTTTCTGTTAGTTTTCACACATTTTATCTACTGTATTTATTAAGTAGACTCTGTAGATCACAAATCTGTAATTTTCATTTTGATACGCCTACAAATACCTGAGAAAATCAAATTCAAATGTTGGATGGTCGCACCCTTAAAAATCGCATCGATTTTGCTTCCATTTTGGATCATTTTGACTTGAAAATACGATTTCTAGTAAATGCATGTATAGATTTCAAGTTTTTTGACATTTTTATAATCTACAGAGCTGAATTGCTATAATCATATACAATTCAATTTCTCCAATTACGAATTGAGCTTTGTTTTGAGAGGTAGAAAATATAGAAATTTGCCAAACTTTGATTTTGGACGTTCAAAACCATTATTTTGGAATATTTTGGAAACGTGTTGAGATATTTGAATTCTGTTTGCAGATTTGGGTTCTAAACGTGAGTTTTCAAGGATATAGAAACATTTTAAATTTGTAAAGGATGATTAAGGGTGAAAAATAGAGCATTGTCACTTTTTTCTAAAATTCCGAAAGTAAAAACTCCAAACCTCGATATCTCGAGTATTTGAAGGAATTTCGTATTGAAGATCTTCATTAACAATGTCAATGAAAGTATTACTTGCTATTTCAATATTTTTGATCATCATCACTTGACTGGAGTTTATCGTGGAGCGGCAACATTGTCAAACCAAATATTTTTCGAAGCTGTTATTAGTGTATTAAGCATTTTTACAGAGCATTGATTCACTGTGCTTAGGTAACCGGGGTTAAAATTATATAAAATTTTCCATCTTTAAGATCTTTATTAACAAGTCAACATCAGTTACTCGCTCCTAATTTTGAGCTCGGTAATTAGTTCTATTTGCATGAACTTCATCATCGAACAAAACATACATCAAGTAAATTTGCTGAAAATCCTCTCTGAATAAATTTTATCACAGTTGCAGGTTTTTGACTCGAATAAAGATGGAAGACTTCAACTTTCCGAAATGGCAAAGTAAGTAATTCAAATATTTGTCTCTCCAATGTTCATTAGACACTTCAAGACTTGCCCCCAAATATGTGCCAAGCCAACTATAATACAGTGATAATATTTGTTGCAGATTATTGCCCGTGAAGGAAAATTTCTTATGTCGACAAGTTTTTAAGGTACGGATTTTTCACTAGTATTACATCTAATAACAAATAAACATTTGACAAATTTTCGATGTTTGATATTCAAATTTTAAAGGAAATATGTTAAGTTCGTAACCTCATCAGCAACTCTGAGTTGACTTTGTGGCTCCGGCCAGGGACTAAAGTTTGAATGTCAAATATGGTTCAACTTTGTTTCTCAATAAAATTAGTTTCCAACCACGCAAACCGCGTCACGAATAAAAACTGAATTGGTTTTTAGCTTGTTTCTCTTCTCTAATCTGCTCATGTTTCTATCTGTCTCTTCACTTTTCTACTATTTTATCTCTAAAATTGCATTTGTACCTAGTTGTACATTCGAAAGTTTCATTTAAACAATGTAGCAATTAAATTGAATTTTTTTTCCGAAACATCAGTGAAGCTTTCGAATGTGAACTGAATCTAAATTGCACTTAGCGGCACTACCAAATTAAATCAAACTGATAAAATAATAAAGTATAAATAAACTTTAGAAATGTATACGTTAAATAAAGTAACTAAATTATATCATTCATTATTTTGTAAATGTGTGTCTATGCACAGCTTTATATGTTTGTCTCGTGATCTGTCGCATTTTCCTAGGAGGGAATGGAAGTAAGTATCTACACAACAGTGTTTTTATTCGATCATATTTATGTATTTGTAATTTGTGGAGCAATTCATAAATTGATATACCTGAATTCAAACATGAATTTCAATTTCTATAGAATATTTCCCAGGGGAACTTTGAGTTCTATTTCAAAACTTATATCCACTGTGCTAAGTAACGAAGGTTGTAATTGAATTTACATGCAGAACAACCTTAAATGTATTGTTTACGGCATTTAGTTTTCATGTATGAGAAGATTTGACATTAAGAGTCAATTTGTCAAAATATTAAATGCATGAACCTCAAGCATGACAAACTTTCTCTGCTTTAAATGTTCTTCCTTCTTGACTTTCGATATGTTTTTAACAACAAAAATCACTCATTCACCACTTACATATTTATCCTTCAATAATATTGAGTATAAATTTGTTTCTGTGTTTTATAGGGTGCCACCAAGCTAACGAAAGATGATATAGAAAGGGTGTTCTCATTATATGACAGAGTAAGTTTTCATAAGCATAATTTGTAGAGAATTGCAATTGACAATAACAGAAATCAATAGAAAAATGAGATTCATAAATTTCTTGGATTATGTGGCTATGCCCTTAGCGTCTCTACCGTTTAAGATTTATTACTGTTGGTAATATACACAATTGGTAAAGTCACCAAATCGGAAATGATGTATTGTTTGATATGGAAAAGCTAATAGTAGATTATATGAGGTTGCCAATTGTCTAATCTCCTCGAACATCATTTCCTTCTGTAATGCAAATTGCACATCATGTTGTAATTTGATGCCCAGTTTGTTTTTAAAATAACTATTTAATAATGTCTCATAATTATTTGCAGGACAATAATGGTACTATAGAAAACGAAGAGCTCCGAGGATTCTTGAAGGATTTATTGGAACTTGTCAAAAAGGTCCGTATATTTTGTATACTACTCTGTGGTTGACTGTCTAAATATTATGTGCAGGATTACGACGCTCAAGATCTCTTAGACTTTGAAGAAACCATTCTTCGGGGTGTTGACTACGATCAAGACGGTAAAATCAACCGAAAAGAATTGACAATGATTCTTTTAGCGTTAGCCAAACACAATCAAGAAGAAGACACCTCATCTTAAATATGAATAGAGCATTTTGCAGTGCGCAGTTCCTAATCAATTTTGTTGAAACAAATATCCCCCCTCCCATCCTGTTCCTTTTGATGTGTCAATTGTTTATAAACAAGTGTGATGTTTGATGGATGGATCAAGCAGTATAAATAACAATATTTTTGTTATAATATATAATAGGTGAATAATGATGTTTAGACATATCGAAAAAAACCATTAGGGTATTGCGCATATCATTTATTTCAAGACGTTTGTACTGCTTGATTCAATGAGCATTTTATCATCGAATCGAAATTTTCTTAAACGTATTGAAACACCAACGGTGTTTATAATATTTTAGATAATTCAGAACACCAATTTAATAAGACTTTTTAGAGAATTTCGTACGGAACTGAAAATCCCCAAACTCATCTTTGTGATAGGTAGACGCACATGTATTTCAAATGCACAAATTTCAATATCCCTCTATCCTAGAACTGTGCTAAGTGTCAATCATTTTAGACTGATGTTAAAAAAAATTAAAGTAATGTTTTTATCTTGATGTCTTTCTAACTAACAAATATATTCAATGTTACCGCTTCTGCGTGTCAATGTATATCATAAAGAACATATTTGAAGTTATTGTTCACAATTTTCATATTTGGAAACAGCAACGTTTGATTTGATCTACTGGACAATCCCTTTCACATCAATGAATTATGTAATTAAATTGAATCGACTAGTTGCTAGTCTATCAGAGGATAAATATTGGGAAAATGATATATTGTGTTTCCGAATAAGAAAACTATAAAAATATTTGAAATTCGTCCAAGCTGCATATCTGTGACCCCGAAATGTAATGTGTATATATAAAAGAAGTGTTTATATTTTACTAATTACAAACTAACTTTAATTTAGCACTTCCAAGTTGCCAAACTTGTGGAGCTCAATGCAGAATCGATTATTTGTGAAACCAATTATTTTTGTAACAAATTTAGCTGATATATTTTGTACGGATAGCTTTTTCAATTGTCCACTCTGTGTTTACAGTTCTTATAGGCCTACTTGTCTCTTTTCGTGGAAAGAACTTAACTTTGATTGACATTCTAATAGGAAATTGAAATGTTTAACCTATATGATAAGAGGATATGTATCAACAGGGATGTCAGTCATTGCTATTGAAATTATTCTTTATCTTGTAATAATTTCTGGTACCAACAAGAAATAGGTTTTATGAGATATGTCGATGATGTTAATGCCAACGACGTTTTGGAATATACGTTATATTGTTAAAGTAAGTCGATCGAATGCCAAACATTTGTATTCATAGTGGTTACTATTATTATCTATAGATCTTTACTGTAACTACCCATAATCGTTCTCTTCGCGGTTTCTATATTATATAGAATGTTGACATGCACTGTTCTATATATTCTATTGGAAAGAGATTAAATAAATGTTCCAATAAACATTTCGTAGCTATTGTATTCCCCTATCAATGAGATTTTTTTTAATATATGTTGAATATACTAACTTGCATGATGCATAATTTGTTTCGGAACATCTTGTGAAAAAAATGGGCTCAAAATAAAATATTATTCCACCTGTTCAATATAATTGAAACAAATTGAAAATGATGTATTCTTTGATATGCGAAAGCTACTAGTGGAGTATTGCATATCAGATATTGATATTTTGCGGGGGGTGTTGAATAAATTTTGATGAGCTGTTATAGATGATTGTCGTGTTTGCTGATCTCAACAAGCTTGTACTTCAGCGTGTAATAAAGCGTTTCTTCGCTTATTTCTAGAAGGAAATACAAATATCCTCATGAAATAATAGCTAGAAAAAAACATAAATGTTGCAATAAAACATTTACCCCTCTTATTTTATTGTTTTCCACAGCAGTAGGGATAGTGGTATTTTCCTCATCCGCCTAATCCTCTAACAACAAATTGAAAATGATATATTTTTTGACATGCCAAAAGAACTAGAAGAATATTGCATATCGGATATTTATATTCTGCAGGGTAATTCACCAGATTTTGATAAGCTTTTATAGATGATTGTCGAGTCTGTTTCTGAATGGAACTGGTAGCTAAAAAGACATATATGCCGCAATACAACATTTATTTCTTCAATTTTATTGCATTTCACAGCAGTAGAAATGTCATAGCATCTCTCAAAATGAATCAATATTTATTAACAAGACTCCAATTATTTACATTTACATTTTTTGAACATATACATTCAGATTTGATAATATAATTAACAATGATACAACATACATTTCTATTCCACATAGATTATTGTTTATACAGTAGCAACAAGTATTTTGACATATACCATTACCAATATTTAATAATTAAGGGATAATTTTTAATATTATTGTCAGCGAAATATCTTTCCATCAATATGCAACATTCCCAACATATACTGTCAGAAAACGATTAACTTTCTGACATAGAAATACGATAATTGTGAAATTACGTAATGTTTTCATACCCTTTTTACTAAGGGTGGAAGAAAAATTGAATATTAAACGAACTAATTGAACCCAGCAAATGAAATTTCACACATTTACAAGAAAGGGCATGTAACATGAAGTATCCTCAATTTTTATTATAGAATTTATTCATGCAATGAAAAAGTGTGACTCCATTCAACTTTTATGATGTTTGTCAACTGTAAATTTGGCGTAGCATACCCCTCACACTTTTATCAACAATAACCCCAAATGCTATTTTCATATCATGAAAACTCTTATAAAAGAAAAATGGAGATTAGAAAAATCTTTCGCTGTGAACCATTCAACTACATTGTGCTATAATTCCAATTGAATAATCAAAATTCATTATTAATTCATGGAAGATTCTCCATTAGTAGTAATATCATGTCCACATTTCAGGCATTTCTTTTTCGAACCATTTTCTCCAGTAGATATACAAAATACATTATCCACTGATTTTGAACGGTAATCTCGGGGCAAATATTTATTTTTGGGATCCTGGGCTTTTTCCTCTAACAAAAATTATATTACTCATGATTTTAAATGCAATTTGTGATTATAATTACTGAAAAAGTAAAATAAGGAGGGGGTGCATGTACTAGTCTGCCCCTCTCTTGTGCTGCTCATGAATTCCAATTTTTTTCTATTGTTTACTACTATAAATAGTTGAATGAGGTGAGGGGTGCAAATTTTTTTTGAAAACTCCATATTTTTGATTAATGGAAAAACGGACGGCCTTCAACATTTTTCAAGATAGAATATTTTGATAGCAACATATTTATCTGAAATATTGTTGTAAAAAAACTATACTTATACTATTTATTGTACAAAATTTGAACAAAATCAATTTTTGAAATGCAAGGTATAACAAGAAACTCGCACGTACTAGCCGATCAACAGTTATTCTGTTCATTAGTCTTTATATTTATTATTTGTGCAGTTAATTTTGATGTGTAAGCTTTTCTGCGAGTATGACTAGAAAACATCAAGGTAAGTACCTGATCTTTTATCGATATTATCTTCATTTTCGTCAATATTTTCGTCTTCAACAGGTGGTAAATGCACAATCCGACCTGGATCGGAATTTGGTCGAATTGCCATTTGTCCTACGATACCATGAACTAAATCCAAATGAGAATCCAGGGAAAATTGTTTTCCAGACATCAAAATGCCACGAATCCTCCGTCTCATTGCTGTAATCAAAAGCAACTATTGTTATTATTATTTTTTGAGAATGACCACAAATACCTAAAAAAAAATTATGGAATGTTCGGTACTTTCCTGGACTGTCCGGCGCTCCCAGCCTGAATTTGCTAAAAGTATTTGCGTATTCTTCCAAAATTTCTGACTGGTCGAAAATGGCCACAAAACTTCCGTTAACAATCTTTGGGGAATGTGGCGAGTTGGCCAAAAGAAGACTTGTTCCAAAATTTTCATTTTTTTGTCTAGTCTCTGCAAAATTCAAAATATGTTGCAATGAATACTTGAAGGAATTATTATTCTGTTTACCAGCAAGAGATATTTTCACCCTCGTAGCTTTCGTATCTTCAGCTGCCTCTTTCAAAATTTCTGTAGCAACAATTTTAATCTCATTCCAATCTTGTATTATATCATCGAGGGTAGTTCGCGGAGATGTTACAGTGAATCGAATAACGTATTTGTCTTTTAATGCAGCTGGAACACAATGGACGTTTCCTCTGGTGTTCATCCGTTTCAACAAACGTTCTGTGAGGATATTTTCGCCTTTGAGGCGAAAAACGACCATACCTAAATATCGTGCTGCTGGTATTTCGAATCGACTGTCAGCTAGAACAAGGGCCTCAAATTTTTGGGCCAAACGAACTCCCTGGAATCAAAATCACAATAAAGTCATGAGCCTCCAATTTTCACAACAGATCCAAATTTCACGCTGTGCCCTTGACCTTACATAAGAGTCTTACCTCTCTTATGTGCTTCTGGAGCCCTTTGATTCCATAATTTCTGATGACGAACCAGAGTTTAAGCGACCTAAATCTTCTGCTCAATGGGATCTGCCAATGCTTTGGACAAAAATTAATTTTATTTCAAGTAAAATATATTTAGAAAACATTTTTACCATATAGTCGATTGCTAATCCAGAATTTTCATGTTGTAAATACAAGGGCTCGACATTGAAAGTCCTGTGCAGGGCGCCACTGTTTCTCACCCTTTAAAACAAAATTATTATCGTAACTTTTTTCATATCTAAATATCAATACGTGAAGAGGAAGTTTTTTTAAAAATATTGCACGCACGAAGGAATATATGATTTGGTATACTTCAAGTTGATATGGAGAAGGAGTGCAGACTACATATATATAGGTGTCTTATTTTAATTTTTGTCTTTGGAATATCTCGAAAAGCGTACACCAAATGAAAAATGTGTGAAAATTTCGCTCTTACCACATGGCAGTACAATCAAAATGCACCAGGAGCCACTTCGAAGGATTGAACGCAATTGAATCAGCGTGATGTACCCCGGAAAGCCAATGCCGAAATTCCGGACATATAAATGCACTTCCTGCGTATGCAGCATCACAATGCAACCATAGTCCTTCCTGTCGACACAGGGGACCTAATTCTTCCAAATTATCGAAGGCGCAGGAACCTGTGGTTCCTAAAGTTGCACAAACCTGGAAATATTATCCGAGAATAAAATAGACACACGAAAACATATGATTTCACATTGGACTGTATTCGAAATACATCTTTTGAAGTTTAATGTATAATTAGTAGATTAGTAGTGGGGCTTCGGGACCATATTTCAAAATGGCCGTTCGCAACGCATGACGCGCATATCATCACCGAAAACCCAATTGAGAATTGTTTTGCACTTAATATTGAATTATTGAATGCACAGTTTGTATTCAGCAACGATGAGTGGCGTAGTTGCTCTCAGAATTGAAATTAAAATCAATTTATATTCAAGAAAACTAAAGATATTTCTTTTAATCCTTGAACCAACCAATTGAACTTTCCGCCCTATTCGTTGCTATACAGAGACATCTGCTGGCATATCAGAGTAATTGCGCGTACTTGGTAATCGGCTTACAGTCGGTCTATCAGCTCGCAACCGGCATTCCAGCCCTGCTAAATTAATTGGGAGGAAAAACAATCTTCTTAAATACAACTCCAAATCCCTCAGCGCACAATTAAAGACAAATCAGGATAAAATTGAATTATAAAGACAAGTGCGTACCCAAAAAGGAATCAATCCATTTTCGCGGTCCTTCTTGATCGCTTCCTGGAGCCTTTCTCCTCTCATAGACAAATTTTGGTCACTCTCTATGTACCTCATTTTTACCAGACCGATTAATCCGGCTTTTTCGACGCTAGAATGGGCTTGATCGGAACAATATGCCACCAAACGAGCATTAATTTCGACATCTTCCAGATTTGGATATGCTGTTTGATAATTTTGAATTGCTTGGCATCTACCCGCAAGGAGGCAAACTAATGTAGCCTCACTGGCTGTAGTCTAAAACCAGAAAATCTTTAATGTTAACACACTTTTTGCATGAATTAATTCACCTGAATGACTCCCCCTCCGGGGGAGTCATTTTTAGTGTGCAGAAATTCTTCGGGCAGTCCAATCATCTTGCCCAACCAATTCATAACTATTGTCTCCAGTTCTGTGCATGCGGGGCTGGAAGCCTGAAAGAAATCAATTTGAACGCAAGCCCGGCAGCGTGCTTCATTATTTTCTGCTGCATCTACTATTCTACTATTTTTGAGTGTTAAAATTTATTATTGTTCTTACCCAAGTGAATCCCAGGCAATTAACAGCATCAGCCAACATATCCCCTAGCATTGACGGGTAGCTGTTCAAGGCCGGGAAATAGGCATGCATGTGGGGGCTCTGCCAATGAGTAATTCCAGGCATTACGACTCTTTCAACATCGGCAATGATGTCCGCCCAAGGTTCGCCTTCTAATGGCGCACTTTCCGGTAATAATGAATGCATATAGCCGGGTTTAACAGAGGGGTAGACACGTCGATGGCGCACCCCTTCGAGGTAGTCTGCGATGTAGTCGACCATCTCTTTACCTGAAAATAATAATATTGTAGAAGCACCAATCATTTAATAAAACTGAAGAAGACTTTTTGTTGAATCCGGCACCCGCTGCGCGATCCAATAAACACCAATTCTGTCAAATAACACAATCAAAGACATTTTACAGTTCTATAAAATAGCTATTTACAAGTCAACTATATTGGAACGTGCGCATTCGAATTCAATTTACATCTATAAAATCAAGATTTATAACCCTGATGTGACAATATCCCTCAAAATCATTTCATTTAGTTGTTCGTTTCTTACCCCTTTTTCGATATTCAGCAGCGTCCATTGTCTGTAACAAAAAGTTAATCATTGAGTTACATCGGCGTTTCAAAATTACCAAAAGATCGTAAGCTATAAAACAAAATAAGTAATATTTACGTCCCGGCAAAAAAAATTGATTTTGCAAACCAAGTACTTATATGGCTTCATAATAATTGTATTTACACGTTAAACGTAACCCCAACTACAAATAAAAATGCATCTAGTCTAGAATTGAAGACATGCCTTTGGTTTCGAATAAATTTTACATTTCAGTGGGCACGAATCGATGAATTCTTTATCCTAAACAAACTAGAAATAGTTATGACAGTCAAAAAAACCTTGGGATTAAAAAATTCGCTATAGCATCCTTGATAGATATTTTACTCCGAAAATAATTTAAGCTAATTATAATTTGTTTTGGCTGCCTTTTTTAAGGATTCAGTTGACAGTTTTTAGTGTTTTATATCAGAAATTAGTTACACAAGGTTAGTTCTTTAATCCTGTTTAGTTTAACATTAATTTGATCCTTTCAAGGACAAAGGGCACTACTTGAAAACAAATATATTGCATAATTTATTATTGAAAATAACAATGACCAATATCAAAAAAAATTCAAAAATCTGATCAAAATTCTGCTACCCTAGTAAAGATACATAGATCCTACCTGATAATCACAGACAAACAATACACTATCAGTAAAACAATAGAATACTGTGCGATATCAACAAGTGACAGTATCCTTTTTATAGGCTTCCAGCACATCCTCCTACTCCTGGAAATCAATTTTGATATTTTCTGTTAGCTATTTCTTGGGGTGCAAATTAAAGAAATATCAAACAAGATTCCAGGGGGTATTCTTTTTGCACATGCGTTGTGAATATATACAATCATTTAACTAAAGTTAACTGAGGATCATAAATAGTGTCAATATCTCTTATTGTAGCTTTTAGAACTGATATTGTATAATGAGAAAGTCATTATAAAATCTGTTGGAGCATTGAAATATTGGAACAATATTTCCAGAAAATAATAGGCCCCAGAGAGTAATTTTTTGTACTTCATTACTGAGAGATTTGCTTTATTTTATTGAAGATTTATTAGTTTCTCATTTTAATGATTGAAAAATAATTACTTGTTTTTAATCGCTTTGAAATTTTATACAGAAATAGAACTTGGGATGCCTGATCGATAGGTGCCATTGGTATTTGATTATCTCAATTATTGATATGATAATTTCATTACCCGCTTTTACCATCGCTTCCGCCTAGCATTTTTTGATTGTTCATATCTTGAGAACATTCCTTCGGACACAATTTTTTTCTTGAGTTCCGTAATCTTAATGTATAGAACTATATAATTTCATGCAGAGCCCCAAGAATTTTTTCGTATAAAATCCGTATTTGTCATCCAATCGCTTTGAAATTTGGAACACGGATAGTACCTAGGACGCCCAATCAACTTTTGATTTTGACATTCACGTATCCCGGATATTAATATGATAATTCCATTCCCCGCTTCCACCACCGCTTCCGGCTAACATTTTAAAATTGTTCATATCTCGAGAACTATTCTTCCGACACAATTTTGTCTTCGAGTTTCGTAGTCTACTTGAATTGAACCAAATGATTTCATGCCAAACTCAGAATATTTCGGTTGGAAAATTTGAGCAATTTTTTATCACGGCTGATTCCTTGGTGTTAATACCAGATTATGTCTATTCTCAGATATTTCCTTATAAAATCCGTATTTGTTGTGCAATCGCTTTGAAATTTGGAACACAAATAGGAGATAGGATGCCTAATCGATTTTTGTTATTGGCATTAAGAAGCCTTGCTGATTCATATGATAATTTCGTTCTCCGCTTCCACCTCCGCTTCCGGCTAACATTTTAAAATTGGTCATATCTCAAGAATTATCCTTCCGGCACAATTTTCTCTTCGAGTTTCGTAGTCTTTTTGAATTGAACCATATAATTTCATGCCAAACTCAGAATATTTCGGTTGGAAAATTTGAGCAATCTTTGTTATGGCTGATTCCTTGGTGTAAATTCCAGATTATGTCTATTCTAAGATATTTCCCTATAAAATCCGTATTTGTTGTCCAATCGCTTTGAAATTTGGAACAAAAATAGTACATAGGATGCCTAATCGATATTCACTATTGATATTCAGGAGCCTCGACTATTTATATGATAATTTCGTTCTCCGCTTCCACCACCGCTTTCAGCTAACATTTTAAAATTGGTCATATCTCGAGAATTATTCTTCCGGCACAATTTTCTCTTCGAGTTTCGTAGTCCTCTTGAAATAAACCATATGATTTCATGCCAAACTCAGAATATTTCGGTTGGAAAATTTGAGCAATTTTTGTTATGGCTGATTCCTTGGTGTTAATTCCAGATTATGTCTATTCTCAGATATTTCCCTATGAAATCCGTATTTGTTGTCCAGTCGCTTTGAAATTTGGAACACAAATAGAAGATAGGATGCCCAATCGATTTTCGCTATTGATATTCAGAGGCCTCGATTATTTATATGATGATTTCGTTCTCCGCTTCCACCACCGCTTTCGGCTAACATCTCAAAATTGGTCATATCTTGAGAATTATTCTTCCCGCACAATTTTCTCTCCAAGTTTTGTAGTCTTCTTGAATTAAACCATATGATTTCATGCCAAACTTAGAATATTTCGGTTGGAAAATTTGAGCAATTTTTGTTATGGCTGATTCTCTGGTGTTAATTCCAGATTATATCTATTCTCAGATATTTCCCTATTAAATCCGTATTTGATGTCCAATCGCTTCGAAATTTGGAACAAAAATAGTAGATAGGATGCCTAATCGATTTTCGCTATAGATATTCAGAGGCCCTGATTATTTATATGATAATTTCGTTCTCCGCTTCCACCTCCGCTTTCAGCTAACATTTCAAAATTGGTCATATCTTGAGAATTATTCTTTCGGCACAATTTTCTCTTCGAGTTTCGTAGTCTTCTTGAATTGAACCATATGATTTCATGCCAAACTCAGAATATTTCGGTTGGAAAATTTGAGCAATTTTTGTTATGGCTGATTCCCTGGTGTTAATTCCAGATTAAGTCTATTCTCAGATATTTCTCTATAAAATCCGTATTTGTTGTCCAATCACTTTGAAATTCGGAACACGAATAGTAGATAGGATGCCCAATTGATTTTTGCTATTGATATTCAGGGGCCCCGATTATTTATATGATAATTTCGTTCTCCGCTTCCACCTCCGCTTTCGGCTTACATTTCAAAATTGGTCATATCTTGAGAATTATTCTTTCGGCACAATTTTCTCTTCGAGTTTCGTAGTCTTCTTGAATTAAACCATATGATTTCATGCCAAACTCAGAATATTTCAGTTGGAAAATTTGAGCAATTTTTGTTATGGCTGATTCTCTGGTGTTAATTCCAGATTATGTCTATTCTAAGATATTTCCCTATAAAATCCGTATTTGATGTCCAATCGCTTTGAAATTTGGAACAAAGATAGTAGATAGGATGCCTAATCGATTTTCGCTATTGATATTCAGAGGCCTTGATTATTTATATGATAATTTCGTTCTCCGCTTCCACCACCGCTTTCGGCTAACATTGCAAAATTGGTCATATCTTGAGAATTATTCTTTCGGCACAATTTTCTCTTCGAGTTTCGTAGTCTTCTTGAATTAAACCATATGATTTCATGCCAAACTCAGGATATTTCAGTTGGAAAATTTGAGCAATTTTTGTTATGGCTGATTCTCTGGTGTTAATTCCAGATTATGTTTATTCTCAGTTATTTCCCTATAAAATCCGTATTTGATGTCCAATCGCTTTGAAATTTTGAACAAAAATAGTAGATAGGATGCCTAATCGATTTTTGCTATTGATATTCAGAGGCCCTGACTATTTATATGATAATTTCGTTCTCCGCTTCCACCTCCGCTTTCGGCTAACATTGCAAAATTGGTCATATCTTGAGAATTATTCTTTCGGCACAATTTGCTCTTCGAGTTTCGTAGTCTTCTTGAATTGAACCATATGATTTCATGCCAAACTCAGAATATTTCGGTTGGAAAATTTGAGCAATTTTTGTTATGGCTGATTCTCTGGTGTTAATTCCAGATTATGTCTATTCTCAGATATCCACCTATAAAATCCGTATTTGATGTCCAATCGCTTTGAAATTTGGAACAAAAATAGTAGATAGGATGCCTAATCGATTTTCGCTATTGATATCCAGGGGCCTTGATTATTCATATGATAATTTCGTTCTCCGCTTCCACCACCGCTTTCGGCTAACTTTGCAAAATTGGTCATATCTTGAGAATTATTCTTCCGGCAATATTCTCTCTTAGAGTTTCGTAGTCTTCTTTAATTAAACCATATGATTTCATGCCAAATTCAGGATATTTCGGTTGGAAAATTTGAGCAATTTTTGTTAAGGCTGATTCCTTGGTGTTAATTCCAGATTATGTCTATTCTCAGATATTTCCCTATAAAATCCGTATTTGTTGTCCAATCGCTCTGAAATTTGGAACAAAAATAGTAGATAGGATGCCTAATCGATTTCCGCTATTGATATCCAGGGGCCTCGATTATTTATATGATAATTTAGTACTCCGCTTCCACCTCCGCTTTCGGCTAACATTTTTAAATTGGTCATATCTCGAGAATTATTCTTCCTTCACAATTTTCTCTTCGAGTTTCGTAGTCTTCTTGAATTAAACCATATGATTTTATGCCAAACTCAGAATATTTTGGTTGGAAAATTTGAGCAATTTTTGTTATGGCTGATACCTTGGTGTTAATTCCAGATTATGTCTATTCTCAGATATTTCCCTATAAAATCCGTATTTGTTGTCCAATCGCTCTGAAATTTAGAACAAAAATAGAAGATAGGATGCCTAATCGATTTTCGCTATCGATATTCAGGGGCCCCGATTATCTATATGAAAATTTCGTTCTCCGCTTCCACCTCCGCTTCCGGCTAACATTTTAAAATTGGTCATATCTCAAGAATTATTCTTCCGGCACAATTTTCTCTTCGAGTTCCGTAGTCTTCTTGAATTGAACCATATGATTTCATGCCAAACTCGGAATATTTTGGTTGGAAAATTTTAGCAATTTTTGTTATGGCTGATTCCTTGGTTCTAATTCCAGATTATGTCTATTCTCAGATATTTCCCTATAAAATCCGTATTTGTTGTCCAATCGCTCTTAAATTTGGAACAAAAATAGTAGATAGGATGTCTAATCGATTTCCGCTATTGATATTCAGATGCCTCGAATATTTATATGATAATTTAGTTCTCCGCTTCCACCTCCGCTTTCGGCTAACATTTTTAAATTGGTCATATCTCGAGAATTATTCTTCCGGCACAATTTTCTCTTCGAGTTTCGTAGTCTTCTTGAGTTAAACCATATGATTTCATGCTAAACTCAGAATATTTCGGTTGGAAAATTTGAGCAATTTTTTTTATGGCTGATTCCTTGGTGTTAATTCCAGATTATGTCTATTCTCAGATATTTCCCTATAAAATCCGTATTTGTTGTCCAATCGCTCTTAAATTGGGAACAAAAATAGCAGATAGGATGCCTAATCGATATCCGCTATTGATATTCAGGGGCCCCGATTATTTATATGATAATTTAGTTCTCCGCTTCCACCGCCGCTTTCGGCTAACATTTTTAAATTGGTCATGTCTCGAGAATTATTCTTCCTTCACAATTTTCTCTTCAAGTTTCGTAGTCTTCTTGAATTAGACCATATGATTTCATGCCAAACTCAGAATATTTTGGTTGGAAAATTTGAGCAATTTTTGTTATGGCTGATTCCTTGGTGTTAATTCCAGATTATGTCTATTCTCAGATATTTCCCTATAAAATCCGTATTTGTTGTCCAATCGCTCTTAAATTTGGAACAAAAATAGTAGATAGGATGCCTAATCGATTCCCGCTATTGATATTCAGGGGCCCCGATTATTCATATGATTATTTAGTTCTCCGCTTCCACCTCCGCTTTCGGCTAACATTTTTAAATTGGTCATATCTCGAGAATTATTCTTCCGGCACAATTTTTTCTTCGAGTTTCGTAGTCTTTTTGAATTAAACCATATGATTTCATGCTAAACTCAGAATATTTTGGTTGGAAAATTTGAGCAATTTTTGTTATGGCTGATTCCTTGGTGTTAATTCCAGATTATGTCTATTCTCAGATATTTCTCTATAAAATCCGTATTTGTTGTCCAATCGCTCTGAAATTTAGAACAAAAATAGAAGATAGGATGCCTAATCGATTTCCGCTATTGATATTTAGATGCCTCGAATATTTATATGATAATTTAGTTCTCCGCTTCCACCTCCGCTTTCGGCTAACATTTTTAAATTGGTCATATCTCGAGAATTATTCTTCCGGCACAATTTTCTCTTCGAGTTTCGTAGTCTTTTTGAATTAAACCATATGATTCCATGCTAAACTCAGAATATTTCGGTTGGAAAATTTGAGCAATTTTTGTTATGGCTGATTCCTTGGTGTTAATTCCAGATTATGTCTATTCTCAGGTATTTCTCTATAAAATCCGTATTTGTTGTCCAATCGCTCTGAAATTTAGAACAAAAATAGAAGATAGGATGCCTAATCGATTTCCGCTATTGATATTTAGATGCCTCGATTATTTATATGATAATTTAGTTCTCCGCTTCCACCTCCGCTTTCGGCTAACATTTTTAAATTGGTCATATCTCGAGAATTATTCTTCCGGCACAATTTTTTCTTCGAGTTTCGTAGTCTTTTTGAATTAAACCATATGATTTCATGCTAAACTCAGAATATTTCGGTTGGAAAATTTGAGCAATTTTTGTTATGGCTGATTCCTTGGTGTTAATTCCAGATTATGTCTATTCTCAGATATTTCCCTATAAAATCCGTATTTGTTGTCCAATCGCTCTTAAATTTGGAACAAAAATAGTAGATAGGATGCCTAATCGATTCCCGCTATTGATATTCAGGGGCCCCGATTATTCATATGATTATTTAGTTCTCCGCTTCCACCTCCGCTTTCGGCTAACATTTTTAAATTGGTCATATCTCGAGAATTATTCTTCCGGCACAATTTTTTCTTCGAGTTTCGTAGTCTTTTTGAATTAAACCATATGATTTCATGCTAAACTCAGAATATTTCGGTTGGAAAATTTGAGCAATTTTTGTTATGGCTGATTCCTTGGTGTTAATTCCAGATTATGTCTATTCTCAGATATTTCTCTATAAAATCCGTATTTGTTGTCCAATCGCTCTGAAATTTAAAACAAAAATAGAAGATAGGATGCCTAATCGATTTCCGCTATTGATATTTAGATGCCTCGAATATTTATATGATAATTTAGTTCTCCGCTTCCACCTCCGCTTTCGGCTAACATTTTTAAATTGGTCATATCTCGAGAATTATTCTTCCGGCACAATTTTCTCTTCGAGTTTCGTAGTCTTTTTGAATTAAACCATATGATTTCATGCTAAACTCAGAATATTTCGGTTGGAAAATTTGAGCAATTTTTGTTATGGCTGATTCCTTGGTGTTAATTCCAGATTATGTCTATTCTCAGATATTTCCCTATAAAATCCGTATTTGTTGTCCAATCGCTCTGAAATTTGGAACAAAAATAGTAGATAGGATCTCTAATCGATTTCCGCTATTGATATTCAGAGGCCTTGATTATTTATATGATAATTTAGTTCTTCGCTTCCACCTCCGCTTTCGGCTAACATTTCAAAATTGGTCATATCTTGAGAATTATTCTTCCGGCACAATTTTCTCTTCAAGTTCCGTTGTCTTCTTGAATTGAACCATATGATTTCATGCCAAACTCGGAATATTTTGGTTGGAAAATTTGAGCAATTTTTGTTATGACTGATTCCTTGGTGTTAATTCCAGATTATGTCTATTCTCAGATATTTCCCTATAAAATCCGTATTTGTTGTCCAATCGCTCTGAAATTTGGAACAAAAATAGTAGATAGGATGCCTAATCGATTTCCGCTATTGATATCCAGGGGCCTCGATTATTTATATGATAATTTAGTACTCCGCTTCCACCTCCGCTTTCGGCTAACATTTTTAAATTGGTCATATCTCGAGAATTATTCTTCCTTCACAATTTTCTCTTCGAGTTTCGTAGTCTTCTTGAATTAAACCATATGATTTTATGCCAAACTCAGAATATTTTGGTTGGAAAATTTGAGCAATTTTTGTTATGGCTGATACCTTGGTGTTAATTCCAGATTATGTCTATTCTCAGATATTTCCCAATAAAATCCGTATTTGTTGTCCAATCGCTTTGAAATTTGGAACAAAAATAGTAGATAGGATGCCTAATCGATTTTCGCTATCGATATTCAGGGGCCCCGATTATCTATATGAAAATTTCGTTCTCCGCTTCCACCTCCGCTTCCGGCTAACATTTTAAAATTGGTCATATCTCAAGAATTATTCTTCCGGCACAATTTTCTCTTCGAGTTCCGTAGTCTTCTTGAATTGAACCATATGATTTCATGCCAAACTCGGAATATTTTGGTTGGAAAATTTGAGCAATTTTTGTTATGGCTGATTCCTTGGTTCTAATTCCAGATTATGTCTATTCTCAGATATTTCCCTATAAAATCCGTATTTGTTGTCCAATCGCTCTGAAATTTGGAACAAAAATGATAGATAGGATGCCCAATCGATTTCCGCTATTGATATTCAGGGGCCTTGATTATTTATATGATAATTTGCTCTCCGCTTCCGCCTCCGCTTTCGGCTAACATTTTTAAATTGGTCATATCTCGAGAATTATTCTTCCGGCACAATTTTCTCTTCAAGTTCCGTAGTCTTCTTGAATTAAACCATATGATTTCATGCCAAACCCAGAATATTTCGGTTGGAAAATTTGAGCTATTCTTGTTATGGCTGATTCCTTGGTGTTAATTCCAGATTATGTCTATTCTCAGATATTTCCCTATAAAATCCGTATTTGTTGTCCAATCGCTCTGAAATTTGGAACAAAAATAGAAGATAGGATGCCTAATCGATTTCCGCTATTGATATTTAGGGGCCTTGATTATTTATATGATAATTTAGTTCTCCGCTTCCACCGCCGCTTTCGGCTAACATTTTTAAATTGGTTATATCTCGAGAATTATTCTTCCGGCACAATTTTCTCTCCGAGTTCCGTAGTCTTCTTGAATTAAACCATATGATTTCATGCCAAACCCAGAATATTTCGGTTGGAAAATTTGAGCTATTTTTGTTATGGCTGATTCCTTGGTGTTTATTCCAGATTATGTCTATTCTCAGATATTTCTCTATGAAATCCGTATTTGTTGTCCAATCGCTTTGAAATTTGGAACACAAATAGTAGATAGGATGCCTAAGCGATTTTCGCTATTGATATTCAGGGGCCTCGATTATTTATATGATAATTTAGTTCTCCGCTTCCACCACCGCTTTCGGCTAACATTTTTAAATTGGTCATATCTCGAGAATTATTCTTCCGGCACAATTTTCTCTTCGAGTTTCGTAGTCTCCTTGAATTAAATCATATGATTTCATGCCAAACTCAGAATATTTTGGTTGGAAAATTTGAGCAATTTTTGTTATGGCTGATTCCTTGGTGTTAATTCCAGATTATGTCTATTCTCAGATATTTCCCTATAAAATCCGTATTTGTTGTCCAATCGCTCTGAAATTTGGAACAAAAATAGTAGATAGGATGCCTAATCGATTTCTGCTATCGATATTCAGACGTCTTGATTATTTATATGATAATTCAGTTCTCCGCTTCCACCTCCGCTTTCGGCTAACATTTTTAAATTGGTTATATCTCGAGAATTATTCTTCCGGCACAATTTTCTCTTCGAGTTTCGTAGTCTTCTTGAATTAAATCATATGATTTCATGCCAAACTCAGAATATTTTGGTTGGAAAATTTGAGCTATTTTTGTTATGGCTGATTCCTTGGTGTTTATTCCAGATTATGTCTATTCTCAGATATTTCTCTATGAAATCCGTATTTGTTGTCCAATCGCTTTGAAATTTGGAACACAAATAGTAGATACGATGCCTAAGCGATTTTTGCTATTGATATTCAGGGGCCTTGATTATTTTTATGATAATTTAGTTCTCCGCTTCCACCACCGCTTTCGGCTAACATTTTTAAATTGGTCATATCTCGAGAATTATTCTTCCGGCACAATTTTCTCTTCGAGTTTCGTAGTCTTCTTGAATTGAATCATATGATTTCATGCCAAACTCAGAATATTTTGGTTGGAAAATTTGAGCAATTTTTGTTATGGCTGATTCCTTGGTGTTAATTCCAGATTATGTCTATTCTCAGATATTTCCCTATAAAATCCGTATTTGTTGTCCAATCGCTCTGAAATTTGGAACAAAAATAGTAGATAGGATGCCTGATCTATTTTCGCTATTGATATTCAGGGGCCTCGATTATTTATATGATAATTTAGTTCTCCGCTTCCACCTCCGCTTTCGGCTAACATTTTTAAATTGGTCATATCTCGAGAATTATTCTTCCGGCATAATTTTCTCTTCGAGTTTCGTAGTCTTCTTGAATAAAACCATATGATTTCATGCTAAACTCAGAATATTTCGGTTGGAAAATTTGAGCAATTTTTGTTATGGCTGATTCCTGGGTGTTAATTCCAGATTATGTCTATTCTCAGATATTTCCCTATAAAATCCGTATTTGTGGTCCAATCGCTCTGAAATTTGGAACAAAAATAGTAGATAGGATGCCTAATCGATTTTCGCTATTGATATTCAGGGGCCTCGATTATTTATATGATAATTTAGTTCTCCGCTTCCACCTCCGCTTTCGGCTAACATTTTTAAATTGGTCATATCTCGAGAGTTATTCTTCCGGCACAATTTTCTCTTCGAGTTTCGTAGTCTTCTTGAATTAAATCATATGATTTCATGCCAAACTCAGAATATTTTGGTTGGAAAATTTGAGCTATTTGTTATGGCTGATTCCTTGGTGTTAATTCCAGATTATGTCTATTCTCAGATATTTCCCTATAAAATCCGTATTTGTTGTCCAATCGCTCTGAAATTTGGAACAAAGATAGTAGATAGGATGCCTAATCGATTTCCGCTATTGATATTCAGGTGCCTAGATTATTTATATGATAATTTAGCTCTCCGCTTCCACCTCCGCTTTCGGCTAACATTTTTAAATTGGTCATATCTCGAGAATTATTCTTCCGGCACAATTTCCTCTTCAAGTTTCGTAGTCTTCTTGAATTAAACCATATGATTTCATGCTGAACTCAGAATATTTCACCTGGAAAATTTGAGCAATTTTTGTTAAGGCTGATTCCTTGGTGTTAATTCCAGATTATGTCTATTCTCAGATATTCCCCTATAAAATCCGTATTTGTTGTCCAATCGCTCTGAAATTTGGAACAAAAATAGTAGATAGGATGCCTGATCGATTTCTGCTATTGATATTCAGAGGCCTAGATTATTTATATGATAATTCAGTTCTCCGCTCCCACCTCCGCTTTCGGCTAACATTTTTAAATTGGTCATATCTCGAGAATTATTCTTCCGGCACAATTTTCTCTCCGAGTTCCGTAGTCTTCTTGAATTAAACCATATGATTTCATGCCAAACTCTGAATATTTCAGTTGGAAAATTTGAGCAATTTTTGTTATGGCTGATTCCTTGGTGTTAATTCCAGATTATGTCTATTCTCAGATATTTCTCTATGAAATCCGTATTTGTTGTCCAATCGCTTTGAAATTTGGAACACAAATAGTAGATACGATGCCTAAGCGATTTTTGCTATTGATATTCAGGGGCCTTGATTATTTTTATGATAATTTAGTTCTCCGCTTCCACCACCGCTTCCGGCTAACATTTTTAAATTGGTCATATCTCGAGAATTATTCTTCCGGCACAATTTTCTCTTCGAGTTTCGTAGTCTTCTTGAATTAAATCATATGATTTCATGCCAAACTCATAATATTTTGGTTGGAAAATTTGAGCTATTTTTGTTATGGCTGATTCCTTGGTGTTGATTCCAGATTATGTCTATTCTCAGATATTTCTCTATGAAATCCGTATTTGTTGTCAAATCGCTCTGAAATTTGGAACAAAAATAGTAGATAGGATGCCTAATCGATTTCTGCTATTGATATTCAGATGCCTCGATTATTTATATGATAATTTAGTTCTCCGCTTCCACCTCCGCTTCCAGCTAACATTTTTAAATTGGTCATATCTCGAGAATTATTCTTCCGGCACAATTTTCTCTTCGAGTTCCGTAGTCTTCTTGAATTAAACCATATGATTTCATGCCAAACTCATAATATTTTGGTTGGAAAATTTGAGCTATTTTTGTTATGGCTGATTCCTTGGTGTTTATTCCAGATTATGTCTATTCTCAGATATTTCTCTATGAAATCCGTATTTGTTGTCCAATCGCTTTGAAATTTGGAACACAAATAGTAGATACGATGCCTAAGCGATTTTTGCTATTGATATTCAGGGGCCTTGATTATTTTTATGATAATTTAGTTCTCCGCTTCCACCACCGCTTTCGGCTAACATTTTTAAATTGGTCATATCTCGAGAATTATTCTTCCGGCACAATTTTCTCTTCGAGTTTCGTAGTCTTCTTGAATTGAATCATATGATTTCATGCCAAACTCAGAATATTTTGGTTGGAAAATTTGAGCAATTTTTGTTATGGCTGATTCCTTGGTGTTAATTCCAGATTATGTCTATTCTCAGATATTTCCCTATAAAATCCGTATTTGTTGTCCAATCGCTCTGAAATTTGGAACAAAAATAGTAGATAGGATGCCTGATCTATTTTCGCTATTGATATTCAGGGGCCTCGATTATTTATATGATAATTTAGTTCTCCGCTTCCACCTCCGCTTTCGGCTAACATTTTTAAATTGGTCATATCTCGAGAATTATTCTTCCGGCATAATTTTCTCTTCGAGTTTCGTAGTCTTCTTGAATAAAACCATATGATTTCATGCTAAACTCAGAATATTTCGGTTGGAAAATTTGAGCAATTTTTGTTATGGCTGATTCCTGGGTGTTAATTCCAGATTATGTCTATTCTCAGATATTTCCCTATAAAATCCGTATTTGTGGTCCAATCGCTCTGAAATTTGGAACAAAAATAGTAGATAGGATGCCTAATCGATTTTCGCTATTGATATTCAGGGGCCTCGATTATTTATATGATAATTTAGTTCTCCGCTTCCACCTCCGCTTTCGGCTAACATTTTTAAATTGGTCATATCTCGAGAGTTATTCTTCCGGCACAATTTTCTCTTCGAGTTTCGTAGTCTTCTTGAATTAAATCATATGATTTCATGCCAAACTCAGAATATTTTGGTTGGAAAATTTGAGCTATTTGTTATGGCTGATTCCTTGGTGTTAATTCCAGATTATGTCTATTCTCAGATATTTCCCTATAAAATCCGTATTTGTTGTCCAATCGCTCTGAAATTTGGAACAAAGATAGTAGATAGGATGCCTAATCGATTTCCGCTATTGATATTCAGGTGCCTAGATTATTTATATGATAATTTAGCTCTCCGCTTCCACCTCCGCTTTCGGCTAACATTTTTAAATTGGTCATATCTCGAGAATTATTCTTCCGGCACAATTTCCTCTTCAAGTTTCGTAGTCTTCTTGAATTAAACCATATGATTTCATGCTGAACTCAGAATATTTCACCTGGAAAATTTGAGCAATTTTTGTTAAGGCTGATTCCTTGGTGTTAATTCCAGATTATGTCTATTCTCAGATATTCCCCTATAAAATCCGTATTTGTTGTCCAATCGCTCTGAAATTTGGAACAAAAATAGTAGATAGGATGCCTGATCGATTTCTGCTATTGATATTCAGAGGCCTAGATTATTTATATGATAATTCAGTTCTCCGCTCCCACCTCCGCTTTCGGCTAACATTTTTAAATTGGTCATATCTCGAGAATTATTCTTCCGGCACAATTTTCTCTCCGAGTTCCGTAGTCTTCTTGAATTAAACCATATGATTTCATGCCAAACTCTGAATATTTCAGTTGGAAAATTTGAGCAATTTTTGTTATGGCTGATTCCTTGGTGTTAATTCCAGATTATGTCTATTCTCAGATATTTCCCTATGAAATCCGTATTTGTTGTCCAATCGCTTTGAAATTTGGAACACAAATAGTAGATACGATGCCTAAGCGATTTTTGCTATTGATATTCAGGGGCCTTGATTATTTTTATGATAATTTAGTTCTCCGCTTCCACCACCGCTTTCGGCTAACATTTTTAAATTGGTCATATCTCGAGAATTATTCTTCCGGCACAATTTTCTCTTCGAGTTTCGTAGTCTTCTTGAATTAAATCATATGATTTCATGCCAAACTCATAATATTTTGGTTGGAAAATTTGAGCTATTTTTGTTATGGCTGATTCCTTGGTGTTGATTCCAGATTATGTCTATTCTCAGATATTTCTCTATGAAATCCGTATTTGTTGTCAAATCGCTCTGAAATTTGAAACAAAAATAGTAGATAGGATGCCTAATCGATTTCTGCTATTGATATTCAGATGCCTCGATTATTTATATGATAATTTAGTTCTCCGCTTCCACCTCCGCTTCCAGCTAACATTTTTAAATTGGTCATATCTCGAGAATTATTCTTCCGGCACAATTTTCTCTTCGAGTTCCGTAGTCTTCTTGAATTAAACCATATGATGTCATGCCAAACTCAGAATATTTCGGATGGAAAATTTAAGCAATGTTTGTTATGGCTGATTCCTTGGTGTTAATCCCAGATTATGTCTATTCTCAGATATTCCCCTATGAAATCCGTATTTGTTGTCCAATCGCTCTGAAATTTGGAACAAAAATAGTAGATAGGATGCCTAATCGATTTTCGATATTGATATTCAGATGCCTCGATTATTTATATGATAATTCCGTTCTCCGCTTCCACCTCCGATTCCGGCAAACATTTTAAAATTGGTCATATCTCGAGAGTTATTTTTCCGGCACCATTTTCTCTTCGAGTTCCGCAGTCTTCTTGAATTAAACCATATGATTTCATGCCAAACTCAGATTATTTCGGTTGGAAAATTTGAGCAATTTTTGTTATGGCTGATTCCTTGGTGTTAATTCCAGATTATGTCTATTCTCAGATATTTCCCTATAAAATCCGTATTTGTTGTCCAATCGCTCTGAAATTTGGAACAAAAATAGTAGATAGGATGTCCAATCGATTTCCGCTATTGATATTCAGATGCCTCGATTATTTATATGATAATTTAGTTCTCCGCTTCCACCGCCGCTTTCGGCTAACGTTTTTAAATTGGTCATATCTCGAGAATTATTCTTCCGGCACAATTTTCTCTTCGAGTTCCGTAGTCTTCTTGAATTGAACCATATGATTTCATGCTAAACTCAGAATATTTCGGTTGGAAAATTTGAGCAATTTTTGTTATGGCTGATTCCTTGGTGTTAATTCCAGATTATATCTATTCTCAGATATTTCCCTATAAAATCCGTATTTGTTGTCCAATCGCTCTGAAATTTGGAACAAAGATAGTAGATAGGATGCCTAATCGATTTCCGCTATTGATATTCAGGTGCCTAGATTATTTATATGATAATTTAGTTCTCCGCTTCCACCTCCGCTTTCGGCTAACATTTTTAAATTGGTCATATCTCGAGAATTATTCTTCCGGCACAATTTTCTCTTCGAGTTTCGTAGTCTTCTTGAATTAAACCATATGATTTCATGCTAAACTCAGAATATTCCGGTTGGAAAATTTGAGCAATTTTTGTTATGGCTGATTCCTTGGTGTTAATTCCAGATTATGTCTATTCTCAGATATTCCCCTATAAAATCCTTATTTGTTGTCCAATCGCTCTGAAATTTTGGACAAAAATAGTAGATAGGATGCCTGATCGATTTCTGCTATTGATATTCAGAGGCCTAGATTATTTATATGATAATTTAGTTCTCCGCTCCCACCTCCGCTTTCGGCTAACATTTTTAAATTGGTCATATCTCGAGAATTATTCTTCCAGCACAATTTTCTCTCCGAGTTTCGTAGTCTTCTTGAATCAAACCATATGATTTCATGCCAAACTCAGAATATTTCGGTTGGAAAATTTGAGCAATTTTTGTTATGGCTGATTCCTTGGTGTTAATTCCATATTATGTCTATTCTCAGATATTTCTCTATGAAATCCGTATTTGTTGTCCAATCGCTCTGAAATTTGGAACAAGAATAGTAGATAGGATGCCTAATCGATTTCCGCTATTGATATTCAGAGGCCTCGATTATTTATATGATAATTTAGTTCTCCGCTTCCACCTCCGCTTTCAGCTAACATTTTTAAATTGGTCATATTTCGAGAATTATTCTTCCGGCACAATTTTCTCTTCGAGTTTCGTAGTCTTCTTGAATTAAACCATATGATATCATGCCAAACTCAGAATATTTTGGTTGGAAAATTTGAGCAATTTTTGTTATGGCTGATTCCTTGGTGTTAATTCCAGATTATGTCTATTCTCAGATATTTCCCTATGAAATCCGTATTTGTTGTCCAATCGCTCTGAAATTTGGAACAAAAATAGAAGATAGGATGCCTAATCGATTTCTGCTATTGATATCCAGGGGCCTTGATTATTTATATGATAATTTAGTTCTCCGCTTCCACCTCCGCTTTCGGCTAACATTTTTAAATTGGTCATATCTCGAGAATTATTCTTCCGGCACAATTTTCTCTTCGAGTTTCGCAGTCTTCTTGAATTAAACTATATGATTTCATGCCAAACCCAGAATATTTCGGTTGGAAAATTTGAGCTATTCTTGTTATGGCTGATTCCTTGATGTTAATTCCAGATTATGTCTATTCTCAGATATTTCCCTATGAAATCCGTATTTGTTGTCAAATCGCTCTGAAATTTGGAACAAAAATAGAAGATATGCCTAATCGATTTCAGCTATTGATATTCAGAGGCCTCAATTATTTATATGATAATTTAGTTCTCCGCTTCCACCTCCGCTTCCGGCTAACATTTTTAAATTGGTTATATCTCGAGAATTATTCTTCCGGCACAATTTTCTCTTCGAGTTCCGTAGTCTTCTTGAATTAAACCATATGATTTCATGCCAAACCCAGAATATTTCGGTTGGAAAATTTGAGCTATTCTTGTTATGGCTGATTCCTTGGTGTTAATTCCAGATTATGTCTATTCTCAGATATTTCCCTATAAAATCCGTATTTGTTGTCCAATCGCTCTGAAATTTGGAACAAAAATGGTAGATAGGATGCCTAATCGATTTCCGCTATCAATATTCAGAGGCCTCGATTATTTATATGATAATTTAGTTCTCCGCTTCCACCTCCGCTTTCGGCTAACATTTTTAAATTGGTCATATCTCGAGAAATATTCTTCCGGCACAATTTTCTCTTCGTGTTTCGTAGTCTTCTTTAATTAAGCCATATGATTTCATGCTAAACTCAGAATATTTCGGTTGGAAAATTCAAGCAATTTTTGTTATGGCTGATTCCTTGGTGTTAATTCCAGATTATGTCTATTCTCAGATATTTCTCTATGAAATCCGTATTTGTTGTCCAATCGCTCTGAAATTTGGAGCAAAAATAGTAGATAGGATGCCTAATCGATTTCCGCTATTGATATTTAGATGCCTCAATTATTTATATGATAATTTAGTTCTCCGCTTCCACCTCCGCTTTCAGCTAACATTTTTAAATTGGTCATATTTCGAGAATTATTCTTCCGGCACAATTTTCTCTTCGAGTTTCGTAGTCTTCTTGAATTGAACCATATGATATCATGCCAAACTCAGAATATTTTGGTTGGAAAATTTGAGCAATTTTTGTTATGGCTGATTCCTTGGTGTTAATTCCAGATTATGTCTATTCTCAGATATTTCTCTATGAAATCCGTATTTGTTGTCCAATCGCTTTGAAATTTGGAACAAAAATAGTAGATAGGATGCCTAATCGATTTTCGCTATTGATATTCAGATGCCTCGATTATTTATATGATAATTTAGTTCTCCGCTTCCACCTCCGCTTTCAGCTAACATTTTTAAATTGGTCATATTTCGAGAATTATTCTTCCGGCACAATTTTCTCTTTGAGTTTCGTAGTCTTCTTGAATTAAACCATATGATATCATGCCAAACTCAGAATATTTTGGTTGGAAAATTTGAGCAA
This sequence comes from Dromius quadrimaculatus, assembly GCA_963989225.1. NCBI lineage: Eukaryota > Metazoa > Arthropoda > Insecta > Coleoptera > Carabidae > Dromius > Dromius quadrimaculatus. The sequence goes on from OZ022328.1 coordinate 1,206,050, forward strand.
TTTTTGTTATGGCTGATTCCTTGGTGTTAATTCCAGATTATGTCTATTCTCAGATATTTCTCTATGAAATCCGTATTTGTTGTCCAATCGCTCTGAAATTTGGAACAAGAGTAGTAGATAGGATGCCTAATCGATTTCCGCTATTGATATTCAGAGGCCTCGATTATTTATATGATAATTTAGTTCTCCGCTTCCACCTCCGCTATCAGCTAACATTTTTAAATTGGTCATATTTCGAGAATTATTCTTCCGGCACAATTTTCTCTTCGAGTTTCGTAGTCTTCTTGAATTAAACCATATGATATCATGCCAAACTCAGAATATTTTGGTTGGAAAATTTGAGCAATTTTTGTTATGGCTGATTCCTTGGTGTTAATTCCAGATTATGTCTATTCTCAGATATTTCCCTATGAAATCCGTATTTGTTGTCCAATCGCTCTGAAATTTGGAACAAAAATAGAAGATAGGATGCCTAATCGATTTCTGCTATTGATATCCAGGGGCCTTGATTATTTATATGATAATTTAGTTCTCCGCTTCCACCTCCGCTTTCGGCTAACATTTTTAAATTGGTCATATCTCGAGAATTATTCTTCCGGCACAATTTTCTCTTCGAGTTTCGCAGTCTTCTTGAATTAAACTATATGATTTCATGCCAAACCCAGAATATTTCGGTTGGAAAATTTGAGCTATTCTTGTTATGGCTGATTCCTTGATGTTAATTCCAGATTATGTCTATTCTCAGATATTTCCCTATGAAATCCGTATTTGTTGTCAAATCGCTCTGAAATTTGGAACAAAAATAGAAGATAGGATGCCTAATCGATTTCAGCTATTGATATTCAGAGGCCTCAATTATTTATATGATAATTAAGTTCTCCGCTTCCACCTCCGCTTCCAGCTAACATTTTTAAATTGGTTATATCTCGAGAATTATTCTTCCGGCACAATTTTCTCTTCGAGTTCCGTAGTCTTCTTGAATTAAACCATATGATTTCATGCCAAACCCAGAATATTTCGGTTGGAAAATTTGAGCTATTCTTGTTATGGCTGATTCCTTGGTGTTAATTCCAGATTATGTCTATTCTCAGATATTTCCCTATAAAATCCGTATTTGTTGTCCACTCGCTCTGAAATTTGGAACAAAAATGGTAGATAGGATGCCTAATCGATTTCCGCTATCAATATTCAGAGGCCTCGATTATTTATATGATAATTTAGTTCTCCGCTTCCACCTCCGCTTTCGGCTAACATTTTTAAATTGGTCATATCTCGAGAAATATTCTTCCGGCACAATTTTCTCTTCGTGTTTCGTAGTCTTCTTTAATTAAGCCATATGATTTCATGCTAAACTCAGAATATTTCGGTTGGAAAATTCAAGCAATTTTTGTTATGGCTGATTCCTTGGTGTTAATTCCAGATTATGTCTATTCTCAGATATTTCTCTATGAAATCCGTATTTGTTGTCCAATCGCTCTGAAATTTGGAGCAAAAATAGTAGATAGGATGCCCAATCGATTTCCGCTATTGATATTTAGATGCCTCAATTATTTATATGATAATTTAGTTCTCCGCTTCCACCTCCGCTTTCAGCTAACATTTTTAAATTGGTCATATTTCGAGAATTATTCTTCCGGCACAATTTTCTCTTCGAGTTTCGTAGTCTTCTTGAATTAAACCATATGATATCATGCCAAACTCAGAATATTTTGGTTGGAAAATTTGAGCAATTTTTGTTATGGCTGATTCCTTGGTGTTAATTCCAGATTATGTCTATTCTCAGATATTTCTCTATGAAATCCGTATTTGTTGTCCAATCGCTTTGAAATTTGGAACAAAAATAGTAGATAGGATGCCTAATCGATTTCCGCTATTGATATTCAGATGCCTCGATTATTTATATGATAATTTAGTTCTCCGCTTCCACCTCCGCTTTCAGCTAACATTTTTAAATTGGTCATATTTCGAGAATTATTCTTCCGGCACAATTTTCTCTTTGAGTTTCGTAGTCTTCTTGAATTAAACCATATGATATCATGCCAAACTCAGAATATTTTGGTTGGAAAATTTGAGCAATTTTTGTTATGGCTGATTCCTTGGTGTTAATTCCAGATTATGTCTATTCTCAGATATTTCTCTATGAAATCCGTATTTGTTGTCCAATCGCTTTGAAATTTCTAACAAAAATAGTAGATAGGATGCCTAATCGATTTCTGCTATTGATATTCAGATGCCTCGATTATTTATATGATAATTTAGTTCTCCGCTTCCACCTCCGCTTTCGGCTAACATTTTTAAATTGGTCATATCACGAGAAATATCCTTCCGACACAATTTTCTCTTCGAGTTTCGTAGTCTTCTTGAATGAAACCATATGATTTCATGCCAAACTCAGAATATTTCGGTTGGAAAATTTGAGCAATTTTTGTTATGGCTGATTCCTTGGTGTTAATTCCAGATTATGTCTATTCTCAGATATTTCTCTATGAAATCCGTATTTGTTGTCCAATCGCTCTGAAATTTGGAACAAGAATAGTAGATAGGATGCCTAATCGATTTCCGCTATCGATATTCAGAAGCCTCGATTATTAATATGATAATTTAGTTCTCCGCTTCCACCTCCGCTTTCGGCTAACATTTTTAAATTGGTCATATCTCGAGAAATATTCTTCCGGCACAATTTTCTCTTCGAGTTTCGTAGTCTTCATGAATTAAACCATATGATTTCATGCCAAACTCAGAATATTTCGTTTGGAAAATTTGAGCAAATTTTGTTATGGCTGTTCCTTGATGTTAATTCCAGATTATGTCTATTCTCAGATATTTCTCTATGAAATCCGTATTTGTTGTCCAATCGCTCTGAAATTTGGAACAAAAATAGAAGATAGGATGCCTAATCGATTTCAGCTATTGATATTCAGAGGCCTCAATTATTTATATGATAATTTAGTTCTCCGCTTCCACCTCCGCTTCCGGCTAACGATTTTAAATTGGTTATATCTCGAGAATTATTCTTCCGGCACAATTTTCTCTCCGAGTTCCGTAGTCTTCTTGAATTAAACCATATGATTTCATGCCAAACCCAGAATATTTCGGTTGGAAAATTTGAGCAATTTTTGTTATGGCTGATTCCTTGGTGTTAATTCCAGATTATGTCTATTCTCAGATATTTCCCTATGAAATCCGTATTTGTTGTCCAATCGCTCTGAAATTTGGAACAAAAATAGAAGATAGGATGCCTAATCGATTTCTGCTATTGATATCTAGGGGCCTTGATTATTTATATGATAATTTAGTTCTCCGCTTCCACCTCCGCTTTCGGCTAACATTTTTAAATTGGTCATATCTCGAGAATTATTCTTCCGGCACAATTTTCTCTTCGAGTTCCGTAGTCTTCTTGAATTAAACCATATGATTTCATGCCAAACCCAGAATATTTCGGTTGGAAAATTTGAGCAATTTTTGTTATGGCTGATTCCTTGGTGTTAATTCCAGATTATGTCTATTCTCAGATATTTCTCTATAAAATCCGTATTTGTTGCCCAATCGCTCTAAAATTTGAAACAAAAATAGTAGATAGGATGCCTAATCGATTTCAGCTATTGATATTCAGGGGCCTTGATTATTTATATGATAATTTAGTTCTCCGCTTCCACCTCCGCTTCCGGCAAACATTTTTAAATTGGTCATATCTCGAGAATTATTCTTCCGGCACAATTTTCTCTTCGAGTTTCGTAGTCTTCTTGAATTAAACCATATGATTTCATGCTAAACTCAGGATATTTCGGTCGGAAAATTTGAGCAATTTTTGTTATGGCTGATTCCTTGATGTTAATTCCAGATTATGTCTATTCTCAGATATTTCCCTATAAAATCCGTATTTTTGTTGTCCACTCGCTCTGAAATTTGCAACAAAAATAGTAGATAGGATGCCTAATCGATTTTCGCTATTGATATTCAGAGGCCTCGATTATTTATATGATAATTTAGTTCTCCGCTTCCACCTCCGCTTTCAGCTAACATTTTTGAATTGGTCATATTTCGAGAATTATTCTTCCGGCACAATTTTCTCTTCGAGTTTCGTAGTCTTCTTGAATTAAACCATATGATATCATGCCAAACTCAGAATATTTTGGTTGGAAAATTTGAGCAATTTTTGTTATGGCTGATTCCTTGGTGTTAATTCCAGATTATGTCTATTCTCAGATATTTCTCTATGAAATCCGTATTTGTTGTCCAATCGCTTTGAAATTTGGAACAAAAATAGTAGATAGGATGCCTAATCGATTTCCGCTATTGATATTCAGATGCCTCGATTATTCATATGATAATTTAGTTCTCCGCTTCCACCTCCGCTTTCGGCTAACATTTTTAAATTGGTCATATCTCGAGAATTATTCTTCCGGCACAATTTTCTCTTCGAGTTTCGTAGTCTTCTTGAATGAAACCATATGATTTCATGCCAAACTCAGAATATTTCGGTTGGAAAATTTGAGCAATTTTTGTTCTGGCTGATTCCTTGGTGTTAATTCCAGATTATGTCTATTCTCAGATATTTCTCTATGAAATCCGTATTTGTTGTCCAATCGCTCTGAAATTTGGAACAAGAATAGTAGATAGGATGCCTAATTGATTTCCGCTATCGATATTCAGAAGCCTCGATTATTAATATGATAATTTAGTTCTCCGCTTCCACCTCCGCTTTCGGCTAACATTTTTAAATTGGTCATATCTCGAGAAATATTCTTCCGGCACAATTTTCTCTTCGAGTTTCGTAGTCTTCTTGAATTAAACCATATGATTTCATGCCAAACTCAGAATATTTCGTTTGGAAAATTTGAGAAAATTTTGTTATGGCTGATTCCTTGGTGTTAATTCCAGATTATGTCTATTCTCAGATATTTCCCTATGAAATCCGTATTTGTTGTCCAATCGCTCTGAAATTTGGAACAAAAATAGTAGATAGGATGCCTAATCGATTTCTGCTATTGATATTCGGGGGCCTTGATTAATTATATGATAATTTAGTTCTCCGCTTCCACCTCCGCTTTCGGCTAACATTTTTAAATTGGTCATATCTCGAGAATTATTCTTCCGGCACAATTTTCTCTTCGAGTTCCGTAGTCTTCTTGAATTAAACCATATGATTTCATGCCAAACCCAGAATATTTCGGTTGGAAAATTTGAGCAATTTTTGTTATGGCTGATTCCTTGGTGTTAATTCCAGATTATGTCTATTCTCAGATATTTCTCTATAAAATCCGTATTTGTTGTCCAATCGCTCTGAAATTTGGAACAAAAATAGTAGATAGGATGCCTTATCGATTTCAGCTATTGATATTCAGGGGCCTTGATTATTTATATGATAATTTAGTTCTCCGCTTCCACCTCCGCTTTCGGCAAACATTTTTAAATTGGTCATATCTCGAGAATTATTCTTCCGGCACAATTTTCTCTTCGAGTCTCGTAGTCTTCTTGAATTAAACCATATGATTTCATGCTAAACTCAGAATATTTCGGTCGGAAAATTTGAGCAATTTTTGTTATGCCTGATTCCTTGATGTTAATTCCAGATTATGTCTATTCTCAGATATTTCCCTATAAAATCCGTATTTTTGTTGTCCAATCGCTCTGAAATTTGCAACAAAAATAGTAGATAGGATGCCTAATCGATTTTCGCTATTGATATTCAGAGGCCTCGATTATTTATATGATAATTTAGTTCTCCGCTTCCACCTCCGCCTTCGGCTAACATTTTTAAATTGGTTATATCTCGAGAATTATTCTTCCGGCACAATTTTCTCTTCGAGTTCCGTAGTCTTCTTGAATTAAACCATATGATTTCATGCTAAACATAGAATATTTCGGTTGGAAAATTTGAGCTATCTTTGTTATGGCTGATTCCTTGGTGTTTATTCCAAATTATGTCTATTCTCAGATATTTCTCTATGAAATCCGTATTTGTTGTCCAATCGCTCTGAAATTTGGAACAAAAATAGTAGATAGGATGCCTAATCGATTTCAGCTATTGATATTTAGGGGCCTTGATTATTTATATGATAATTTAGTTCTCCGCTTCCACCTCCGCTTTCGGCTAACATTTTTAAATTGGTCATATCTCGAGAATTATTCTTCCGGCACAATTTTCTCTTCGAGTTTCGTAGTCTTCTTGAATTAAACCATATGATTTCATGCCAAACTCAGAATATTTCGGTTGGAAAATTTGAGCAATTTTTGTTATGGCTGATTCCTTGGTGTTAATTCCAGATTATGTCTATTCTCAGATATTTCCCTATAAAATCCGTATTTGTTGTCCAATCGCTCTGAAATTTGGAACAAAAATAGTAGATAGGATGCCTAATCGATTTCCGCTATTGATATTCAGGGGCCTTGATTATTTATATGATAATTTAGTTCTCCGCTTCCGCCTCCGCTTTCGGCTAACATTTTTAAATTGGTCATATCTCGAGAATTATTCTTCCGACACAATTTTCTCTTCGAGTTTCGTAGTCTTCTTGAATTAAACCATAAGATTTCATGCCAAACTCAGAATATTTCGGTTGGAAAATTTGAGCAATTTTTGTTATGGCTGATTCCTTGATGTTAATTCCAGATTATGTCTATTCTCAGATATTTCTCTATGAAATCCGTATTTGTTGTCCAATCGCTCTGAAATTTGGAACAAAAATAGTAGATAGGATGCCTAATCGATCTCCGCTATTGATATTCAGATGCCTCGATTATTTATATGATAATTTAGTTCTCCGCTTCCACCTCCGCTTTCAGCTAGCATTTTTAAATTGGTCATATCTCGAGAATTATTCTTCCGGCACAATTTTCTCTTCGAGTTTCGTAGTCTTCTTGAATTAAACCATATGATTTCATGCCAAACTCAGGATATTTCGGTTGGAAAATTTGAGCAATTTTTGTTATGGCTGATTCCTTGGTGTTAATTCCAGATTATGTCTATTCTCAGATATTTCTCTATGAAATCCGTATTCGTTGTCCAATCGCTCTGAAATTTGGAACAAGAATAGTAGATAGGATGCCTAATCGATTCCCGCTATCGATATTCAGAAGCCTCGATTATTAATATGATAATTTAGTTCTCCGCTTCCACCTCCGCTTTCGGCTAACATTTTTAAATTGGTCATATCTCGAGAAATATTCTTCCGGCACAATTTTCCCTTCGAGTTTCGTAGTCTTCTCGAATTAAACCATATGATTTCATGCCAAACTCAGAATATTTCGGTTGGAAAATTTGAGTAATTTTTGTTATGGCTGATTCCTTGGTGTTAATTCCAGATTATGTCTATTCTCAGATATTTCTCTATGAAATCCGTATTTGTTGTCCAATCGCTCTGAAATTTGGAACAAAAATAGTAGATAGGATGCCTAATCGATTTCCGCTATTGATATTCAGATGCCTTGATTATTTATATGATAATTTAGTTCTTCGCTTCCACCTCCGCTCTCGGCTAACATTTTTAAATTGGTCATATCTCAAAAATTATTTTTCCGGCACAATTTTCTCTTCGAGTTTCGTAGTCTTCTTGAATTAAGCCATATGATTTCCTGCTAAACTCAGAATATTTCGGTTGGAAAATTTGAGCAATTTTTGTTATGGCTGATTCCTTGATGTTAATTCCAGATTATGTCTATTCTCAGATATTTCCCTATGAAATCCGTATTTTTGTTGTCCAATCGCTCTGAAATTTGGATGAAAAATAGTAGATAGGATGCCTAATCGATTTCCGCTATCGATATTCAGAGGCCTCGATTATTTATATGATAATTTAGTTCTCCGCTTCCACCTCCGCTTTCGGCTAACATTTTTAAATTGGTTATATCTCGAGAATTATTCTTCCGGCACAATTTTCTCTTCGAGTTCCGTAGTCTTCTTGAATTAAACCATATGATTTCATGCCAAACCCAGAATATTTCGGTTGGAAAATTTGAGCAATTTTTGTTATGGCTGATTCCTTGGTGTTAATTCCAGATTATGTCTATTCTCAGATATTTCTCTATGAAATCCGTATTTGTTGTCCAATCGCTCTGAAATTTGGAACAAAAATAGTAGATAGGATGCCTAATCGATTTCTGCTATTGATATTCAGGGGCCTTGATTATTTATATGATAATTTAGTTCTCCGCTTCCACCTCCGCTTTCGGCTAACATTTTTAAATTGGTCATATCTCGAGAATTATTCTTCCGGCACAATTTTCTCTTTGAGTTTCGTAGTCTTCTTGAATTAAACCATATGATTTCATGCCAAACTCAGAATATTTCGGTTGGAAAATTTGAGCAATTTTTGTTATGGCTGATTCCTTGGTGTTAATTCCAGATTATGTCTATTCTCAGATATTTCTCTATGAAATCCGTATTTGTTGTCCTATCGCTCTGAAATTTAGAACAAAAATAGAAGATAGGATGCCTAATCGATTTCCGCTATTGATATTCAGATGCCTCGGTTATTTATATGATAATTTAGTTCTCCGCTTCCACCTCCGCTTTCGGCTAACATTTTTAAATTGGTCATATCTCGAGAATTATTCTTCCGGCACAATTTTCTCTTCGTGTTTCGTAGTCTTCTTGAATTAAGCCATATGATTTCATGCTAAACTCAGAATATTTCGGTTGGAAAATTTGAGCAATTTTTGTTATGGCTGATTCCTTGATGTTAATTCCAGATTATGTCTATTCTCAGATATTTCTCTATGAAATCCGTATTTGTTGTCCAATCGCTCTGAAATTTGGAACAAAAATAGTAGATAGGATGCCTAATCGATCTCCGCTATTGATATTCAGATGCCTCGATTATTTATATGATAATTCAGTTCTCCGCTTCCACCTCCGCTTTCAGCTAGCATTTTTAAATTGGTCATATCTCGAGAATTATTCTTCCGGCACAATTTTCTCTTCGAGTTTCGTAGTCTTCTTGAATTAAACCATATGATATCATGCCAAACTCAGAATATTTTGGTTGGAAAATTTGAGCAATTTTTGTTATGGCTGATTCCTTGGTGTTAATTCCAGATTATGTCTATTCTCAGATATTTCTCTATGAAATCCGTATTTGTTGTCCAATCGCTTTGAAATTTGGAACAAAAATAGTAGATAGGATGCCTAATCGATTTCCGCTATTGATATTCAGATGCCTTGATTATTTATATGATAATTTAGTTCTCCGCTTCCACCTCCGCTTTCGGCTAACATTTTTAAATTGGTCATATCTCGAGAATTATTCTTCCGGCACAATTTTCTCTTCGAGTTTCGTAGTCTTCTTGAATGAAACCATATGATTTCATGCCAAACTCAGGATATTTCGGTTGGAAAATTTGAGAAATTTTTGTTATGGCTGATTCCTTGGTGTTAATTCCAGATTATGTCTATTCTCAGATATTTCTCTATGAAATCCGTATTTGTTGTCCAATCGCTCTGAAATTTGGAACAAGAATAGTAGATAGGATGCCTAATCGATTCCCGCTATCGATATTCAGAAGCCTTGATTATTAATATGATAATTTAGTTCTCCGCTTCCACCTCCGCTTTCGGCTAACATTTTTAAATTGGTCATATCTCGAGAAATATTCTTCCGGCACAATTTTCCCTTCGAGTTTCGTAGTCTTCTCGAATTAAACCATATGATTTCATGCCAAACTCAGAATATTTCGGTTGGAAAATTTGAGTAATTTTTGTTATGGCTGATTCCTTGGTGTTAATTCCAGATTATGTCTATTCTCAGATATTTCTCTATGAAATCCGTATTTGTTGTCCAATCGCTCTGAAATTTGGAACAAAAATAGTAGATAGGATGCCTAATCGATTTCCGCTATTGATATTCAGATGCCTTGATTATTTATATGATAATTTAGTTCTTCGCTTCCACCTCCGCTCTCGGCTAACATTTTTAAATTGGTCATATCTCAAAAATTATTTTTCCGGCACAATTTTCTCTTCGAGTTTCGTAGTCTTCTTGAATTAAGCCATATGATTTCCTGCTAAACTCAGAATATTTCGGTTGGAAAATTTGAGCAATTTTTGTTATGGCTGATTCCTTGATGTTAATTCCAGATTATGTCTATTCTCAGATATTTCCCTATGAAATCCGTATTTTTGTTGTCCAATCGCTCTGAAATTTGGATGAAAAATAGTAGATAGGATGCCTAATCGATTTCCGCTATCGATATTCAGAGGCCTCGATTATTTATATGATAATTTAGTTCTCCGCTTCCACCTCCGCTTTCGGCTAACATTTTTAAATTGGTTATATCTCGAGAATTATTCTTCCGGCACAATTTTCTCTTCGAGTTCCGTAGTCTTCTTGAATTAAACCATATGATTTCATGCCAAACCCAGAATATTTCGGTTGGAAAATTTGAGCAATTTTTGTTATGGCTGATTCCTTGGTGTTAATTCCAGATTATGTCTATTCTCAGATATTTCTCTATGAAATCCGTATTTGTTGTCCAATCGCTCTGAAATTTGGAACAAAAATAGTAGATAGGATGCCTAATCGATTTCTGCTATTGATATTCAGGGGCCTTGATTATTTATATGATAATTTAGTTCTCCGCTTCCACCTCCGCTTTCGGCTAACATTTTTAAATTGGTCATATCTCGAGAATTATTCTTCCGGCACAATTTTCTCTTCGAGTTTCGTAGTCTTCTTGAATTAAACCATATGATTTCATGCCAAACTCAGAATATTTCGGTTGGAAAATTTGAGCAATTTTTGTTATGGCTGATTCCTTGGTGTTAATTCCAGATTATGTCTATTCTCAGATATTTCTCTATGAAATCCGTATTTGTTGTCCTATCGCTCTGAAATTTAGAACAAAAATAGAAGATAGGATGCCTAATCGATTTCCGCTATTGATATTCAGATGCCTCGGTTATTTATATGATAATTTAGTTCTCCGCTTCCACCTCCGCTTTCGGCTAACATTTTTAAATTGGTCATATCTCGAGAATTATTCTTCCGGCACAATTTTCTCTTCGTGTTTCGTAGTCTTCTTGAATTAAGCCATATGATTTCATGCTAAACTCAGAATATTTCGGTTGGAAAATTTGAGCAATTTTTGTTATGGCTGATTCCTTGATGTTAATTCCAGATTATGTCTATTCTCAGATATTTCTCTATGAAATCCGTATTTGTTGTCCAATCGCTCTGAAATTTGGAACAAAAATAGTAGATAGGATGCCTAATCGATCTCCGCTATTGATATTCAGATGCCTCGATTATTTATATGATAATTCAGTTCTCCGCTTCCACCTCCGCTTTCAGCTAGCATTTTTAAATTGGTCATATCTCGAGAATTATTCTTCCGGCACAATTTTCTCTTCGAGTTTCGTAGTCTTCTTGAATTAAACCATATGATATCATGCCAAACTCAGAATATTTTGGTTGGAAAATTTGAGCAATTTTTGTTATGGCTGATTCCTTGGTGTTAATTCCAGATTATGTCTATTCTCAGATATTTCTCTATGAAATCCGTATTTGTTGTCCAATCGCTTTGAAATTTGGAACAAAAATAGTAGATAGGATGCCTAATCGATTTCTGCTATCGATATTCAGACGTCTTGATTATTTATATGATAATTCAGTTCTCCGCTTCCACCTCCGCTTTCGGCTAACATTTTTAAATTGGTCATATCTCGAGAATTATTCTTCCGGCACAATTTTCTCTTCGAGTTTCGTAGTCTTCTTGAATGAAACCATATGATTTCATGCCAAACTCAGAATATTTCGTTTGGAAAATTTGAGCAAATTTTGTTATGGCTGATTCCTTGGTGTTAATTCCAGATTATGTCTATTCTCAGATATTTCCCTATGAAATCCGTATTTGTTGTCCAATCGCTCTGAAATTTGGAACAAAAATAGTAGATAGGATGCCTAATCGATTTCTGCTATTGATATTCAGGGGCCTTGATTATTTATATGATAATTTAGTTCTCCGCTTCCACCTCCGCTTTCGGCTAACATTTTTAAATTGGTCATATCTCGAGAATTATTCTTCCGGCACAATTTTCTCTTCGAGTTTCGCAGTCTTCTTGAATTAAACCATATGATTTCATGCCAAACCCAGAATATTTCGGTTGGAAAATTTGAGCTATTCTTGTTATGGCTGATTCCTTGATGTTAATTCCAGATTATGTCTATTCTCAGATATTTCTCTATGAAATCCGTATTTGTTGTCCAATCGCTCTGAAATTTGGAACAAAAATAGTAGATAGGATGCCTAATCGATTTCTGCTATTGATATTCAGGGGCCTTGATTATTTATATGATAATTTAGTTCTCCGCTTCCACCTCCGCTTCCGGCTAACATTTTTAAATTGGTTATATCTCGAGAATTATTCTTCCGGCACAATTTTCTCTTCGAGTTCCGTAGTCTTCTTGAAATAAACCATATGATTTCATGCCAAACTCAGAATATTTCGGTTGGAAAATTTGAGTAATTTTTGTTATGGCTGATTCCTTGGTGTTAATTCCAGATTATGTCTATTCTCAGATATTTCTCTATGAAATCCGTATTTGTTGTCCAATCGCTCTGAAATTTGGAACAAAAATAGTAGATAGGATGCCTAATCGATTTCCGCTATTGATATTCAGATGCCTTGATTATTTATATGATAATTTAGTTCTCCGCTTCCACCTCCGCTCTCGGCTAACATTTTTAAATTGGTCATATCTCGAGAATTATTTTTCCGGCACAATTTTCTCTTCGAGTTTCGTAGTCTTCTTGAATTAAGCCATATGATTTCCTGCTAAACTCAGAATATTTCGGTTGGAAAATTTGAGCAATTTTTGTTATGGCTGATTCCTTGATGTTAATTCCAGATTATGTCTATTCTCAGATATTTCCCTATGAAATCCGTATTTTTGTTGTCCAATCGCTCTGAAATTTGGATGAAAAATAGTAGATAGGATGCCTAATCGATTTCCGCTATCGATATTCAGAGGCCTCGATTATTTATATGATAATTTAGTTCTCCGCTTCCACCTCCGCTTTCGGCTAACATTTTTAAATCGGTTATATCTCGAGAATTATTCTTCCGGCACAATTTTCTCTTCGAGTTCCGTAGTCTTCTTGAATTAAACCATATGATTTCATGCCAAACCCAGAATATTTCGGTTGGAAAATTTGAGCAATTTTTGTTATGGCTGATTCCTTGGTGTTAATTCCAGATTATGTCTATTCTCAGATATTTCTCTATGAAATCCGTATTTGTTGTCCAATCGCTCTGAAATTTGGAACAAGAATAGTAGATAGGATGCCTAATCGATTCCCGCTATCGATATTCAGAAGCCTCGATTATTTATATGATAATTTAGTTCTCCGCTTCCACCTCCGCTTTCGGCTAACATTTTTAAATTGGTCATATCTCGAGAATTATTCTTCCGGCACAATTTTCTCTTCGAGTTTCGTAGTCTTCTTGAATTAAATCATATGATTTCATGCCAAACTTAGAATATTTTGGTTGGAAAATTTGAGCAATTTTTGTTATGGCTGATTCCTTGGTGTTAATTCCAGATTATGTCTATTCTCAGATATTTCCCTATAAAATCCGTATTTGTTGTCCAATCGCTCTGAAATTTGCAACAAAAATAGTAGATAGGATGCCTAATCGATTTCCGCTATAGATATTCAGATGCCTCGATTATTTATATGATAATTTAGTTCTCCGCTTCCACCTCCGCTTTCGGCTAACATTTTTAAATTGGTCATATCTCGAGAATTATTCTTCCGGCACAATTTTCTCTTCGAGTTTCGTAGTCTTCTTGAATTAAGCCATATGATTTCATGCTAAACTCAGAATATTTCGGTTGGAAAATTTGAGCAATTTTTGTTATGGCTGATTCCTTGATGTTAATTCCAGATTATTTCTATTCTCAGATATTTCTCTATGAAATCCGTATTTGTTGTCCAATCGCTCTGAAATTTGGAACAAAAATAGTAGATAGGATGCCTAATCGATTTCCGCTATTGATATTTAGATGCCTCGATTATTTATATGATAATTTAGTTCTCCGCTTCCACCTCCGCTTTCGGCTAACATTTTTAAATTGGTCATATCTCGAGAATTATTCTTCCGGCACGATTTTCTCTTCGAGTTTCGTAATCTTTCCGAATTAAACCATATGATTTCATGCCAAACTCAGAATATTTCGGTTGGAAAATTTGAGCAATTTTTGTTATGGCTGATTCCTTGGTGTTAATTCCAGATTATGTCTATTCTCAGATATTTCCCTATAAAATCCGTATTTGTTGTCCAATCGCTCTGAAATTTGGAACAAGAATAGTAGATAGGATGCCTAATCGATTTCCGCTATTGATATTCAGGGGCCTTGATTATTTATATGATAATTTTGTTCTCCGCTTCCGCCTCCGCTTTCGGCTAACATTTTTAAATTGGTCATATCTCGAGAATTATTCTTCCGGCACAATTTCCTCTTCGATTCTCGTAGTCTTCTTGAATTAAACCATATGATTTCATGCTAAACTCAGAATATTTCGGTTGGAAAATTTGAGCAATTTTTGTTATGGCTGATTCCTTGGTGTTAATTCCAGATTATGTCTATTCTCAGATATTTCCCTATAAAATCCGTATTTGTTGTCCAATCGCTCTGAAATTTGGAACAAAAATAGTAGATAGGATGCCCAATCGATTTTTGGTATTGACATTCAGGGGCCTCGATTATTTATATGATAATTTTGCTTCCCGCTTCCACCTCCGCTTCCGGCTAACATTTTGAAATTGGTCATATCTCGAGAACTATTCTCCCGACACAATTTTTTTCTAGGGCTCCGTTATCCACATGTATGAAACTATATAATTTATATTTGAGTTATCTCTACTCTGAACTGTTATAATTAGTCTTGCAATTAGTCTACGTTTCGCTGCACAGATGGCACCACGTAGGTCGTACCAAATAAGTGGAAACTAAATATTTCTATTTTTGGTTGAAATGAATGAAACAAAATTTATGTTCCATTAAACATCTTATTTTATCATCCATATAATGAATTATGTTTCTTATTATGAATAGCACCCTTTATGCAATTGATAAAGAGGTTTTTTTATAGTTATAAACTTGTGCTGCGGGTTGCCTGCCAATTATATTTAAATTTGAACTCATAAATAATCATAAGATATTAATTAAAAGACTGTATTACTGGTTAAAAAGTTTCAGGTCTTTGAAATAAATAAAACACAATTATTCTTGTTAATTTCCAAGCCCAATTTAATGCAATAAGTTCGAGTAGCCTATTGCAATTAAAATAAAAAATTGTACATCTGTCAAATCTTGAATCTGTCATCTTAATAAATAATAAAATGGCATTTGCTCTTTTAATGTTAAAAGCTCGTGAAATAGAGAGCTTAAAGAATACATTAGACCGAGAAAAGCACCATACTTTGCAGCAATCAACTGGCGAATCACCAAAATATTCTCTTGCAGATAAATACAGACATTGCATTATTCGCAAACAGCAAAGAATAAAAAAATTCTTCAACCGGATTTTCTCATTCCCTGATAATTCTTGGATGCATAGGACTTCAGTAAAAGCTCGACATGCTGGAACACTGGAAAATTATTTACTTAAAAGCATTTTGGGATACATTGGAGGATTCGTTTTGATTTATATTTTCTTCATGTTTTTTGTTATTATTCTTAATTTTAGTTTGGGTATTGCTACGTTATTGTGCTCAATATTTGGATGTATTTTGACTCTTGGATTAGCTTTCAACGAAACTGTGAGGTAAATTGAGTTTCAATGTGTAAGCACCAAATGTTAATGTGATTTTTCAGGCAAGTAGTTTTTCTGATGTTGCCACAGTTTTTTTCAAAACGTGGCCGTCAGGCCCTTTTAGCTTATGCCTTCATTTTAACTTTGACTGGTCCTTGTAAAAATACTTTAAATAATATGGGAATTATGTCAGAATCTTTGGCTTGCGGACAGGTACAAAATAAATATTCAAAATAAATAAATATTATTTTTCTATTTTTGTAGGAGCAATTGAAACAAGCAGTCAGACAAATAATAGACATAATCAAAAAACCGTTCATTGCAATTAAGGAAGCTTTAAAGAAAATTATTGCTGTTGTTAAAGACATAATCAAAAAAATTAAGGAAGTTTTCCTTACTATAAAACGAATTGTTATGTGTTTAGTAAAAGTAATAAAATCGGCGTTCAATTTCTTGGGAAAAATCTTCAATATTTGCAGCAAAAAAGTAGGAACCCCTTTTGATCGCTGCACTAGGGTTTTTGAAAATGCGGTCACTGATTGCTACGCAAAACTTGGCCCAATGTTTGACTGGCTTTGTGCCATTGTTTACGTCACAAAGTATGTTTGCTATATTGTCAAACCCTTGGATTTTATTTGCATGCTGCTTGATTTTATCAGCACTTCAGTTATTGGAGTTATCGTACGAAGTAAGAATAAAAATAATCTAAAAAAAGTCAGTAAATAATTATTTTGTTCAGAAATCAAAAAGTTTGTTAGACATGTCCGATCTACGTTTTACGTCAGGGTGCGTTTTTCTCATTCATTTCAATTCGAAACAACTGCGTCAAAAACTATGAAAGAAGCTGCTGAAGGAATCGTCCAAGAAATCAAGGAACGAACAAAAAAATTAAACGATATGTTTAGTATAATATCCGGACTCACAAGTTTCTTCTTCTTCATTATAATCTTAAAGTATATTATCAGGAAAATAATAAAAAAAGTTGTTATAATCAATTTATTTTAAGGGCAATCGTCTACCGCCATAAATTCCTAACAAATGAACGATTTGAGAACAAATACATAACCAATAACCTCCGGGAAATTGATTTTAGAAGAGCAAAACTGGAAAAGGAAACCATTCTTCCATTAAATAAAAGAGAAAGAAGCATTTATGTCAATGTAATACTCACAAAATTCAATCAATTATTCAATAATTTTTTTATTTGAAAACAGATTACATCAATAAGACTTGTAAAAAAGGAGAAAAAATCTTTGTCCAAAAGTGTAGCCATTTTGCTGACAACTACTTTCAAATTAGGGTCACACATGATGACTGATTTCAGCCTCTGGTGGATTTTGGATAAAATAAGATTTTATGGAAAATATAGCAATAATATTGAAGGTATAATACACATTCTACAAAATTTGTATGTATAGATTTTTCCAAGCAAAAAAGCACTTTTTTTCTGATTCTGTTCAAATTTTGTATACAGACCCTTAAACGATTCATTTATTGATTAATGAAGTCGAATCAATTTTTTCCAAATATTTAAGGGATGAATCGTCCCCTCAAATTATTAAAGGGCACATATTTCGAAGACTATTGGGAAATTTGAATTTTTTCATTCATATTTTGATTGTATGGATCTCGATTTATACGGAAATATACTTTTCATCCCTTTAAACTCCCAATTGAAGGGTTAAATAAACTAATAAATATGTCATGAGTTTGGCCTTAAAACGACAAATAAAATGTGAATTATGCGAGAACTAGAGCCCCTATTCAAATTTAAATTGCAAATTCGACTTCTAGAGGGTCAAATTAAGAGGATGACATGTGTAACACAATTTTTTTATTCACTTAAAAAATGTAGGGGTGTTGTTTTTTCAAGCAAAAGAGAACTTTTTCTCCGATTTTGTTTAAATTTTGTTTACAGGCTCTCTAAAGATTCATTTATTGATTATTGGAGTCAAATAGTTCTTTTTCAAATATTCAAGGGATGGAACATCCTCTCAATTTATTGAGGGGCCCATTTTTGGAAAACTATTGGGAAGTTTGTATTTTTCCCTTCATATTATAATTGTACGGACCTTAATCTATACGAAAATATGTTTTTTAACCTTTAGAACTCTCAATTGAGGGGTTGAATCAATTAATAAATATGTCCTGAAATTGGCCTGAAACGACAATTAAAATGCGAATTATGCAAAAACTAGAGCTCCTATTTGAATTCAAATTGCAGATCCGGATTCTAGAGGGTCAAATTAAAAGGATGTCATGTGTAACATAATTATTGTTATTTATTTCAAAAATGTGGAGCTTGGTATTTTTTCAAGCAAAAAAAAAACTTTTTCTCCGATTTTGTTCAAATTTTGTATACAGGTCCTCCAAATATTCATTTATTGATAAATGGAGTCAAATCAATTTTTTTCAAATATATAAGAGATGAAACAGCCCCTCAATTTATTGAGGGGCACATATTTTGAAAACTATCGGAAAATTTGGATTTTTCCCTCCATATTATGATTGTATGGATCTTGATTTATACGAAAATATACTTTACATCCCTTGAAACCTTTGATTAAAGGGTTGAATAAACTATTAAATATGTCATGGTATTGGCCTAGAAACTAAAATAAAATGTGAATTATGCGAAAACTAGAGCCCCTATTTAAATTTAAATTGCAGATTCGGATTCTAGAAGGTTGAATTAAAAGGATGACATGTGTAACACAGTTTTTATTATTAATTTCAAAAATGTGGGGTCTGGTGTTTTTTCAAGCAAACAAGAACTTTTTCTCCGATTTTGTTCAAATTTCGTGTACAGGCTCTCTAAGGATTCATTAATTAATGCAGTCAAATAAATTTTTTTCAATTATTTTAGGGGTGAAACTTCCTCTCAAATGATTGAAGAGCACATATTTTGAAAACTATTAGGAGATTTGAATTTTTTCATTCATATTATGATTGTATGGATCTCGATTCATACGAAACAATACTGTTCATCCCTTAAAACCCCCATTGAAAATTTTAATGAACTAATAAATATGTCATCAAATTGGCCTTAGAACGACAAATAAAATGTGAATTATGCAAGAACTAGAGCCCCTATTCAAATTTAAATTGTAAATTCGGATTCTAGAGGGTCAATTTAAAAGGATAACATGTGTAACATAATTTTTTTCATTCATTTCAAAAATGTGAGGCTTGATGTTTTTTCAAGCAAAAAAGAACTTTTTCTCCGATTTTGTATACAGGCTCTCTGAAGATTCATTCATTGATAAGTGAAGTCAAATGAATTTTTTCCAAATATTTAAGGGATGAAACACCCCTTCAAACTATTAAATGGCACATATTTTGGAAACTATTGGAATATTTGAATTTTTCCTTGCTTATTATGATTGTATGGACCTCGATCTATTCTAAAATATACTTCTTATCCCTTAAAACCGTCAATTGAAGAGTTGAATAAATTATTAAATATGTTGTGTAATTGGATTAAAAACGACAATAAGTGCAAATTATGAAAGGACTTAAACCCCTGTATACATTTGAATAGCAGATTCGGATTTCAGAGAGTCGAAGCAAGGAGACGATATGTTAAACACAATTTTTTTCAAG
Source organism: Dromius quadrimaculatus (assembly GCA_963989225.1). NCBI lineage: Eukaryota > Metazoa > Arthropoda > Insecta > Coleoptera > Carabidae > Dromius > Dromius quadrimaculatus. Next base: position 1,225,409 of record OZ022328.1, read on the forward strand.
TTCAAAAACGTGGATCATAGGCTTGATATTTTTTAAGTAAAAAGGAACTTTTTCTCCGATTTTGTTCAAATTTTGTATACAGGTCCTCCAAAGATTCATTCGTTGATTGATGAAGTTAAATCAATTTTTTTCAAACATTTAAGGGATGAAACATCCCCTTAATTGAATGAGGGGCACATATTTCAAAAACTATTAGAAAATTTGAATTTTTCCTTTCATATTATAACTGTACGGACCTTAATCTGAACGAAAATATACTTTTCATTCCTTAAAACTCCTAATTAAAGGGTTCAATGTACTAAAAAACTAAAAGCGACAAATAAAATGTAAATTGTGCGAGAACTCGAACCCCTATTCAAATTTAAAATACATATTCGGATTCTAGAGGGATGACAAGCGTAACGAAATTTTTTCAAGTTCCATAATCCATTTCAACAACATGAATTTCAGGCTTGATGTTTTTTCAAGTAAAAAGGAACTTTTTCTCCAATTTTGTTCAAATTCCGTATACATGCTCCCTGAGGATGCATTCATGGATTAATGAAGTCAAATCAGTTTTTTCCAAGTATTTAGGGGATGAAACACCTCTTCAAATGATTAATAAGCACATATTTTGAAAACTATTGGGCAATTTGAATTTCTTTCTTCATATTATGATTGTATGAACCTCGATCTATACGAAAATATACTTCTTATTTCTTAAAACCCTCAATTCAAGAGTTTAATAAATTATTAAATATGTTGTTAAATTGGATTAGAAACGACAAATAAAGTGCGAATAATGCAAGAACTCGAGCCCCTATATAAATTTAAATAGCCGATTCGGATTCTAGAGGGTTGAATCAAGGAGATGATACGCTTAGCACAATTTTTTCCAAGTTCAAAAACGTAGATCATATGCTTGATGTTTTTTCAAGCTGAAAAGAACTTTTTCTCCGATTTTGTTCAAATTTTATATACACGCTCTTTGAAGATTCATTTGTTGATAAGTGAAGTCAAATCAATTTTTTCCAAATATTTAAGGGATGAAACACCCCCTCAAATTATTAATGGGTACATATTTTGAAAAGTATTGGGAAATTTGGACTTTTTCCTTCATATTATGTTTGAATGGACCTCGATCTATACGAAAATATATTTTTCATCCCTTAAAAGTTTTAATTGAAGTATCAAATAAACTAATAAATATGTTACGAAATTGGATTAGAAACGTCAAATAAAATGCGAACTATGCAAGAACTCGTACTAATTCATAATTTTAGATTGCAGATTTGGATTCTAGAGGGTTGAATTAAGAGGATAACGTACATATCACAATTTTTTTAGAGTTTTATTATTTACTTCAAGAACGTGGATCGTAGGATTGGTTTTCTTGCAAGCAAAAAGGAACTTTTTCTCCGATTTTGTTCAAATTTTGTATACAGGTCCTCTAAGGACTCATTTATTGATAAATGGAGACTAATCAATTTTTTTCAAATATTCAAGGGATGAAACATCCCTCAAATTATTAATAAGCAAATATTTTTTAAACTATTGAGAGATTTGAATTTTTTCCTTCATATTATGATTGTATTGACCTCGATCTATACGAATTACTTATCATCCCTTAAAACCCTCATTCAAAGGGTTAAAAAAAAAACCATACATACCAGATTTTGTAGAATTATTTCAAATAGTATTTTAAATTCAGATATTCATATACATTTTTAATTATTTTAGTTCCCAGAAGCGTAGGATTAAATGTAAGTGGTAATGGATTCGTGGCAAATCTTTTCAGAAGTGTTATAAAGGCTTTCAGTCCTATTGGTAAAGCATTAAATATAGATACGGTTCCCTGTTTGCCTGATCCAGTCGCACCTGATTACGATAAATATATTCAAATTGGTAAGACGCCTTAAGGTGCTTGTTACGGAAAGACTGCCATCTGTTGGTCACTTCAAACAACTTTGATAAAATTGATTTTGTACAGGATTTATACTTTTTTTGTGCTGGTTTCTGGCAGTGTTTGAACCTTACGGCCTACGAATGCGAATATATGTTTTGAATTATTACTACCCTTCAAGAGCCCGTGAAAGGGCTGTATGGCTCTACAACCACATCCTCCGAAACCGCAGTAGTTTTTTAAAATTTGCCCGAAGACAATTAAAACGGAAATTTTTTGGTGCAAATGATAAAGAAACAAAAATAACATGCAGAGAACTCCTTCGTGCTAAAATCAAGTAAAACAAATATTTTTAGGTCATATTCATTAGAATAAGAGTGCTAATTACCAAACCCAAAATTTGTTTTGCTTTGCGAATTTTTTTATTTACTCAAATATTCCTTTTAGCAATAGTTTTTTACGGTTTGTTTTTCAACCTTGTTTGGGCGATGATCATCAGGAGGCATGCGTGCTTTGTGCTCAAGTTTTTCGCCCGAATGATGACAAACCTTCCATCCGGTGTGCCACACCTGGTTGCCCGGGAATATACTGCGAAGAATGCTTCAAAGATCTTCAAAATATTTGCACCATTTGTCAGGATCCTATTCAGTATGGAGATTTGTCCGATGTTGATGAAGAAAAGTATGCTTTTTTTAATGTTTTTACATCGTTAAATCAAAATTATTGCGCAAATTATTGCGCAGAGATTCTTCTGAAGATGAGAATTCGTCAAAATACAAAAGAAGAATTGAAAAAATATCAGAAGATACTCGGGAACAAGCTGGACAGGATTTTCAAATCAGTTTTTCATCTTCAAGTTCTGGTTATGCAACCAGTGAATCAACCGAGTATTCATATTCGTATCAATACGACAAAAATTACAATGATATAGAAAAACCCACACGCATTCCTTTTTTTGATATTGAAAAGCAAAAAAATCCTGATTATGCATCCATGGACACATTTCAAGATGAAACATACACAAAAAACCAAGAATTGAGTGAAGATTCCGAAGAAACAGAATTGGATTACAGAAGATCAAATATTAGTAGAATTAAAAAATGGTTGTTGGACAGCACACAATCCTCAAATGAAGAAATACCTTTATTAGAATTCAGCTCAACAACAAACTCAGAAACAACTATTTATGAACAACAAAACCAAATAAACGACGACACAACAGTTGTTACAAGCTCAATGCAATCAAAATTTAATTATTTGTTCCCAAATTTGAGGTATGAAGAAGTAAACGAATCTAGTAACACAACAGAAATGACTTTAAAGTACCGAAAAAGACAATCTTCCAGTAATACTAGTACTTCTTTTGATTATATATAAAACAATTCCTTATCAAATATTTCGCAACGAAATAAAAATATAATCACCGCATTTTTTTCTAAACTGTTTTGATATGACAAGACCTTGAATGATGTAGCAATCAAGTAATCCGATCAAAATAAAAATTTGACAGATGTGTCAAACTAAATTCCAATATTGATTCGAATATCAGTTTATTTGTTAAAAATGGATTAAATTTCAAGTAATGGGCCAATCATCTTCAGCTGGTAGCAAATCTGCTTTGCCATCAAATAATTTATTGATAGATGCATCTGATTCTTACGTCACAGACGTCAAACTAAGAAGCACTGCAGTAATACCCATCTCAGAATATATTAAAAAAGACAAAAATAGTAAGAGGTTACAACATTTAAAGAAAAATGTATCAGAAGACAAAATCAAGAACAAACCAAGAAACGACAAAACAACAAACAAAACAACAAACAAAACTCCAAAAGAAGAAATAAAGAAAGAGAAAAAACGATTTTTGGAATCATCTTTCGAAGACATTCCCAATAACAGAAAATGGATAAGTATTTACTCAAAATCAAGACCCCAAAATGAGTCCAAGAACATAAAAAACCCAAAAATTCACGCTCCTACAAATGAAGATAAAAATTCAGCCGAAGAAATCAAACAAATCTACAAAAACAAAATATATCCTCACATCTACAAAAATAAATACAACAAAAAAACAAGACCCAAAACAGTTCCAGCCGGAGGTGACAACATAAAACAATACGAAGAAAGTACCCACCAATTAAATAAACACCAATACCAAAAGAACAACATCAAAAAACACAAACAAAATAATTTAAGTGTGCAAACAAACGTAGCTTGTGTAATCCATCCAGATAGACAAAAACAACCAAATAATAACGAATATAATCAAAGAAAAAAACCCAATGAAAGCTCCTCCTATACGGCAATCCCCCACCCAACCAACGACTTGGATAAAATAACCAAATCACATCGAAAATATTTATCAGGCAAACAAGCTTTGGAAAACTGGAAAAATATTCATACCTTAAAACAACATAGAAAACTGAGCAACACCAATTATTACACGTACCCTGAAGAATACGAATATATAAATCGTAGCAGGGCAGGATTTTTAGACGAACCAAAAATGACCCCTCTTGAAATTAGTAATTACAATTATTCTAACTGCATATCCCCAAAAGAAATTAAAGAACGCAACGAGAAATTGAAGCGCAGTCCGAGGAACTACCCCCAATTTTTTGAAAGAGATTATTGTAGAAAAAATGAAAGGGAAGAAAGAATTATGGAACGAGAAGATTTTATAGAAGATATGGAAAGGTGCCTCCGGCAAAAAATTGCTTCTGTGTATGGGAGGACTGAAGGACGAACTCAAACTAATAAAACAACTTGGGTGCAGGATAAATACCGAAGATGGCATAAAGTACTTTTAGAATAATAACAAAACTTTGAAGTTGTTCAAGTGGAAACACCTACCAGGCACAACAATATAACTTTTTTTCGCAAAATTTTTTGATTTGTAGCCCTTGTTAATTGTTTTTGGGGTTTTTTGTTTTTCTACAAATCCTTATTTTGAGGAATATTTGAAAAATACAAAAACTTCCAGCATCTGCTTTTGATTCTTTAAAACATTTGTACTAACAATTTTTTAATATTCCATCAAACAACAAAATGGCGACCGATAAAAATACTCGATATTTATTGCAATCTTGCAAATCAAGTTTTAATTATGAATTAATAAATAAATAATATTCTAGTTTATAAATATATTGTTGGGTGTGTCTGCACAGAAATTTCCATGTTCACAAAAACTACAGAAACATGTTATCTAAAGTCAAAGTAAATAAATATAACGCTAATTAATAATAATTTAATTATTTATGTGATCTTTGGCTGCCATTAAATTTGCTGAAACCGGGCATAAAATCCACAAATTTTTATTGATTTAAGAGTATTTATTCATTGTATTATCACTATTTGATAATAACACGCCGGATTTTCCATTAGGGTCATTAGGCACGTCACCTTTTAACAGCCATCAAAAACTTAAAAATTGTTGTGACTTTTCAATACGGCATATATTTTTCGAGATATTCCTGCAAAAAATAATATTAAAATGAACCCCGCTGTATACAACTCTAGTATATATATATGTAAGTCTGCACTCCTTCTCCATATGAATTTTAAAGGGGTACAAAGCTTCCAGTTTACGTATTAATATTTGGATAATTTTCGCGTCAAATCATTAAGTTACTAAGTTTCATGACAAGCATAAAAAGCTAAATGTGTAATAACATCAATTTCGGGAAAAATTTAAATTTATGAAAACTGTGTTTTTGCACGTTTATTTTCTAGAAAATATAAAAAAACCGCATATATAATAAGCGCAAAATAAACTAAATATTTTGTTGTCAATAATTTATCAGTTCTCTTGAAAAAAATATATGATCTGATACCATAAATAATTATGTACATTTTTATGATAGCTGTTTTCAAAACAAACAAAAAAGTAAAGTACAAAGAAATATTTCAAATTTTTCTCCGTTAAACAAACATTTGCTCAATAAACAATAACGTGTACACTAATATTTAAAAATGTTGCATATAATTTTTCAAATCTCTACTTTGTGAAACCGACAAAATTAACATTTCGAGATTTTGATGGAAATATCCGTTTTGGACATCCCTGAATCCATTTTGACTATTTTCGGTTTGACCTCGCAAATCTCAAAACCTGTCGAACATATAATGCTGAAATTTTGTATTTGAGTCTAGTTTAAGGTCTAGCTGTGCACCTCGCATTATGATTGCGATCGTCTGCACCGGAAACGCACTTTACTCGAAACTTTTTTCGAATTTTCCGTGTAAATCCAAATTAGTTAGCCGTAGGATACTGAAATTTGGTATTAGAAATTATTGTAGCATCTAAATTTTATTTTTTATTTTTGTACCAATCGGCTGAACCGGAAGTGCACTTTACATAACAGACTTTTCGAATTTTCGGCATAAATTCAAAATAATCAGTCGTAGAATATTGAAACTTCGTGTTGAGCACTTCTATAATATCTAGTTGTGTAACTCGCATTATGATTGCAATCGTCTGAACCGGAAGTTTACTTTATTCGAAACATTTTTTGAATTTTTCGCATAAATTCAAAACAATCTAACATAGAATGTTAGAATTCAGTATTTAAAGCAATTGTATTATCCAGATGCTCATATTTCATTTTCATTGAGATCGGTTGAGCCGGAAGTGCACTTTTCTTGACAGTCTTTTATTATTTCTCGCATAAATCGGAACCGACTGACCTTAGAATATTAAAAATTGGTATTTCAGTGTGTTGTAGCATTTGAATGATTGCCTACCACTCTCATAATAATCGGCAAAACCGGAAGTGTACTTTATATAACAGACTTTTCGAATTTTCGGCATAAATTCAAAACAATCAGTTGTAGAATATTGAAATTTCGTATTGAGCTTTTCTATAATGTCAAGTTATGCACCTCGCATTATAGTTACAATCGTCTGTACCGGAAGTGCTCTTTTCTTCCAAAATTTTCAATTTTTTTCGGATAAATCCAAAACGATTGAACATAGAATGTTATAATCCAGTATTCAAGGCGAAGTAAAAATTTTTCGCATAAATTCGTAACAGTCGGCTCTAAAGTATTAAAATTCAATATTCCAGTTGGTTTTAGCATCTACTACTCTCCTAACAATCGACTGAACCGGAAGTGTACTCTATATAACAGACTTTCCGAATTTTGCACATAAATTCAAAACACTCAGTCATAAAATATTGTAATTTTGTAATAAGCAGTTCCATAACATCTAGTTGTGCACCTCGCATTATGATTGCAATCGTCTGAACCGGAAGTGCACTTAAGTCGAAACATTTTTTTTGTATACATCTAAAACGATTGAACGTAAAATATTAGAATTCAGTATTTAAGGCAACTGTACCATTTAGATACTCATATCTTATTTTCATTAATATCGACTGAACCGGAAGTGCACTTTACTTGACAATAATTTTGAATTTTTCGCATAAATTCAAATCAGTCATAATACACTGAAATTTCATATTGCGCACTTCTATAACATCTCGTTGTGCACCTCATATTATGATTGCAATCGTCTGAACCGGAAGTGCATTTTACTTAAAACATTTTTTGAATTTTTAGCATCAATCCAAAACGATTGAACGTAAAATATTCTAATCCAGTATTTGAAGCAAATGTACCACTTAGATGCTCATATCTTATTTTTATTCAGATCGACTGAACCGGAAGTGCACTTTACTTGACAATCTTCTAGAATTTTGGGAATAAATCGAAAACGACTGTCTTTAAAATATTGAAATTTTGTATTTTAGCCTGCTGTAGCATCTGAATGATTACCTACTATTTTCATAGCAATCGACTGAACCGGAATTTTTTTTCTAATTTTGCGCATAAATTCGGAGCAAACAGTAATAGATTATTGAAATTTCGTAACGAGCCTTTTTATAATATCTAGTTGTACACCTCGCATTATGATTGCAAACGGCTGTACCGGAAGTGCACTTTACTTGAAACATTTCTTGAATTTTTCCCATAAATCCAAAACAATTGAACGTAGAGAATTAGAATTCAGTATTCAAGACGATTGTACTATCTGGATGATCACATTTTATTTTCATTGAGATCGGCTGACAGTCTTTCATATCTTTTTTGCATAAATTGGAAACTATTGACTGTAGAATATTGAAATTCAGTATTTTAGTGTTTTGTAGTATCTGAATGATTGCCTGCTACTTTCATAACAATCGACTGAACCGGAAGTGCCCTTTATATAACAGACTTTTCCGCATATTTAAATCAGTCGTAATATATTGAAATTTCATATGGAGCCCTTTTATAACATCTAGTTGTGCACCTCGCATTATGATCGCAATCGTCTGAACCGGAGGTGCACTTTACTTGAAACATTTTTTTCAATTTTTAGCATAAATCCAAAACAATTAGAAATCAGTATTTGAGGCGATTGTGCCATCTAGATGCTCATATCATATTTTCATTGAGATCGACTGAACCAAGGCGCACTTCAGTTGAGATTTTAGTCTTAGTTCTGATCTTAGAATCTTGGAAATTAATATTTAGGAATGTTGTAGCATAAGAATGACGATCTACTGTTTTCATAGCGATCGACTGAACCGAAAGCGCACATTATTTTACAGATAATTTGGATGAATCCAGCATCTCTTTTGCCCATCAGTGTCCTATTCCCTCAATCTCCACAAACATAAGAATGTCGTAAACTAACATGACCCCCTCAAATATAAAACTGCAACATTCAGCAGTACTCAAATCAGCTAAATCCTCCTACATTGACTCATACGAAGTTGTTTTGCATTTCTAGAGTCAGATCTTATCTCCCAGTCGACTACTTTACCTCAAGGGAACAGGTAACCCACCTGTATCGTTAGTGTTTTGTTATTTTGATTTATGAAGTGTGAACAATTAAAATTCCAGTGACTTTTTTTATACAATTTTTACAATTTATCAAGAATTAAGGTAAATATTTTTAATTTTATTTTGGGGTAGTTTATTTGTTAGAGGGTGGAAAATTGACAAATACAATAATAATTATTTGACATTTTAATTAATTATTTCGAATTTTTTTTTTTTAATACGTAGGTAACTTGTAGAAATATTATTCGTCACGTTCTACTAATCAAAGAATTTAAATCATAGCACGACTATTCATAAAATTTTACTATTTTTTGAACAATTTGAGTAAATATGGAACACTATTTTTGCTTACAAATAAGTAAACAGCTATTAATAAATTTTTAAATCTCAAGATTTATTTAAATTTGTTTTTATCTTAAGATTTTGAAATTAATGCAAGATAAGAAATATTGCAACGATTAAAAAATTAATAAAACAATTCTAATTTCAAAATGCCGTTACGTCATAAAAATAAACCCGTTTAAAATTTGTTAATTTGACCCCAGCTATCATTGCAGTCTTATCGTTCAGTTGTTTTCATAATATTTACCATCTTATAGAAGTTCCAGCATCAGTTTTCTTAAAGCATTCAAGAAAGAATAACCTAAACATTAAAAATGGATGTTTATAAGTACGATACGATTCCAGAACAGGAATTGTTCAGTGATAAAATGACAAAATTAAAATTAGGAAAAATTGAGGAACTTCCGGTCATCCACACCCTCCCGGATTTAATTCAAGAATTACATAAAGTTTTTGAAAGTGATGAAGTTAATGTTGATTACGTTCAATATTTGATGAAATCGTATAAATCCAACCCTGCTGAATGGAAGAAGTATGCCAAATTTGACAGATTCAGGTGAGAATACAAAAAACAAATGAATATCAACAGTTGTTTCCTATTGGCTGCAAGTTTAGCACACCCACTTTTGTAAACAAACGTCACAAAAAATTGAATAACGCATAACAATATCTGAATTTAAAAAAAAATGTTTATTGTGTCATTCAACTGTCGTTTTGTTGTTTAATAGCTAATAAAAAAAATATTTACTTATTTTTATGTATTTGTCCTTAAACATTACAGCAAAAATCTAATGAATCAGACGTAACTTCCTTTTTTGTCTTCTTTTGTTTTGCTTCATTGAAACTTGCTTGGAAACAGTTGCTAGGTCAAACTAGATAATTATCATGCAATTTATTTATGTTAATTAATGGACTTTAGGTACACGAGGAATTTGGTGGATTGCGGCAACGGAAAATATAACCTAATGGCTTTATGTTGGGGCGAAGGTCACGGCTCCGCCATCCACGACCACGCAGACGCGCATTGCTTCATGAAGATGCTGCAGGGTGAGCTGCAAGAAATCCGGTTTGCTTGGCCCGAACCAGAAACCATTAACCAGCCTCTAAAAGAAATCTCCAGGAAAAAATTAAATCTAAACGAAGTCTGTTACATGAACGATGCACTTGGCTTGCACCGAGTCGAAAATCCGTCACATACTGAACCTGCCGTGTCTTTACATTTATATTGTCCGCCTTTCGATCAATGTCACGTGTTTAATCAACTTACAGGGCAAAAAAGTACGGCGAAAGTTACTTTCTGGTCCCAATACGGAGAAAGGAGAAACAAGGTAATCTTAATTTGAACTTTAAACTTGTATTTGTTGATAAGATGACCCAAATGACCAGAAAATTTTTACAATGCTGTTTTTCATTTCAGATCATTCAAGAAAATCGTGAACCTGAAGATAACTAACGAGTTTTACTCTTTTATTTAGGTTTTAGTAATAAATATATTTATAAATAATTTGAATTTCGCGCCCAATTATTGAGCGCTTCCGCCTGAACCGAACCAGCCAATCAGATTGCATATAACGAACAAACAAATAAATATTCCAATAAGAAAACAATTTATTATTAAAATATTGTTCAATTTATCTGTCAAGTGTCAAAATAATGTCTGATTCAAAAAAAAGTTCAAAAAATCCTGAAGTGTCAAACAAATACCAAAAGCAAGAATTGGGCCCGCCAGTCAAAGTTTCGCCTGTAATAAAATTTACCAGGTGGGTTTTGTTAATTTCTGGCATTTTGTATGGTGTTACCCGACAAAAATATTTAGCTGCAAGAGAAGTGGGAGTACGTGAAGAAGAAAAAAAGCAAAGAATATTACGACAAGAAGCCCTAAAAGCAGAAAAAGAAGAAAAAACTAAAAAAGAAATTGAAACATTGATTGAAATATTTTATGGAGTCAAAAGAAATTAAAACACCTTGTATATAAATATGTATGAATATAAATAGCTATAAAAAAATAATCAAGCAGATAAATATCAGATAATTTTATTATACAAAAACAATACAAAGAAAATAAAACATTTTTATGATTAATCAACATGTGATAATAATATTGCAATGCTTCAAACTAAAAATGGACTTAAATAATCAGAAAATAGCTTAATATGGTATATTTACATTTTTTAATTGACCAAAATTTATAACGAGTCCCGCCCAGCCAATTTTTGACCAAAAATAATTTAAAGTATTTTTGCATAACATCCTAAAACATTCTAAAGTATTTTGAAAAGTGTTAAAGAGTTCTAAAGTCTTTTGGGACGTTCTAAAGCGTTCTCATTCGTTCGGAAACATTCTGAAACATTAAGGAGTAATTGGAGACATTCTTAAATGTTTTTGAAATGTTCTAAATTATTGCAAAACATTCGAAAATATTTTAGAGAGTTTCTGAAACATTATAATGACATTCTCAAGTGCTCTCATTCATTCGAAAACATTTTGAAACATTCTAAACGCTTTGAAATGTTCCAAAACATTTCAAAACGTTTCATAATGTCCTCAAATACTCATAAACATTTCCAAGCAGTCTGAAATAGTATTTTAAAATACTGCATAATGTTCGGAAAAATTCTGGGACTTTCTGAAATATTATATGACGTTCTAAAGTGTTCTCATACGTTTGGGAACATTTTAAAACGTTTTGAAGCGTTATGAAACATTCTAAAACATTTTTAAAAGTTTTTAAACGTTAAAGAGTAGTTGAGGACGTTCTGTAATACTGTACAATATTCTGAAACGTTCTGAAATGTTTTAAAACATTTTGAAGCGTTGTAAACATTTTAAAATACTTTAAAATACTGCATAGCATTCAGGAATATTCTGGAATGCTGTGAGACTTCTCTAAACATTATGTGACATTCTGAAGCGTTCTCATATGTTCGGAAACATTTTTAAATGTTTTCTAAGTATTTTGAAACACTGAATAACATTTGGATAATATTCTAGAGTGTTTCAGGACGTCCTGAAACATTGTACGACGTTCTAAACGCTTCGGAAACATTTTAAAACACGGCGTAATATCTGAGATTGTTCTACAGTGTTTTAGAACGTCCTGAAACATGATATGACGTTCTAGAACGTTTTCAATTGGTACGTAAATATTTTTAAACGTTTTTAACCGTTCGAAAACATTTTGGAACATTTTAAAATATTCTAAGGAGTTCTGAAACATTTTGAATCGTTGTGAAACATTCTAAAATATTTTATAATACTGCATAGCATTCGGGAATATTCTAGAATGCTGTGCGATTTCCTGAAACATTATGTGACGTTCTGAAGCGTTCTCATACGTTCGGAAACATTTTAAAACGTTTTGAAGCGTTAGGAAACATTCTAAAATATTTTGATAAATTCTTAAACGCTAAGAAATATTTGGGAACATTCTTAAATGTTTTGCAACGTTTTGAACTGTTGTGAAACATTCTTAAGTATTTTAAAACACAGAATAATATTTGGATGATGTTCTAGAGTGTTTCAGGACGTTTTAAAGCGTTCGAAAACATTTTAAAACACGGCGTAATGTTTGAGAATGTTCTACAATGTTTTAGGACGTTCTGAAACATGATATGACGTTCTAAAACGTTTTCAATTAGTCCGGAAATTTTTTTAAACGTTTTTAAGCGTTCGAAAACATTTTGGAACATTTTAAAGTATTTTAAAAAGTTCTGAAACGTTGAAGAGTATTTCAGGAAGTTATGTACGACATTCTGAATCGTTCTAAGATGTTTTAAAACATTTTGAAGCGTTGTACAACATTATAAAATATTGCAGAATATTCTAGAGTGTTCTGGGACTTCCTGAAACATTATATGGCGTTCTGAAGTGTTCTTATACGTTCTGAAGCGTTCTCATATGTTCGGAAACATTTTAAAATGTTTCAAAAGTATTTTAAAAAGTTCTGAAATGTTAAGAAGTACTCAGGAACATTTTCAAATGTTTTGAAATATTAGAAAGGTTTTGAAGTCTTGTAAAACATTCAAAAGTATTTCAGAATATCGTACAACATTCGAGGATGTTCAAGAGAGTTTTCTGACATCCTGAAACATTATAATGACGTTCTGAAGCGTTTAGAAACATTCTCTAGTATTTAAGAGTGTTTTGGGACGTTTTGAAACATTATATGACGTTCTAAAGCGTTCTTTTTCGTTCGGAAACATTTTTAAACGTTTTGAAGCGTTCTAAAACATTTTAAAGTATATTTAAAAGTTTGGAAAGATTAAGGAATATTTATGGACGTTCTATGATATTGGTACAACATTCTTGAGTGTTTTGAAATGTTTTAAAGTGTTGTAAGACATTCTTAAGTATTTTAAAATACTGCATAACATTTGAGAATGTTTTTGAGAAAGTTTAGTGACGTTCTGAAACATTATAAGTCGTTCTGAAGCGTTCTCATACGTTTGGAAACATTTGAAAGTATTTTGAAGAGTTCTGAAACGTTTATAAGTATTTGAGAACATTTTTACATGTTTTGAAACATTTGTAAGGTTTTGAAGTCCTGTAAAATATTAAAAAGTATTTTAAAATATTGTACAACATTTCAGGATGTTTAAGAAGGTTTTGGGACGTCCTAAAACATTATAATGACGTTCTGAAGGGTTTAGAAACATTCTCAAGTATTTTAGAATGTATTGGGACGCTTTGAAACATTATCAGACGTTCTGAAGCGTTCTCTTTCGTTTGGAAACATTTTTTAACGTTTTGAAGCGTTATACAACATTTTAAAGTATTTTGAAACGTTTTGAAACGTTGAGGAATATTTATAGACGTTCTGTGATACTGTACAACATTCTTAAGGGTTTTGAAATGTTATGAAGCGTTGTAAGAAATATTAAAACATTGCCTAACATTTGAGAATGTTTTTGAAAGTTTTGTTTCGTTCTGAAACATTATAAGACGTTCTGAAGCGTTCGCTTTCATTCGGAAACATTTTTAAACGTTTTGAAGCGTTATAAAACATTTTAAAGTATTTCGAAAAGTAGTGAAATGTTAAGGAATATTTATGGGCGTTCTGTGATACTGCACAACATTTTTAAGTGTTTTGAAGTGTTGTAAAACATTCTTAAATATTTTAAAATGCTGCTTAACATTTGAGAATGTTCTTAAGAGAGTTTTGAGATGTTCTGAAACGCTCTCATACGTTGGGAAACATTTAGAAACGTTTTTAAGTGTTTTGAAAAATTCTTAGACGTTAAGAAGTATTTGAGGACATTTTAAAATGTTTTGGAACGTTTTTAAGTATTGTGAAACATTCTAGAACATTTTAAAATATTGTATAACATTCGAGCATGTTTTACAGAGTTTTGGGATGTTCTGAAACATAATATGACGTTCTAAAGCGTTTGGAAACATTTTAAAACATTCTAAAATAATATTTGGGAATGTTTTAGAGTGTTCTAGGAGGTACTGAAACATTATATGATGTTCTTGAATGTTTTCATTTGTTCAGAAACATTTTACAACATCCTAAAACATTATATGACGTTTTGGAACATTTTAAAGTATTTTGAAAAGTTGTGAAGCCTTGAAGAATATTTGAGGACGTTTTGTGATATTGTACAACATTTTGGGACATCCTGAAAGCGTTCTAAATTGATTTGGAAACATTTTAAAAGTGTTATAAAACATTTCGGTACTTTTTAAAGTATTTTGAATAGTTTTAAAACGTTAAGGATTATTTGGAGACGTTCTGTGATACTGTACAATATTATAAAATGTTTTAAAACGATTTGAAGCGTTGCAAAACATTTTAAAGTATTTTAAAATACTGCATAACATTTGGGAATATTCTAGAATTTTCTAGGACGTCCTAATACATTATATGACAATGTGAAGCGTTCTTATACGTTCGGAAACATTTTAAAACGTTTTGAAGCGTTATAAAACATTCAGAAGTATTTTAAAATACTGCAATACATTCGAGAATGTTCTAGAGAGCTTTGGGACGTCCTGAAACATTCAAGAATGTTCTAGAGAGTTTTGAGACATCCTGAAAGATTATAATGACGTTCTGAAGCGCTCTCATTCGTTGAGAAACATTTTTAAACGTTTTGAAGCGTTATAAAACATTTTGAAGAGTTTTAAAACGTTAGAGATTATTCGCGGACATTTTGAAACATTTTTTAATATTTAAAACATTTTGAAGTGTTGTAAAATATTTTAAGTGTCTTCGAAAGAATTATAATTTTTAGGTGACATCATGAATGCTGATTAATATTCTCTAAAAGGATTAAAACTACAAACTGGACAGATGTGATTGAATTCCAATAAGATGAAGCAGCTATTAAACAGCTGGAATCAATGATGACTCTTAAAATAGAGAGAAAAATTGCTAAGAATCAGGTGTTCCAATAAAATTAGTGGGACGGGGCTCATTTATCCATAGGGGCTTGTATATCCACAAAAAGGAAAGTGAAGAGTTTTAGAATAATGTAAAAATGAAGTGTTAGTATCATGTGTATCGGGACGCACTGGGGTGATGCAGCAACGACACGCAATCATTCGAAACGTAGGGCGCTGCCCCCGCAGAATTCAGGCTAATGGCGGTGGTGTCTATACTCTCAAAGTCCCTGTTTGTCGTTGGTCAGAATTTGAGATCTTTTATTGCCTGTGGCAGATCTGGTAATTTGATATCTTTTATCTGTTGTGGAATGTTCATGTTTTTCACCGCTGAAACTGCGCGGGCTGGTGCTGCCGTTATTCCCGCCTGCGAAATACACACACACACAAAAAACACATTAAAATATATCAATTTTTTTATTTGTTAAAATATCAAGCAGGAAATTACAAAAGCTTAGAAAGGTTAACTAAAATACAGATAAAAGAGTGTGAGCAGAGTATTAATCAAATGAATTTGAGTAAATCATGCAAAAGATGGTCCGAAGTCTGAGGGGGATGTGAATGAATTACCTCCTGTTTTTCTAGCTTGTTCTGCTCTTCAATTCTGGTGAGAATTTCGGTCATATTTGTTTCTAGCACCATTCCTCCCATTACTAATTCGTTGAGTATGTAGTGGACTTTATCGACATGAAAAATCAAATCTAGTTCACACACATTTTCAAAACATTTGTCCAATGTTTCCACGAATACTTGAATTAAATCTAAAATTCCTAGCTCGCTTTCGGATGAATCAACACAAAATACAAAGTATAGTGTGGCGTAGTGTCGATAAATTAATTTATAATCACTACCCCCGATTAAACTACAAATAAATACATGAGTCATTCAATCGCTGCAATTAATTGAATTATATTACCTTCCACCTTCAAGAAAATTACAAACATTATCATCGCGTTTGGAAACCAGCTGGAATGTTTCTTTTATTATTTGCTGTTGCATGTCCTCATTCTACAAAATTAGTTTTACAAAAATGTCAAAAATAACCTACAATTTACTTACAAAATATTGATAAAACTTCGACAATCTTGGTTTGCCATGATTATTAAATACTAAAATAGCTTTAATCATTTTTGCACTATAAACTACTTATTTAAACAAGATTAATTCATTTTAAAGTACACGGCGAGCTTTCAACTAGTTCACGTCAAACTGTCAAACTTCAAATATAAAATATCAAAGGTGAAAGCTCAAATTTCAAAATAGTAACAAATACAATTTGATTATCAATATTTGAATGTGATAATTCAATATATTTAATTAAAAGAATATAATATTATTTGTGAAGTAGAATATTAGACGATTGGCAACATTGTTTATAGTTCACGACTTTTCAGTAAGATGTCGTTAGTGTAGCACCGCGCTGTCTCTGTTAGATCCAGCATCTCTGTCGTCTGTCGTAGTATCACAAAATGGCGTGCTGGCGTAAGCGAAAGATGCTTTGAGCAATTAAAATGATTTAAAATCATAAATAAATAACCCAAAATGGTGTAAATGTGAATAAAATTCAATTAAGTGATTGATTGCGCAAAATGGATCGGACAGAAAATTTGTGGAAATGTGGTCGGACTTTACAATTTTTCGTGATGTTTGGTCTTGTGTTGACATCTATACAAGGTAATCATACAGATACAGAATGGTATTTAAATTTAGTTTTTCTGGTATTTTATGCTGGTTTGAATAATTTTTTGTGTATATGTTTTGTATTACGATTGGAAAGAATTTGGTACAATAGTTGACAAGTCGGATGAAATGTTGTAAATTTATTATTATATTAACACCTTTTGTGTACTTATACAGTCAACCAAACAAATATTGTTCATTGTATAAAGTTCGCTCCTGAAAACATATAAACAGGCATTATTTTCTTAAAAAAAATCTTTGTTATATAATTTTATTGTTTTGTACATTTTATGTGAACAATGATTCATAAACACTTGACAATTTTTTAGGTTATTCCACGATAAGACAATGTAAACCTAATGATCAAACAAATTGCTTTAAATCTCATCGAGTTTTCTCATTTTTCGTTCGGCTAAATTTCCCTCAGAGAAATGGAAAAACCAATTTTGTTTGCAACAGTTCGTACAGGGCCTGATTCAGGTATTCTTCCGGCAATTGATTTAAACAGTTTCTCCCTTAATCCGGTGCTGTATATTAGCTAAACTGCTGGAAATTCTTCAAAAGTTTTTACTTGAGAAGCAGCTGAGGTTGGCAAAGTAAAACATGAATAATTTCTCTCAAGCGGGTGTTCATCTAAGTGCCCAAATTCTCTACGTTTTTCTTAACAACATAATCCTAAAAGCGCCAATTACTGTAAATAATATTCTGTAAGCGAGTTTAGAAGCAATATCGAAATTTTGCTGCAACCCTAAATTACTAATGGAGGGTGTACCGCAAGGCAATGTAATTCGAAATTTGATTTGGCCGGATATCCGGGCTCAAAATTGGGTTATTGGAATCGGGGGAGTAAATTGCATATTGATTTTATTATTTATTACGAACGTTGATTATTCAATTTTCAAGCCTGTAACTCGTACACCAATAAAAATCACTTATTGATATTATTTATGTATTAAACTACATTCCTCTTAGGTATGTACTTACAATTTGAACATTTTTGAACTACTGGTTTATGCAGAAATCTTTAATTTATTTTAAGCGGTAAATATTTAATTTTTAAGTCTCTAACTCGTACACCAATTTCAATTGGTAGTTGATATTATTTGTGTATTAGATTACATCCCTCCTAAGTACGTATCTGCGATTTGAACTTTTGGGGACTTCTGCTTTACGCAAAAATAATTAATTTATTTCAGGCGGTAATTGAATTTTCAAATACTTAATTCTCACGCCTGTAACTCATACACCAATTTTTATTGGTGATTGGTATTATTTATGAATTAAAATACATCGCTCCTGAGTACGTACCTGCAATTTGAACTTTCTGGAATTTCTGATTTACGCAAAAAATAATTAATTTGTTTTAAGGGGTAATTCTTCTTTCAAGTATTTAATTTTCAAGTCTGTAACTCGTACACCAATTTTAATTGGTAATTGATATTATTTGTGTGTTAAAATACATCTCTCCTAAGTACGTACCTGCAATTTGAACTTTCTGGAACTTCTGGTTTACGCAAAAATGATTAATTTGTTTTACGCGGTTACTGTTTCTTCAAATATTTGATTTTCAAGCCTGTAACTCGTACACCAATATTAATTGGTATTTGATATTATTTTTATATTAAAATACATCCCTCCTTAGTACGTACCTGCAATTTGAACTTTCTAGAACTTCTGGTTTACGCAAAAATAATTTATTTATTTCAAGCGGTAATTTTTTTTTTCAAAAAATTTAATTTTCAAGCTTTTAACTCGTACACCCAGTTTTATTGGTAATTGATATTATTTCTGTATTAAACTACATCCCTCCTGGGTACGTACCTGCAATTTGAAATTTCTGGAACTTCTGGTTTATGCAAAAATAATTTATTTATTTCAAGCGGTAATTGAATTTTTAAATACTTAATTTTCAAGCCTGTAACTTGTACACCAATAACAATTGGTAATTGATATCATTTATGTATTAAAATACATCCCTCCTAAGTACATACCTGCAATTTGAAATTTCTGGAACTTCTGGTTTATGCAAAAATAATTAATTAATTTCAGGCAGTAATTCTTTTTCCAAATATTTAATTTCCAAGCCTCTAACTCGTACACCAATAATAATTGGTAATTGATATTTTTTGTGTATTAAAATACATCCCTTCTAAGTACGTTCCTGCATTTTGAACCTTTTAGTACTTCTGGTTTATGCAAAAATAACTAATTTATTTCAAGCGGTAATTGTTTTTCTAAATCTTTAATTTTTAAGCCTGTAACTCGTACACCAATAACAATTGGTAATTGATATTATTTCTGTATTAAAATACATCTTTCCTAAATACGTACCTGCAATTTGAACTTTCTGGGACTACTGGTTTACGCAAAAATAATTAATTTATTTTAAGCGGTAATTGTATTTTCAAATATTTAATTTTCAAGCCTGTCTCGTACACCAATTTTATTTAGTAATTAATATTATTTCTGTATCAAAATACATCTCTCCTAAGTACGTACCTGTAATTTGAATTTTTTGGAATTTCTGGTTTACGCAGATTTGAGGTAAAAACAAGACTATTGAAATATTCACTTATGAAGCCTGTAACTCGTACACCAATATTAATTGGTAACTGATATTATTTCTGTACCAAAATACATCCCTCCTAAGTACGTACCTGCAATTTGAACTTTCGGGGATTTCTGGTTTATGCAAAAATAATTAATTTGTTTCAAACGGTAATTAAATTTTCAAATATTTAATTTACAAGCCTGTAACTCGTGCACCAATAACAATTACTGATTCATATTGCGTATGTATTGAACTACATCCCTCCTAAGTACGTACCTGCAATTTGAACTTTCTGGGACTTCTGGTTTATGCCAAAATTAGTAATTTATTTTAAACGGTAATTGTTTTTGGTACAATTATTAATTGATATTATTTTCGTATTAAATTGAATCCTACCCACAATTTGAACTTTTTCTGATTTATGCCCTAGAGTCAAAATAGTTGCATTATTCAATATAAAAAACGGTTTGACATATGAAGCAAATAATATTTGAATGGAAAAAAATGCAAATAAAATTCTGGCCTGCAGACTATATTTATTTTTAAGTGGGCTAATGTTTATTGCACTTGAGATAAAATAAAAATAATAAATTTGGGACGTCACTGTCCCTCAGCGTTAGTATTCAACGATTTAAAAATTTGATTCTTAAATTACATTCAATTGTTAAAGATTTGTAAGGCAAAGAAGAGCAGCGACGTTCTTTTATTTTCTTCACTTGTTCTCGTGAGTGTGGAACAAATGAAGTGTCGGGTTGCACCCACACTTAGGGGGGACGACAATGGAGCCGAGTGATTGAATAAAGTTGTCTGTTCAACCTGACTAAATTTATTATTCAACAGAATGGACAAACTTTTTCTGGATATTTTCAACAATTTTAGAAATAATGTGCGGGAATTTTAAAGTAAAAATCGATGTTAGCAAAAAGATAACGCATGTTGTTTAACGATGACACGACTATCGCGATGTTCGTGGAGCACGAAGGCACGAACTCGAGACCATAGGGTGTGAAGACAATCGAGATTAAACACAGTTTTAACGAGATAAAAAGCTCAGTTTTTAATTAAAGTAATTTACATGCTTACGTTTCAAAGTAGATACCGCTTTGTTTTAACAGAGGATTTGTGGAAGAACAATTCATTTTTTCTCAGTTTCAATTCAATTTTAATCTCCAAGGAGCTCTAAATGTTCAAACGCACGTATTGAATAAAATATTCGGGGTTTATTGAGTGAAACACCGTGAATACATTGATTTTCAAGAGATTTCCCCGCTTTTCTCGCAGGGAAATTGCCATTTTATGGGCAAGCAAGTGTGTGAGAAGGGGGATTAAGTATCAATTTTCTTCTAAAATTCATGTTTGAAGTTTAATAAATTTTTATAGCAGGATAAAAGCAAAAACATAAATTCTGCTTCAAAGTTGCGGAACAATTTACGTTCGGTTTCCTAAAACAAATGGTGGCAGATGCATATCTCCCTCCACCAAAATTCCACAAATAACAAATGTCTCATGTTAACAAGAAACCATTTTGAGAAAGATCAAACAATTGTCTTATGTAAATATATCTCACTTTAAAGTCTAATTTACAATGGAGAAAATGCGTGAAAAACAAAAAAACAATTGAAATGTTTCAACACGATAAATAATTTCAAAGGAGATCTATTTTTTTAATTATTGCGGCACAGATGCTCCCTGCATTTTTATTTTATTTATTTCTCATTTGTTTTCACTTGTTCAGTTTGTTGATATTACTTTTGCGCGCTCCCGTAACCAAATAGCCAATTAATCAATATTACTATTACGCGCTCCGATTTCTCCTCCGGCTTCCTTTCTTATTCACTACCTTCTTTACCATCCAATTCGACTCAATTCTCGGTTTATATACTTGCCTGACGATTCCACAAACTTCTAGGAGGCTACCAGAAATTTACTCGACGTCACCCGTCCTTGACACATGTCCGTTTTTGTATCCATCCCCTTTTAAACCTTAACCCATACCACTCTGGGGAAACCCTTTTTTAAAACGACGGAGTATATGGAACCTCCAGACTATATGCCGGTGTCGTTACGGGAATGCATATATATATACTATCGAGCTTCTCAGGTTTGCAACGAATTTGGGTTCACTATACAAAAATTGATTGTAAGTCTCGAGGGCAAACATATAAACCAAAAAAATTTAATCCGTGTACAAAATGAGGCATTTTATTCATAACGAAAGTTTCGTCAGCTCAGTCGTTTGAAAGGGGGTGTCCCCAGAGATATTATATTATTGTGTACAAGTACTTCGGAGGCCTTCGGCCTCCTAACTACCAATAATTTGCTATAATTAGATTGAGTTAGACACTTAAGACACAATCTTCATATTATTGAACATTCGAGTGAATTCTCATGGGTTCGGTACTCTAATTAAAACTAATGTGTGTTCTCTTTGAGCATTAATGTGGTTCTACTTCACGAAACGCTGACATTACATCCTCAAAGGCAAAGGGACCAACTAAAATTACATCGTTCTGAATTATAAATTCTTTGCATTTCCTTCAAATTTTTACTTTGATCTTTTGGGAGTAATTAGTATAAAAAAATTTTGTGCATTTATAAAAAGAGAAACTAATAAATATATTAAGCAAAAAAGATTTTTACATTTAGGGGTGAAATACACCCTCCTAAAATTTAAAATATGTTAAATTATTCATGTGGATTTATTTCAAGACATTATTTAGAATAAGGAACATCAGTTGTCAGATGACATCTTCATGACTTGCACAACGGGGGCGAGTGCAATTTTCTTGATATAACAAACGAATAACGATGGCAAAAACTACCCCTTACGCTCAGCCGTGATGTATTATTCGTTCGTTGAAACATTAGTTTTTTTGTCCATACAAAAACTTTTTTTGTAGGAAATAATTCACTGTTGGGGTGCAGTTATTTCCTAGGGGTGGTTCCGCCTAAATGTGCAGGATGACACCAATTATACATTCGAGAATTAATTAAAATTGTGGACTTATCTGTTTCCTGATGATAGCAAATCATTTGAAGCTTATCCGTTGAAAATGATAAAATTTTATTCATTTTGCAATGACATTGGAAACTAATATTTTAATACAGATTCAAAAACGGGGAATAAAGCTCAACTCCTTCGACATTGTGTTGAATACATCCAATTATATCAGGACTGTAATTTGGCTATACAATTTTGAATTGCTGGCGCGTGATTCCATTGTATGAAGCTCAATTAATTTCCTGTCTTTCACCAGTATTACCACTCCGCTAACTTTACCTGGAAACAACAGATTTAAAAATTATCAGACTATAGAAAAAGAACTACTTGCTATAGTTTGGGGTAACAAATATTTTTTTAAGCAAGGTTTGTAGCAATGTTTCATTCACTTTTCAATTTAGAAATGTCATAAATCATCCGCTAAATTGCTGTCCCATATTTCAATATATTTTCTGTGCCACTCCACTAACTTTACCTGGAAACAATAGATTTAAAAATTATCAGACTATAGAAAAAGAACTACTTGCTATAGTTTGGGGTAACAAATATTTTTTTAAGCAAGGTTTGTAGCAATGTTTCATTCACTTTTTAATCTAGAAATGTCATAAATCATCCGCTAAATTGCTGTTCCCTATTTCAATATATTTTCTCTGCCACTCCACTAACTTTACCTGGAAACAATAGATTTAAAAATTATCAGACTATAGAAAAAGAACTACTTGCTATAGTTTGAGGTAACAAATATTTTTTAAGCAAGATTTGTAGCAATGTTTCATTCACTTTTTAATTTAGAAATGTCATAAATCATCCGCTAAATTGCTGTCCCATATTTCAATATATTTTCTGTGCCACTCCACTAACTTTACCTGGAAACAATAGATTTAAAAATTATCAGACTATAGAAAAAGAACTACTTGCTATAATTGGGGTAACAAATATTTTTTTAAGCAAGGTTTGTAGCAATGTTTCATTCACATTTTAATCTAGAAATGTCGCAAATCATCCGCTAAATTGCTGTCCCATACTTCAATATATTTTCTGTGCCACTCCACTAACTTTACCTGAAAACAATAGATTTAAAAATTATCAGACTATAGAAAAAGAACTACTTGCTATAGTTTGGGGTAACAAATATTTTTTTAAGCAAGGTTTGTAGCAATGTTTCATTCACTTTTTAATTTAGAAATGTCAGAAATCATCCGCTAAATTGCTGTCCCATATTTCAATATATTTTCTGTGCCACTCCACTTACTTTACCTGGAAACAATAGATTTAAAAATTATCAGACTATAGAAAAAGAACTACTTGCTATAATTTGGGGTAACAAATATTTTTTTAAGCAAGGTTTGTAGCAATGTTTCATTCACTTTTTAATCTAGAAATGTCATAAATCATCCGCTAAATTGCTGTCCCATATTTCAATATATTTTCTGTGCCACTCCACTAACTTTACCTGAAAACAATAGATTTAAAAATTATCAGACTATAGAAAGAGAACTACTTGCTATAGTTTGGGGTAACAAATATTTTTTTAAGCAAGGTTTGTAGCAATGTTTCATTCACTTTTCAATTTAGAAATGTCATAAATCATCCGCTAAATTGCTGTCCCATATTTCAATATATTTTCTGTGGCACTCCACTAACTTCACCTGGAAACAAAAAATTTAAAAATTATCAGACTATAGAAAAAGAACTACTTGCTATAGTTTGGGGCAACAAATATTTTTTAAGCAAGGTTTGTAGCAATGTTTCATTCACTTTTTAATTTAGAAATGTCATAAATCATCCACTAAATTGCTGTCCCATATTTCAATATATTTTCTGTGGCACTCCACTAACTTTACCTGGAAACAAAAAATTTAAAAATTATCAGACTATAGAAAAAGAATTACTGGCTATAGTTTGGGGTAACAAATATTTTTTTAAGCAAGGTTTGTAGCAATGTTTCATTCACTTTGTAATCTAGAAATGTCGTAAATAATCCGCTAAATTGCTGTCCCATATTTCAATATATTTTCTGTGCCACTCCACTAACTTTACCTGGAAACAATAGATTTAAAAATTATCAGACTATAGAAAAAGAACTACTTGCTATAGTTTGAGGTAACAAATATTTTTTAAGCAAGGTTTGTAGCAATGTTTCATTCACTTTTTAATTCAGAAATGTCATAAATCATCCGCTTAATTGCTGTCCCATATTTCAATATATTTTCTGTGCCACTCCACTAACTTTACCTGGAAACAATAGATTTAACAATTATCAGACTATAGAAAAAGAACTACTTGCTATAGTTTGGGGTAGCAAATATTTTTTTAAGCAAGGTTTGTAGCAATGTTTCATTCACTTTTTAATCTAGAAATGTCGTAAATCATCCGCTAAATTGCTGTCCCATATTTCAATATATTTTCTGTGCCATTCCACTAACTTTAACTGGAAACAATAGATTTAAAAATTATCAGACTATAGAAAAAGAACTACTTGCTATAGTTTGGGGTAACAAATATTTTTTAAGCCATGTTTGTTGCAATGTTTCATTCACTTTTCAATTTAGAAATGTCGTAAATCATCCGCTAAATTGCGGTCCCATATTTCAATATATTTTCTGTGCCACTCCACTAACTTTACCTGGAAACAATAGATTTAAAAATTATCAGACTATAGAAAAAGAACTACTTGCTATAGTTTGGGGTAACAAATATTTTTGAGGCACGGTTTGTAGCAATGTTTCATTCACTTTTTAATTTAGAAATGTCGTAAATCATCCGCTAAATTGCTGTCCCATATTTCAATATATTTTCTGTGCCACTCCACTAACTTTACCTGGAAACAATAGATTGAAAAATTATACGACTACAGAAAAAGAACTACTTGCTATAGTTTGGGGTAACAAATATTTTTTAAGCAAGGTTTGTAGCAATGTTTCATTCGCGTTTTAATTTAGAAATGTCAGAAATCATCCGCTAAATTGCTGTCCCATATTTCAATATATTTTCTGTGCCACTCCACTTACTTTACCTGGAAACAATAGATTTAAAAATTATCAGACTATAGAAAAAGAACTACTTGCTATAATTTGGGGTAACAAATATTTTTTTAAGCAAGGTTTGTAGCAATGTTTCATTCACTTTTTAATCTAGAAATGTCGTAAATCATCCGCTAAATTGCTGTCCCATATTTCAATATATTTTCTGTGCCACTCCACTAACTTTACCTGGAAACAATAGATTTAAAAATTATCAGACTATAGAAAAAGAACTACTTGCTATAGTTTGGGGTAACAAATATTTTTTAAGCAAGGTTTGTAGCAATGTTTCATTCACTTTTTAATTTAGAAATGCCGTAAATCATCCGCTAAATTGCTGCCCCATATTTCAGTATATTTTCTGGTTGAGTAAAGCGCAAATAACTCAAATACGGTCCTGGGTTGGCGTCCCGCCGCTTCGGAAGCCAAGCCAAAAAATAAAAGAAATTTGCTTCTGTTTGTTCCTTCAATTTCAAATAGATTTGAACTGTATTCGTTGAGTGTAGCACCAAAGCGTGAACTGCGAACTTAGTAGGCTCTGATTTCAAATCGATATGCTTTCTCAGTTTCAGTCTTCGAATTGAACGCTACATTTTATTATACATAATAATACCACTGTAGTGGTACAACAGGCTCCGTGTTATATGTAAAGCACCCAGTATGTGATTCTGACATTGTCGTGTTAAATTAAGGGGAGAACACAACAGAGAATATTGGTTGTGTCATCTGTCTCAAGAGGTTGTCACGACAGATGACGCTACGAGGATTATTTGACAGGAGGAACACATGTGGAAAATTTTTACTTGAAGCTATAGTTTAAATATATTTAATATAATAGTTCTGGGGACACCCCCTTTTAAATGACGGAGCTGACGGAACTTTCGATATGAATAAAATGCCTCATTTTGTACACGGATTAAATATTTTTGGTTTATATGTTTGCCCTCAAAACTTACAATTAATTTTTATATAGTGAACCCAAAAAAAACAGTGAAATCATGGCTATCATGATTCACATTGTTTAATATAATTGTTGATTGATTTCACGTCAGAAATTCTTCTGGAATAATTATTTTATTATTACGATGACGCAAATATTTGCACCTGTGTTCAATTTATAAGTTGTTAATTTTTTGTGTTATTAAAACTTGCATAGTTGAATATGTATTTGGATCATATTTCTAAACAGAATATTCTGTAAAACTAGTTTCCAACAAATCTAAAATTCAAATAAGTATTTGATGAAAAAGGAAATTTTAAATTGTCTTTTAAAACAAAAGCGGGAAAAATAGAGCAACTTGTAAAGTTGTAAGCCACCTGGCTAGATCTCTATCAAAAAAAAACTTTATGGATTCCTTTTATAGTTCTTGAATGCTCCATTGCCACTATTCAACTCACTTTGAACGCTGGAATTGAAGCTTGTGAGAAAAAGACTGGAGGAGACAGTGGCGCCGATAAAATATATTTTAAGCTGGAAAATGTCGTATAAATCAACAAAATTCCTGGATTCCTTTTTATTGAGTATAAAATTATGAATTAAAGTCAGTTTTTTTGGTGAAGAATGTCCCTTTTTTGTTGTAACGCCCCTGTGAACTCATTGATGCTTTATTCATGACATGGAGTTATGGTCCGCATTATCAGCGATTTTCTGCACACGAATCGTAAATATCCTCTCACACATACTAATATTATATCAATATACTCGATTATTTTATTATAAAAACCACCCCCCAATTTTTCCATCCTATATTTTGGCTGATGCTTTCAAAATACTCTTTAGACAGTAGGAAAGATAGAAATAAAAAATTTTGTTGAACAAATAAATAAGTTGAGAGTTATGACCTTTTGAAATTGCTTTTATGACGTCACTACTGTAGTTCTAACGTTACGCCATCTATCATTGGTGAACCGTAGCCGTGCGAATTAAATTTATTGCAGGCTTTTAGCCTGATAAATGGCCCTAAAAATGAGACGCAATTTATTTATTATTATCAGTTAATATTTAATCGTGATAATATATTATTGATTTTAGAATCAGCAGATGTTTATCTACATTTTTCTTAAAGATTTTCCCGGATAGTTTTTAGTTATTGTTCAAACTAAAGATAAGATAAAATTTTTTCATATTTTTTTATTAGATAAAAACATTTCCATCCTTGAATAAACGGTGCTTCAGTGCGACATACATCCAGTCATCAATAGTTGAGTATTGGGGGAGGTTTTCACCCCGGAAAACACAGCTGTCATTAAATAATAGAACGGCTATCCGTCTCTTAAAGTACATCGAGTATACTATTACTGTAGTGGGCGTCAAAATGTTTTTTGTCTGACCTTTTGAATGACATTTCAAATATTTCTCCATAAATCATCCACCCCTACATGTAAAACAATTCCCTTTTCAATTCAATTTCTGTAATCAAAAAACTTTTCGTAAACCTCATTAAAAAGTTTGGATGTCACTAGTTAGTCTACTACCTTCAATAGGGTGCTCCAGAAACACACCCAACGGATGATTTTAATTTAAAATTCATGCAACAGAACAATGATGAAATTTGTGGTAAAATGGTTTGTCAGAAATTTCCGATTGGTGATTGTTTCATGAAACAATAAACAATTGAATAGTGATTGGAGCTAAAATTGGTTTAATTAGTAATTGAATTACCAATTTGGTGCTGCTACTACATCATTAGTTCATAATTTTGTTTGACAATTTCTCGTAATCAAGAACTCATTCAAATTTTTTTTCAAATTATCGTGCCCCAGTCCACACTTAATTATAAGTAGTAGATATTTATTTTCAACTATTTATTTATTCATTACACTGACCAATCATTATTTCACTGTTTTATTGTTCATTGTTTTACTGTCCTCGTCAGGTCGTTTGCTTGCCCTTATTTAATAAAACTCGTTTCTCGAATATTCTAGATTAGTCGAGCATGTTGCTAGATTTTTTGACCGGATGAGACGACGTGACACGAAACAAACAGTACGAAAGGCTCCGCCCAAACACAGAGATAGATTCAGGGCTTATTTTTGCACGTTATAATATTTGTAGTAATTAGTTCACATAATTATTTTTTCAAATTCGTTGGAACTGTAATCCTAGTTAGTATTGACAAGGTTGATGTTCAATTGTCGGACATGATTGACAGGCTATGGTCACTAGATGTTCGGTGGTTGCCAGGCAACAACTGTTAGACAATTGAATATTGACCTATTGTTGCGTGATTTAGGAGAGGGAGTCAGTTAGTCAGTGATTCATTACGAGTAACTGTGCGCGATATTGTGAATATAATAATATTTGTACTGCAACCTGTGATAATAAATTATTCTAAATAAAATTTGTGACAATATAAAAGACAAGCAAGCATCTCTTGCAAGTGTCTCTTCTAGTATTAAAACACGCTGCCGGGCTTGCGTTACCTCTAAAGAAGGTCATTTTGAAAATAAAATTCAGTTCCTCCCTTGCTGTTTCATTTTTTGCAGTAGATGATAAAAATCATTTGATTTTAATCATGATTAAAATCAAGTTTTTAATCAAAAAAAATCATTGATTTTAATCAGAAAAAAATATTTTCCTCCAAAGAAAAACACCACAGTAGAAAATTAAATAAATTATTTATCATAATAAAATGAAAAAAAAACAAGAAAATACATATTTCATCAAAAATTATACTAGAAAATAAGAAATAAATTTAATTATTGCATAAAATTCTAATTTAGAATTAGAAATGAGCAAAAAATTGTGTAAAAAAACTGTGTGAGGTTTTCAAATATGCTTCGACCTGAAATCCCTGAAACACTTGACGCATTTTCCAAATAAATTTAAAATTAAATTAGTATTTGAGGTAGTTGTACAACGAAATGGTTCAAAAATGTCTAAAAGTATTAAAATACTATCTGAATAGTACTTTTAAAGTCAAAACTAAATGATTTTTTTGTTTTAAATCATGTTTTTTTTAATAAAAATCATCTATTTTCAATAAAAATCATGTTTTTCTAAATAAAAATCATGTTTTTTTCGATAAAAATCATGTTTTTTTCGATAAAAATCATGTTTTTTTTCAATAAAAATCATGAGACAAAGACAAAGTCGAGTGGTAGAATTCACATGAGCTGATGTTATTTTTCTACAGACAAAGGTGTTCGCGTAAATGCCTATAAACAAAATATTGTAACGTGCGAAAGTATGGAAGCTCGTAAAGGTGACCTTGCATGGGCGGAGCCTTTCGTCCTCCCTGCTTGGGCCGCACCGCATCACATCACCTCTCCCGATGGAAGCTTTTAGCAATATTTCAGAAATGTGGTAAAAAATTCGAGAAATGGATATTTCTATATATAAAGGCAAGCAAGCGACTTGAGGGTGGTGTAATGGTGAATCTAGAGCAGTGAATATCAAACAGTGAAGTATTCAGTGTATATAAATAGTTAAAAATAAATATCTGCGGCTCTGTTTAAGTTAGTATTAAATGATAAATAGATAATATAGTGTTGTTAGTGACTTTTATTTTAATTATAAGTAATTTCCAAGCAATGAACATTACAATATGCTGTTTTCTGAAAAAAAATTGCTTCATTGATCTTATTCCAATTTAGAAAATGTTGATGAAATAACTCATATTGACTCCATTTTGAAGAGAAAAAGAAATAAAATTATGACAGCAATAAAACAGTTTTCTTGCGACGCCACGCGGCTTTTTTAGGAACCTCTGAGCGAGCGGAATGACCTTTATTCCGTACGCTACAGCGTGTGAACTGGATATCATTCTATAGTGACTGTAATAAAAATCATGTATTTTTAATAAAAATGATGTTTTTTTTTAATAAAAATCGTGATTCTTTTACACCTTGATTTTTTGTTTGTGGCCTACTTTATTTTGAATTATTGTTGCAGTTCGTTAGAATTAAAAGCGGGTTAGTTGTATTATGAAAGTTTTTGACAATTCTTTTTAGTCGTTTTCCAGAAAATACAAAATAGGCAACCCAAGAGTCACGAGGGCAATTAATGTGTAAATAAATTATTTTGTTTTTAGGGCACGTTCTGGAATTCACTGTGGAGCCCCGCAACACAGTAGTCCAAGTCGGAAGCTCTGCCGTTTTGGATTGTGCGGCACGGTCCAGCGAATTCCCAAAAACTGCCATACAAATCCAATGGTACGACCAGGACCAACAACCGTTAACTTTCATCGGTGATGCTTACAGATCTCAATTAATTAATGGCTCGTTGTACATTTCGAGTGTAGTGGATGGACAGGGACTTACAGGGGTGTACCAATGTAAAGCTGCCATTGCTGCAGTGGGCAGTATTGTCAGTCGGACTGCTGAAGTCACATTAGCAAGTAAATATTATTAAACTAATTAATTACGTGATTATTTATTTATTGTTTGTAAGGTTTGTCGGGGTTTATGCAGGAGCCCCGCGATTTAACCGTCTTCCCGGGCCAGAAGGCCTATTTTGCTTGTCGCATTCAAGCAACCCCACCGGCCCGAGTACGGTGGTTAAAAGACGAACGTCCTTTACAATTGGACGAACTCCGCATGACTGTCTTGCCTTCTGGGGCTCTTGAAATAGACGAGGCGCAACATTCAGACCACGGAACTTACCGTTGCAATGCTTCAGGATTAAGCCAATACAGATTAAGCAATAAAGCAATGTTGATTATTAGCAGCGATTTGGAATCTGCTGCTAGTATATCTGCACCAAGTTTTATCGCCACCCCAAGGTCACAAGAAGTCATTGAAGGGCAAACTATTACTTTAGATTGTGCCGCTAATGGATACCCCAAACCTTGGATCAATTGGCTAAAAGATGGCGTTACTTTAGACATGGCTGATTTGGATAGTCGGTACAGAAAAGTCGGCGGGACAAGCTCCTTACAAATCATTAACATACAAGAATCGGACGCTGGGACGTATCAGTGTAGGGCTGGGAATAGGGAAGATAGTTTGGACGCTTCCGCAACAATTAAAGTGCAGGTAATTAATAAAACATAATTAATTAACAAATTTTTAATTTTTTCGGCGGGTAAAAAGTCTTGGGAATTCATTTTTATATACAAAAAAAAAAAAAATGTTTGTAGGTTCCGCCGAAATTCCGCAAAAAGCCCGAGGATAAAATTGAAGCTGTCCACAAGGACGCTGAATTTGAGTGCGACATTTACGGCAAGCCAGACCCTAAAGTACAGTGGTTAAAAAACGGGGAAGTTATTTCGTATGGAGAATATTTTAAACAAGACAATGGGTGAGCCTCAATTTTACAATATCCTGAAAAATAAATAATTTGTTATGGGAATGATTTAATCAACCCTAGTGTGATATGAATAATATTGAAAGTTAGAAGAAAAATAAAGTCTTGTATCACACTGTTCAAAATTTTTTATTTTTTGTTGACCGGTTTCGACTACTGAGTAGCCATCTTCAGAACCGGGAGAACTATATAACTACAGGATTCAAAATATGCTTCAAAGTTTCAACGTAGATAGATGGTTAAACGTATAACTTGTATAAATAAAATGAAATATATATTTATACAAGTTATACGTTTAAAGGTAGGCGATTCTACACCTGTCAAGCCTTCCTCAACGGAGACTACGACTCAGTCTTCGCAGTGTGCAACCTCAACGGAACCTAGTTCCAATGAGGCTGCTGATCTGCTAGAGCTCGAGTCTGTTAATATCTGAAATGTCCCTCTCCAAAAATGCCTCCCCTTAAACCATCTAGAACTCATCCCTCTCCATCACCCAAAACCAATCCTCCATCTAAGACCTCCATTTCCTTCATTCAGATCAATCTGCAACCTCTACTCTGAGGTGCCACCCTAGTATTGTCCTAATCCAAGAATCCTGGATTGTCAAATCTAGGATATATGGACTAGGCGACAAAAATTCCTCTATAATATCAGGTTTTGGTATTGAAAATTCAAGGACATGTATCATAACACCAAGCACATACAAGCTGTTGCCTTACAACATCTTTGCACTCGGGATCTTACAGCAGTTCTTTTAAGTGAAATCACCAACTCCAGCAAGGAAGATATCGTTCTTGCTTCCTGCTACCTTCCTTCACACTCTCTACAACTAACGAAGCTAGTAGAATTCTGTGAAGTCAATCACAAACATCTTATTGTTGGCTGTGATTCTAACTCACATCACACTATCTGGGGCAGTAGAGATCTTTTATCCTCGGGATTGGAAAGTTGTCAGATCCCTCAACATATTAATGTGGAATCAGTAGAAGGTTGTGTCAACAATCTTCAGAACATCCTCATTAATTCATACGAAAGGTCCTGTCCTTTAACCACAATAAAACCAACTAACACACCATGGTGGTTAGTTAGTGTGTTTAACAAAGCCAAAAACTCAAAAATAGAGGAAGACTGGCGCAATTATCAAAAAGAAAAAGCTTTATACAAAAGAGCTATTCGACAGAAACAGAGAACTGCTTGGCGCAACTACGTAAGTAGTTTTGAGTCAACCAAATCAACAACTTAGCTGCCTCAGACGTGAGGACGGCTCTCACGCTACTTCCATTGCAGAAATCTATCAGATTCTGCTAAAAATTCATTTCCCAGGCTGTGCAATTTCGCAAAGCTTTCCGTGGGTAGCTCGTGGGCACTCTACCTCAGAGGAGACGCACAGGTTCGGAAAATCGCATAGCCTGGACAATAGAAAACCTAAAGCCATATAAATCCCCAGGCTCAGATGGGATTGTACCAGCCCTTCTTCGGTGGGGGTGCAATCTGTTAATTTACACCTGGTTTGGATTTTTAGAGCCTGCATTACTCTCACTTATGTTCCACACCTATGGAGGGAAGTGAAAGTAGTCTATATTCCAAAATCCTATCGCCCTATAAGTCTTACCTCTGTTTTTCTTAAAACCTTGGAGAGACTTTGCGATAGACACATAAGAGATACGGCTCTGACTACCAACCCGCTACACTCCAACCAACATGCTTATATCCAGGTCAGATCTACCGAAACTGCTCTTCACGCCGTGATCAGCAACATCGAGAAATCTCTGGAATATGAAAATTCCACCCTGGGTATATTCATTGATATAAACTACTCAAAATAATTAAAGGGTCAAGTTTTCTTCCATCTGCTAGATTTAAACGTATTATACTACAATCTTGGGCACCTGGTTGAATATTATTATGACTGTCTTTTGTTGATTGCAACAATCGCATCTGTCAGATGAATTCCTCATTTTGAATAAAGGTTGTTCAAAGTGCATGGTAACGAGAATAAAGTGATTTTGATATCAGGTTGGAGTAAGTCACAAGTTAAATTAAGTGAAAATTAAGTGATATTGTCAGGCAACGTCATGTTAGGGTTGTACAAAGATAACGACGACACTTGACGCCAATAGAAGTAACTCGGATTGTTACTCTCTTGGAGGAAGGAAGAACACAGCGATACACTGCTGAACAGCTCGGAGTGAGTCAATCAGTAATATGGAGGTTGTGGAGGCGTTACCAGGACACCGGTAATGTCACTCGGCGTCGTGGACAAGGCCGTCACAGGGCAACAACATTATGGGATGATCGTTTTTTACGTTTACAAGCTCTTCGGAAACGCACCAATACAGCGCGCGCCTTGCAAAATGACTTACTACGGGCTACAGGCCAACAAATTTCTGATCAAACAGTGAGAAATAGACTTCGGGAAGCCGGCCTGCGGTCCAGATGTCCTGCAAAAGTGATGCATTTAACAAGAAATTCGATTACTATTCGCACAAGAACACCGGAATTGGCAAATTCGTTACTGGAGGAAGGTTCTTTTCACTGACGAGTCTAGATTTGCACTGTTCTCGAATGATGGACGAATGAGATTATGGCGACGGGTTGGAGAAAGATTCTTACCTAACACGGTCCAAGAGAAAGTTCCGTCATGATTTGGGGTGGAATTTCTCTTGAAGACAAAACTGACCTCTTGGTTATAAGAAATGCTCCGTGATACATTAATGAAGTACTAGTATCTCAGGTTCAACCCCATGCACGCGTTGGAGGTGTTAATTTTATCCTAATGCAGGACAATGCCCGTCCTCATGTCGCAAGAGTCGTAAATGAATATTCGAAGGAGCAAGATATCACTACTTTACCGTGGCCAGCATGCAGTCCAGACATGAATCCTATTGAGCACCACTTACACAGCAGGAGCTAGCAAACGCTCTTTTGGAAGAATGGAGGCAAATGCCACAAGACAGAATCCGAAGACTGATTCGAAGTATGCCAAGACGTTGCGCAGCTGTAATTAAAGCTAGGGGAGGTCCTACTGCATACTGAGAACAAAAAAAGCTCGAAACAAAAGAATGTGACCACACAGAAAACTATAATGATGTTCTTTGTGGGTGTGATTATGATTTGAATTCTGCAATTTTTGTTGAAAAATGGTGTGTTACTTTCTTCTATTAAATGTCAAATATGTATAGTGTTGACAGATGAAGGTTTTGTGTTCCAATATTCAAACTCTTAATAAGGTTTAAATCTTATCTGAAGTATATACCATTGCTAAAAAACTTGACCCTTTAATTATTTTGACAAAGCAACATTCTTCTCAATTGTCCATGCTCTTGAAGAACATGGAGTCGAAGCACCTCTTGTTAAATGCTAGAACATAGAGCTACACAATTTCCCACTGGGGAATCAAATAACAAAGGCTACGTTATTAGAGGATGCCCTCAAGGAGGTGTACTCTCACCTCTTCTGTGGGCGATTGTTGTTAACAGACTTCTGGAACTCCTTAACAATAACGGTTATCATACCATCGGATACGCGGATGATATTGCAATTCTGCTCAACGGTAGATTCGAGACCACTCTTGCCTGTTTAGCAGGTGATGCTCTCAAACTCACTGAACACTGGTGTAAAGAACATTCTCTTTTGGTCAACCCAACCAAGACGGAAGTAGTCCACACTGAATATGCCAAAAATCTTCAACCAAACACTAAGTTCGTCAAGTACCTGGGCATCATACTTGACAGCAAACTCAACTGGAGTTTACACCTGAACTTCAAAGTTGAAAAAGCTTTGAGCCTTAGGTCAAACTTGGGGTCTTAGCCCAAAGTTTACCTTATGGCTCTACACTGTTATTATTAGGCCAATGATATCCTATGGTGCATTTGTTTGGTGGTCTAGAGTCAGACAATCAACTGCACGATCAAAACTAGAACATATACAACGGTTAGCAGGTCTAGCAATTACAGGCGCACAACTCCAACAGCAGCGATGGAAGTCCTTCTATGTCTTACCCCTCTTAATCTTCACCTAGAGGAGGTTGCTACGAAGGGAATTCTTCGCCTCCTACACTTAGGTTTGTATCCTACAACTGGAGCTAATACCAGGCATTGCTCCATCTTAAGGGAGGCAACATCGGGAGCTCCTCTCCTAGAGATGAGTAATAAATCTTATCAAATCATATTAGATGGTCAGATATCCTCAACCTCTGATATTAAAATATTTACTGACGGTTCCAAGAAAGGAAAAGGTTCTGGTTCTGGTATCTTTTCAGAACAAATGAACTTGTATGTCAGTATACCCTTAGGACAGTACCCCAGCGTCTTCCAAACAGAGATCTTTGCAATTTTGCATTCCGCGACTCAAAGAACGCAAATTTATAAATAGAAATATAAAGATATATGCAGACAGTAAAGCTGCTCTTCGCAGCCTAAGTGGATGCAAATTCGTGGCTTGTCAAACTCTGTCACCTTGCATTGTCAAATATATCTCAACACAACGTTGTGGAACTTATTTGGGTAAGAGGGCACAATGGAAATGTGCAGATAACCTTGCTAAACAAGGCTTGTCAGTTCGACCCTACGGTCCAGAACCAAGGTTGCCCCTATCAAAAACTGTTTTTCACAACATAATCCACAGAATTACTTTTGAGAAATTCTCCAGCAGCTGGAACACTTCAACTAACTGCAAACAAACGAGAAATCTATCCCCAAGCCATCCACCGGGCTGGCCAATTATCTCCTAAGACTTTCAATGAGGAATCTTAAACTTCTCACAGAGGTCGCTTTAATAAGCACATGCACCGAATAAAAATTTCGAGCAGTCCTCTTTGTAGAGGCTGCACGGACGACGATGAAACAGTGGAGCATATTCTCTATCTCGTAAAAATAGATCTATACTGGGGGAAGCATGGCCTTCCATGGCTGCACTTAGCACATCTCCTGCTGCTGACTTGTTAGCCTTCTTCCTCAGCGTTGACTGGCTTCAAGACCAGTAGCATGTAGCTGTCCACCCGGGCCCTTAAAGTGGCCTCGGTGCGCGTGTTCTTCACCCTCCCCCTCTCTATTACGTTTAACCATCTATCTACGTTGAAACTTTGAAGCATATTTTGAATCCTGTAGTTAAATAGTTCTCCCGGTTCTGAAGATGGCTACTCAGTGGTCGAAACCGGTCAACAAAAAATAAAAAAATTTGAACAGTGTGATTTTTTTCTTCTAACTTTCAATAAACAATTTGATTTATTGGCAGGCATAATTTAAAAATACTTGGAATACTGGACGAAGATGACGGAATTTTTCAATGTGTTGGGTCGAATCCAGCCGGAAATATTCAAGCCTCTGCCAGATTAAAAATTATTGGATCCGGTACGTTACTTTTGAAAAAATTGTTTCAAAACCTATTTTTTGAATAAATATGCTTTGTTTTACAAGTAACCTCGGTTAATTAATAAAATACTTGGCAATAAGTCCAAGAATTCGTCCAAATAAAACATATTTATTTAAATAATTAAGTTATTTTTTGCGTTTTATTCTTTATTCATTTATTTATTTTTGTTTCCTTTTTCCTTATTTGCATCCTTGCATGCGTTATAATTTGGTAGTGAGCAAAAACCAGCGCAAAAAGTTCCGCAACTCCGACAAAAAACCAACTAAAACCCAACTCCGCAACATTTTGACGTCCTTAAAAGCGGATAAACTGGGCGAAACTGAATTTGGTCACAGTTTAACTCAAGAGCATGTTTATTCCCGTGATGCTAGTTCAGAATCTTTTAATAACAACCGCGAAGCGGCCCTGAACGCCCTAAAATCCTTAAAACCTGATAATAATACTAACAACCCTTCGTTGGGCCCCATCCTGCCTGCTTACACTGACCCGCCTTGGTCCTGGGATTTGTATCCGACAGATGGAGCTCCTTTTGGGTCGCAGGATAGTTTGCCGGGGAAACCGCAAGATTTGAAGGCTGTTATTGTGAAGGCCAGATTTGTGACGCTAAGTTGGAAGCCTCCTGATGTCACCAATGGGGATATTTTGGTTTACACTGTGTTTTATCGACAAGAGGGGAGCCTCAGGTATGTACTTATCAAAATATTCTACAAAAATCTTATTATTTTTTTTTTTTTGTAGGGAACGAACGCAAAATACAACCCGTTCGCGTTTGGAGGAGGCAAATATCGGCGGTTTGTTCCCAGCCCGCGTTTATCATTTCCGAGTCGTTGCCTTAAACAATTTAGGTTCCGGTCCGTCATCTGATAGCCTTAAAGTCGTTACCCAACCAGAAGAACACGTTCCTAGCGCTCCATTAAACGTTAACGCGTATGCCACTTCTCCCACATCAATTCACGTGTTCTGGACTGAACCTAAAATCACCTTCGGACGTATTCAAATGTATAAAATATTTTTTATGGAGGTACAATTCATTTTCCAACAAATAACCTAATATTAATTATTAAAAATTTTAGAGTGAAACTTCGGAGGAACACAGTAAAGACACAACAAATTTATCATTTGATTTGATTAATTTAAATATGTTCACTGATTATAATATTTGGATAGTGGCAGTAAATGTAAACGGAGGAGGGGCTAATTCTGCTGAAGTGTCAGTGCGTACTTTTAGCGCAGCGCCCACTGAAGCACCTATTAATGTAACAGTCGAGCCTGGAAGCAGCACGGTAAATCAATATTAATTTTTAAAGATTACAATTTCATTCATTTTAAATAAATTTTAGAGTATAATAGTCCGCTGGGAACCACCACCTGTGGAAGGACAAAACGGCATAATAACAGGATATAAAATTCGTTATCGGAAACATGGACAAAAGGGCGACACGATAACGACGCCCGGAAACAGCCGCATGCATACTTTACTGAATTTAGAACGATCATCGTCGTACCAAATAAGAATTTGTGCTATTAATATTAATGGTTCGGGACCTTCCACTTATTGGTTGACTGCAGATACGTACGAAAATGATCAGGAGGAGGATAAAGTGCCTGAAGAGCCCAGCCCTTTAAAAGGTAAGTTATCAAAACAACATTAATATTTAGTATAACTTTCGATCATTGGAAAAGCGCTCCCGAAATGACGTTCCCAACAAAACTATTTAATTTTAAAGCGATATTCAGTTTAACTTTTGTTCGTTTGAAAAGCGTTCCCGAAATAACTATTCAATTTTAAAATAATATTTAGTATAACTTTTGGTCATTTGAAAAGCGTTCCCGAAATGACGTTCACGAGATAAATATTCAATTTTGAAATAATATTCAGTATAACTGTATAAAAGATATCTGCTCAACAAATAACCCTGGATTTATAAAATTCTAGTAAATAGCTTATATCTTTTAAGCAAATAACCGTAGAATTATAAATCATCTGTTAATAGAAAGCGTATACTGTCCAATTTATCTCAGAACCAAGTCCAACCCTCTATCTTTGAACCCCTTTATATAGAGGGTTAAAAATGCAATAAAAATTTGTCAAATTTATTCCAAAACCAGAATCAACCCTCTATTCCTGAACTTAATTAATGTTGGAAGTTGAATAAGACAACAAAAACTGCTCAACAAATAACCCTAATTCTATAAATTTCTAGTGTAAAACTTATATCTCCCGAACAAATAACTGTAGATTTGTAAATGAACCACTAATTAAAAACTTATATTGTCTAAATTATTTCAATACATGTTCAACCCTTTATCTTCTAACCCCTAAATATAGAGGGCCAAATAGTGCAATGGGAATCTGTCATGCCTTCAAAGCCTCTATCTTCTAGATTAATAACCGTAAATAATTAAAACAACCACTAACACTTTATCTTTATTCTTTATTATTACTAGTGGTCACCCAGTGGTCGAAATGCGACCACAATTCATCATATTCTTGAATTTGAACGTTATTAAATTCAACCCTCCAACTCCGGGAGTTGGAAAAACCGTTAAGCTTTTACTTTAAACATTTTTTTATTCGGTACATATTTCTCGATATATTCCAGCAAAAAATATTATTGTCTTCGACGGTAAATTCTGCACTCCTCTATATAACTTCAAATATGTCAGATCTCACATTCCTTTGTGCGCGCGCTACCCAAAATGGTTTTAGTTTTCTGCACTTCTTCGCCATATAAACTTCAAGTATACATAATCTCACATTCCTTCGTGTGCGCGGTATAAAATTTTCTCTCAACAATAAATCAAAATTGGACACTCTTAATATAATTTTAGCTTTTTGCACTTCTCCATATGAACTTAAAGTATGCCAAATCTAACATTCCTTCATGTGCGCGGTACAAAGCTCTCTTTTCACGCAAAATAAAAATGGAACACTGTGTATATAATTTCTGCTTCATGCAGTACTTCTCCATACAAACTTTAAATATGTCAAATCTCATATTACTTCGTCAGTACATAATTTTCCCTCAACGTGAAATTATAATGAGACACCTGTATATAATATTAGCTTTCTGCACTTCTCCATGTACTCAAACTTCAAGTATACCAAGTCTCACATTTCTTCGTGTGCACGGTACAAAGTTTCCTCAACGTTAAATTCAAATTTTTGCTTTTTATACTCCTCTATATAAACTTCAAGTATACATAATCTCACATGTCTTCGTGCACGCTGTACAAAGTTTTCTCTTTACGTAAAATTTGAAAGGGACAGCCTTAGCTTTCTGCACTCCTTTTCGATATAAACTTTTAGTATTGACCAAGTCGGTGTTCAATTGTCAGACTAGACTAGATGTTCGGTGGTTGCCAGACATTAACTGTTGGCCCATTGTCGGCTTGGGTAATAAGAGCGTGAGCTAGGAGAGGAATTCATTCAGTAAATGTAACTGTGAGCGAAATAGTTATCATACAAGTGAATAAAGTGAATTTTGGCATTGTAACCTGTGTAAATAAATTATTTACAATATTTGTGACAATATATAGATCAAAATGGGACACCCCGTGCACTGCTTCTCCATATGAACTTCAAGTATACCAAATCACACATTTATTCGTGCATGCAATATGTTAAAAAATGGGGCCGAAAGTTTTCTCTTGACGTATTAATATGATAGAAGAAGATAGAGGGTCAAATAGGACAACAAGAATCTGAGCTTATAACTGCTCAACAAATAACCTTGAATTTATAAATTTCTAGTGAAAAACTTATATCTTCTAAACAAATGACTGTAGATTTATAAATCAACCACTAATAGAAAGCTTATATTGTCCAAATTATTTCAATACATGTTCAACCCTCTATCTTCAAACCCCTTGATATAAAGGAGTAAATAATGCAATGAAAACTGTCATACTTTTATTTGCTCAACAAATAACCGTAAATTCATCAATATTTAATATAAAGTTTAAATCTTCTGAACAATTGATAGTAGATTCAAAAATCAACCACTAATATAAAGTTGATATTACTCATTTTGTTCTAAAACGTGATTTAATCCTCTATTCCGAAACCCTATTAATGTAGGGGGTCAAATGAGTCAACAAGAATTTGTCATACTTTTAATGTATATATTTGCTCAACAAATAACCCTAAATTTATAAATTTTTAGTAAAAAGCTTATATCTCCCGAACGAATTACAGTAGATTGATAAATCAACTACTAATAGAAGGCTTGTATTACTCATTTTGTTCTAAAACGTGATTCAACCCTCTATTACGAAATCCTATTAATGTAGGGGGTCAAATGAGGCAACAAGAATTTGTCATTCTTTTAATGTATATATTTGCTCAACAAATAACCCTAAATTTATAAATTTTTAGTTAAAAGCTTATATCTCCTGAACGAATTACAGTAGATTTAGCTTAAATCTGCTAAATTAATTATTTTTGTTTCAGTTCGTCCAGCTTCTGATAGTATAACAATAAGTTGGGTCCCGCCCGCGACCCAAAACATAAAAATTAGGAAATATATTGTCGGTTGGGGTAAGGGAATTCCGGATATATTTGTGCAGGAATTGGACGAGAAACAAAGACTTTTTGTCATAGAAAATTTAGGTGAGTTCATTAATAAATTTTTTTAATAGTTTAATAATGTTTTTTATTGTAGAACCTAATTCGGAGTATGTAATCAGTCTGCGTGCAAGTAATAATGTGGGTCCAAGTCCAGTCCGCTACGCGACAGTCCGAACCCGGGATGAATTACCTCCGGATCCAGTAGTCCCCCTCCTGCCGCCTGTAGGCCTTAAAGCCCACGTGATAAGCTCAAACGCCGTCGTTCTTTATTGGACCGACGCTACTTTAAGTAAAAGTCAATACGTGACCGACAATCGCTATTATGTAGTCCGTTACGGCACTGCAATCAACCCAAAATATCGTTACTATAATTCCAGCGAACTAAATTGCATGATTGTTGATTTGCGCCCGAATACACTTTATGAATTTACAGTTAAAGTTGTTAGAGGGCGCAGGGAGAGCCCCTGGAGTATGGTGGTGCAGAATACTACCCTTGCGGCTGCTCCAAGCACCGCCCCAAGAGATTTGACAATCGTGACTTCGGAAGAAAATGCTCAAGTTATTTTGCTTTCTTGGCAGCCCCCTAAAATGAGCAATGGGCCCATTACGGGGTACATTTTACTTTACAGCACTGATAATTCTAAACGAGACAGAGATTGGCTGGTTGAGGGAATTGTAGGGGATAAACATTCTACACAGTTGCATAATTTGCAGCCGACTACTAAATATTATTTTAAAATACAAGCCAGGAATAATAAAGGCAATGGGCCTTTTTCACCAACTGTTTCTTTCAGAACAGGTGAACGTAAGTATTTAATATATTTGCTAGTTATTGTATTTTTATTTTATTTTTTCGTAGATACTGGTACTTCCGTTGATAGTAGAATTAAAGGTATTTTTATTTGAAAAAATATTGTTACCGGTAAATTTATTAGTTTTGTTGATATTGCAGAAGGAAAAGCAGGCCCTTTATCCAACACAATGATGTTGTACCTAATAATAGGCGGCTCAATTATTTTGGTGACAATTTTTGCTGTTATTATAACCGTTTTGTGTTGCCGAAGGCGGGACCCCAATTCAACCCCAGATAGGAACAAAAAAGGGTTTGTACAATCAAATTTTCAGTTAATTAAGTTTAAATTATATATTTAATTAGGTATCAAAAAGGAATGACCAAAAATCAAAATATCAAGCCTCCGGATTTATGGATTCACCACGACCAAATGGAGCTTAAAGCTTTAGAAAAGGGGCACTCCAGTACCGATGGGGCCTCTTCCAGCGGCGCAATGACACTCCCGCGTTCTGTGGGCGCAAATGATTATGATACAAGAGATAGCCAACCTAGCAACTCTTTAGATAAACGTTCTTACGTGCCCAGTTATATGGGTGAGTATTTTAATTGTTTGTTGGATGTTTGCAGTGGCGTGCAGTCCACATGTGCAGGGTGTGCACTGCACACCCTATGAAAATATTAGAAATTATTTCATTTTATTTCACAAATTTTCATTATAAAATCAGAGAAAGAGCATATTTCATCTATTTATGCTACCAGAAATACGAGCGCGCCTCGCGGGCCACTCTGCTATATATTTGAAACGAATGTCGACGCTTGAGGTGCAGATTTCTCGCCTGCACGGCGAGCGAGGTCTGTTTAGCATAGTCATGAAGGGAAAGTGAAGGAATAGAGTCTGACAGAGAAAAAGCATACCGAAATTAGCGATCTCCTATCGCATGTTCTCTCTCGCTGGGTGCAGGCAGACTTTCTGCACCTGGAGCTGAATATTCAACGTTTAGCTGAGTTCTTTTTCAAACTCAAAAATAAGCTGTATTGTTGGCCATGTATTTATCCCCGACTGTGCACACCTATCACAGAAAGTCACCGCACGCCACTGGATGTTTGATTGTTAGTTTATGCACTTGCTTTGCCGCACCTTAGGTGTTTCCAGTGATGACAAAAATCGGCGCGTTGTCAAACCGAAACCAATTACTTTGCCGGTGGAGTCAAAGCCTCTTAGAGAACGTAAGTAAAGCTTTTGGCATGTGCACTATAAAATATTTACTAAAATTTGTCAACACATTTTGAAATTTAAATATAATTTGTAGCTATAGCGACGGCGACGCCTTTAAACCAATGTGCAAATGAAATTTCCCGGCCGCCGTATCCACGC
This sequence comes from Dromius quadrimaculatus, assembly GCA_963989225.1. Taxonomy (NCBI): domain Eukaryota; kingdom Metazoa; phylum Arthropoda; class Insecta; order Coleoptera; family Carabidae; genus Dromius; species Dromius quadrimaculatus. The sequence goes on from OZ022328.1 coordinate 1,269,461, forward strand.
ACTCAATACACAATTTCTCGAGCCCACGTAACAATCGACCAAAACGCACTAATTCAACCGCCTACAAGTGTGCCGGAAAACCCTTACGCCATGCAAAGTGCGTATGATAGTGTGGTACCGCCCCCGGGGGGAGGATACGCCGGGCAGCAGCAGCCGCAACCCCCTCCGCCTCTCCAACAACCACAAGCAACTTACGCTCCTGGATTATTAGCGGAAACGCAAGGAAAAAGGTTGCAAGGACATCCGTTAAAAAGTTTTAGTGTCCCCGCGCCTCCTCCTACAAGCGCGCCCGGCACACCGCAGCCTAAACATGTTGGTAAGTACAAAAATAAACAATTAATTCTCACACTAATTTTAATTTTGATAGTGACGGTCCGTCCGAACTCATCCCCATACAAGAAACCCCCAGGGGGTTCCGTAACGAGTACGCCAACTTCCCGCATTAGTACCTCAAATCCCCCTCCGCATACAGCCGAGGAAGTGCAGCGCCTTGCACACAGCTACTCCACCGAAGAACTCAACCAAGAAATGGCCAACCTCGAAGGCCTAATGAAGGATTTAAACGCCATCACCGCATCGGAATTTGAGCTTTCCTAATCCTAAATTTATTTCGAAGGGCACAAGTTCTAAAATCTGTACACAAAAGTGTTCATAAAATTAGTATTTTTATTTGTAAATATAAGTTAATAATTTTATTTGTGATAAATCATACAAGAAACAAGTACAAAAATAAATACTTGTGCCCCACTATCACTGAAAAAAATTTCTTGGTGTATATAGTGCTTTGGTCAAAAAGTGTGCATGCAATTTATATACAAAAAAAACTGTAGTGTTATTTATTATTGCGGCCTATAAGCGAATTAAAATTTTTACACCCGAAGTTTATAAATACGAATCGTAACCGTCAGCTCAAAATACGTGTTAATTTTAAACAGACAATCTAAACTGGTGCCATAAACAAGCATTTGAATTTACACGAAAAGATTGCCTGTTTAAGCTTCGACACTACGTCCATATTCTCCAGTATTCTTGCCAGTTACGTTGCCTAAACTATGAATGTGTGAAAGAGTGAATTTTAATGGATGTGATTGCCATATTATAATAAAAAATATTGGTTGACTCTTGTATAGATAAAATTTTATTCTGGCAGCTTTATACATTTTACAAATTCAAATTCATCTTGTGCTTTAACGAATTTCAGTATTTTAAGTTATATCTTACACCTATTACTCCTATACATATATAAATATTATATTTTAATTGTATATTTTTTCGATAAGTACGTAGTTTTTTTGAGATTTTCAACTTTCATATATTGTGATGTGTGTTTCTTTCATTATTTATTTCGGTTGAGCGTTATTATTAATTATAGAATTGATAAGTGAATTTTATATCGCCTTGATATACAAAAATCCCTTTGTAACATAATTATATATTTACAACAAATTCTTTTTTTACTGTAATTACGAAAAATAAATGTGACTGATGAAAATAAATATCCACAATCCTCCCCTTGTTGTTTTAAATAATTCAAATTTGTTGAATTATCTGTTATTTGTATAGAACTGTCATTACAAGCCAAAAAACTGCATTACCGACTGTACCCATTGATAAATATGACAGTAGGGGCATGGCAACTACAACTAGAAAAGTGAACTCAAATTTAGTTATAATTTCGGCTACTAATGTCACTACTTCTGATTTGCTAACAGCTTTTCATTAATAGTTGCCGATCTGTTCGGGGTATGTTCAATGACTAGTTTTACGCAATTTTGAACCTTATGTCAAATAATTAAAATAATATTAACTAATTATCTATACAACATATAATAATATGTTCAATGTTTTTGAACGTTGCATATTTCTATTGTATTATTGGTTAAATTAATTTATGTACTGTTACTAGTTTAATTTGCTTGTTCAAGTTAGACAAGTGGCAACCTTGCTTGCATGCAAGACGTCAAATAAAAATTAGGCATACATTTTGGATCAATTAAATAAATAATAAAAAAGAGGTTGTGAGAGTTTTTTGTATGCTTTTGATTTCCAAATTTTATAAATGTCCTAATTAAAATGTATAGAATTAATAAATAGAATAATGCATGGTTGGCAACGTTTATGTTCAGTTAAAGATGGCCGTCGCTGTCATGTCTTGTTGTAGATGTCGAAATTAATTATACTTTGGCATAGTTGTGTATTCAATTCAAAATGATATTAAAGTGAGTAAATGTGCTATAAACAGCCTTTGGCCTATTTGCCGTATTCACATGATTATTCAAACGACAAAATGTAAGAATAATGTTTTGCAGCGATTTTTTCATATTAAATTCTTCACGAGGTTTGTCAAAGTCATCTACATCATTCATTTGGAGCCTAAGAGGAATCTATACAACCGGAATAGCTGTCATTGTACATGGATTTGTATCAGCCACCGTCGACAAAATGGATTTGTGCCCTAAAAGTGGACAAGAACAGAGGAAAGTAAATCTGAAACAAATGGAAACAGTAAGTTAGGGTGATTAAATAATAAATATCATTCATGGACTAATTATTTAATACATATTTGATAATTTTAACAATTTAAAAATAATAGAATTAATGGTCTTAACTTTTCTGCAGGTCCTGAAGACATCAAAATACATCAGAGCCTTGAGTGGACAGCAGTAGCGGAATATTTGGACAAATTAGAAGACTTGTCGCTGTGACGGATAATAAATGCAACCAGTGGCTTCAAGAGATTCTTAACTGGAATGCCAGTCATCTCAACTGTGGACTTCGTAACATGAGCTAAATACATTTCTCTAAGCAACTCTACAATATGAAAACTCAATAGTATTATTAATAACATAGTAGTCAATAGCTAGCTAGTACATTAGATATAAGTTTTATGTAACCTAATTTTAGGAAACACGAAATAGTTTTGAAATGTTCAATGTACAAGTGCCCTAAAATGTCTTTTTCTATTTAAGTATTTAAGTACGTACTTACAATTCATAACTGGCTATTTATACGATTCAATTCCTACGTTTGTAACTCGTACAGTAATAAGGATTATATTTTTTCCCAAACTGTATTATATTATACTATAATAATGAATAATATTATAATTCGATGTATTATTGTATCAAATAAGAGCTGTTTCTGCGCTTTTTTTTTAGAAATTTTCAATTAGAAATATTAATGTTTCTGTATTTTATATTCAAGAAAATAAATAAAATGATAAAAATGATGTTTTTTATTTATTTACTAGTAACTACCCTTATTAGGGTGTGTAGAGTTCAAATATCTACTCAGAATTTCAATTGGGTCCTTAGTTCTCGAGAAAATTGAAGTTAAAATTTTTAATAGTAAAGTGGTCATTTTTTCGTCTTGTTTTACATTAACAAAATTAAGTCCCTAATTGATTCGATAGGGTCGTAGAGCCTAGGCACTAGGCTCATTGGAAAGGGCTCACTTACCATATTTTCATATTGAAATGATTTTACAAACTAAACACCTACATTTATTTTCACTACATCGACAAAACACCATCATTTATTTATTATTGCAAATAATTGTGATAACGTTGTAAAATGAAGTTGTAACATAAATAAAATTTATATTGAAATGTTTCTTGTTCCTTACCGGTAATATCACTCCTTTCATTCCTAGTGTCCTAATAGTGGCTTTAAATAAATATCTGTGGAAAAACCCTGGAAAATTACGTACACCCTAATTAGGGTCTGTAGGGTCCGAATATGCACTCAAAATCTTAATTGGACCCTTACTTTTCGAGGAAATTTAAAATAAAAAAATCTTATTGTCACAAAATTATTCCTTAATTAATTCCAGAACTAGAGCCCCTATTTAAATTTAAATTCGGATTCTAGAAGCTCAAAAACATGCGTAACACATTTTTTAAAATTTTGATTATACATTTTAAAAAGGTGGACAAGTTTTGGTGTTTTTTTCCCCCCGATTTTGTTCAAATTCGGTATACAGTCCAATTTTTTGATAAATTGGGTCAAATCAATTTTTAAAAATATTTAAAGGATGAAACATTCCCTCAAATTATTAAAGGACTTATATCTTGGAAACTATTCACAATCTGATAGTACGAAAATTAATTTTTCATCCCTTAAAACTCCCAATTAGAGGATTAAATATTTTAATAAATATATCATAAAATTTCACATGAATTTGTGTGATTTATGAATAAATAATTCTAGAAATTGCAAATATTGTCAACTACTCTAGTTAACATTTTTAAGGGATGAAAATTCTATTTTCATATATATTTATTTTGATTTGTACTGTTTATCTAAAAATTAATTCATATTTGTTGTCAGCAGTTCATGACAAATAAATTATTTAAACATTCGAGCTAATATTTCATCCCTTAAAGGTTTTATTTAATTTCAGAATTTAAAATGTTCAAATATTGTACAAAATACTGTTTTATTCATTATTGTAAATACATTTCAATGCCAAACTTAATGCTATTAGATGTTAATTAATTGATCTGTTCGGTAACATGTTTACAATTTCGCTGTGTTTGAACTCTACGCAATACTTATTTATGTTTTGTATTCTTTCTAACACATTGCGCGTTATGGATGAATGAACGTAGGTCTGAGATTCATTATAAATCGTTTTGTCGGTTGGAATGTGTTTCTTCGTTGATTACCAGCCCGGCCGTTGTGCTGTGTAGTCCACGGGCGCTTGCTTTTGTGTTTCAATTAAGGCTTAGGGTTGTAGCTGGGGTTGTTCGTGACCCATTCGTGGGTTAGGGTGGTTAGCATCCTTCGTCCGTTTAGCTTTTGCTTGTAGTTTAAATTTAAATTCACGTTCGGTGATTTTGTACGGCGTTGAAAGCGCAGCTCCGCGGAGCCAACGTATTTAATTAAATCCGTAATTGATTTTGCATTAATAATAAATGGCGCTTTAGTTTGGGTAGGCATTTTGTTAAATTCGCGATGGACTAAGTCGGTGCGCAAACTAGGGGGGTAGCCGAAGATGCCTGGCTACTTTCCCTCGCCGGGTTTTTTGCCGGGAATCCTATACTCGGTCGCTGCCATCCGTAGGCCTTCACTCTAGAGGTAGTACCCCTGGTGACTCCTGGCCGAAGGGTGGGTGTGGAAGTGCCTGAAGCATGCAATCATGTGATAGATCTATAGCCAGGGGGAAACCGAGGAGTAGCCGCTACGTGGCAGGTATAGGTCGCGTTTTAGGCGTTAAACACCGGGGTTCGGCAGGGACCCACGTAAACTCTGAACAAACACGCGGCGGTGTTAGTTCTTTTTTTTATTAGCTCGTGAACTGCGAATTGCGAATTGGGGGTTTGAATGGTGTGTGTGATGAATGTTGAATGAATGCTTAATCAAAATTCCTTTTCAGTACATCATCATCATCATCAACAGGACGTAAGTTGACTAAAAAAAAATTGTTTGTTTCAGGTTTCTAATCTATTTTTTTCTTATCAATTTTCAGATCAGAGGTGGCGTAAGTTAACTAATAAAATATTGTTTGCAGGTCTCTAATCTGTTTATTTGTTTTTTATTGTATTACAGATCGCTGGAAAGGTAATATTTTTGTTTAATAGTTCGGCATTCTGACAGTTTAATTAATTTTTGTGTGTTTTTTATGATTGCAGGACTTCAAGCTTCAAGAAGCAGTCTTCCGTCGTTGGAAGTGGCCCAGCAGCTTCATCTTTAAGCCCAGCAGCTTGCAATAGTCCACCGAGGGAGCACCCCGCCGAACTAATCAAAACCTTCCCTTTCAGCTCAGCATCATCATCTTCACATCAGAACTTCAAGCTTCAAGCTACAAGCTTCAAGCTTCAAGTAGCAGTCTTCCGTCGTTGGAAGTGGCCCAGCAGTTTTCATCTTTAAGCCCAGCTGCTAACAATCAACCACCGTGGGAGCGCCCCGCCGGACTAATCAAAACCTTCCCTTTCAGCTCAAAATCATTGTTACTACATCAACACGTAAGATTTATTCAAAATAATGATGAAAAACTTTACTAATCTTCAATTCATTAATTTATTTGTATTTTTTATGTTTTTAGGCCACCCAACAGCAGAACCAGAGCCCAGCAGTGGAACCAGAATCCAGCACCAGAATTAGAGACCAGCAACAGAACCAGAGCCCAGCAGCCGTCCAAGAAGTCCTCCAGTATCTGCAGAAGATTAGTACATCAGTATCAGCTGTTCCAAGTTCCAGATTCAACTCTCAAAGGAGTCAACTGATTAATTTTAGCCCGCCGCATGCAAAGCTCAAGTGAGTTTTATTTATTTTTAAATTTTCGGACTTGTAATAATTATTTTGTTGTTTCAGTTGCAGCGAGCGAAGAGCCGCTTCTCTGGTCTAGGTTTCGCTGGGGTTTTCCTAGGCCCAAAGGGAGAATTCCCGGAGAAGAGTTCGTCTCTTTCCCCTTAGTCATTGCCTGGGGGCGAACAAGGCTTACAGCAACACAGCAACATCGCGAACAAGACTTTCAACATCACAACAGCATCGAGTAATCAACAATTAATCTTCGAACCTTTGTAACCTTTCCTAATTCCCAAAATAAATTCATTTCCTCAAAATTTACAGTCGTATTTATTTCTAAAACCTATTTTTATTGTTTTCAGGAGTAGTTAGGATATTTGAATTAAATAATAACTTGTTTGTTTTATTTTTGAAGTAAATGAAATGCTTTTCCACACTTATACCTTTCTCAATTATCAAATAAACTATTTTCAAAATAATTTTGAGTTGTTTTATTTCAAATTTCTTTTTTCAGGGGTAATTGTAGGTATAACATATTGTATTATAATATTGAATTTAGCATGAAAATATTAATGTAAGTATTATTTATAATATATTAAGATTTTCAATACATTTTCTATTCTTGTTTTAAATTTATATCGGGATAAAATATAACTCATAACTTAAAATATATTATTTCAAACTCCACGAGTGAAGTTCATAGATTTGCCGCAAGGTGGCAGCATCTGTCAATAACAAATCTAGGAGCTAAAATATCCTTTTCAAGGGACTTTGAAATGATTTTGAAGGATGAAAAATATATTTTCACGCTATATGGGAACTACTGATTCCGAATCCTGGAAGAAAATTGGAAAATTCCTTCACCCTGACACGTTACGATAAAAAATTAGGATGAAATTCATTTATCCTCTGAATAACACAGCTGTACAACCTAATTGGGGTATGTAGAGCTCAAATGAACATTCATAATTTCAACTGAACCCTGAATTGATTAAAGACTAGTTTTTGTTACTATAAAACCAGACGAAAAAATGACCACTTTACTATTAAAAATTTTAACTTCAATTTTCTCGAAAACTAAGATTCCAATTGAAATTCTAAGTACATAGTTGAACTCTTCACACCCTAATAAGGGTGTACAGCTATGTTACTTAACGGAAAAACAAAAATTCATCCCTAATTTTCACACAGCTTTTCATGGTGAAGGAGTTTTTCAATTTTCTTTACAGATTCGTAATCAACAGGTTCTTTATCGCCGTAGGTAGCTTGGTTTTGCGAGGATTTTGCGATATCTCCAAGGGTTTCCGAGATAATTGAGTTTGAAGTTTTCACACTTTCACCCTCAAAAATCTACCCCTAATTGGCACTTTTCCAAAAAGAAAAGTATATTTTCACGCTATATAGAGCCTGCTGATTACGAATCTGTAAAGAAAATTGGAAAATTCCTTCACCCTGAAAAGTTGTGTGAAAATTCGGGATGAATTTTCATTTCTACGTTAAATAACATAGCTGTACACCCTTATTAGGGTGTGTAGAGTTCAAATATGTACTCAGAATTTTAATTGGGCCCTTAGTTCTTGAGAAAATGAAAGTTGAAATTTTTAATAGTAAAGTGGTCATTTTTTCGTCTTGTTTTACAGCAACAAAATTAAGTCCCTAATTGATTCGATAGGGTCGTAGAGCCTAGGCACTAGGCTCATTGGAAAGGGCTCACTTACCATATTTTCATATCATTAGCTACCCTAGGTAGCTTGGTTTTGCAAGGATTTTGCGATATCTCCAAGGGTTTCCGAGATAATTGAGTTTGAAGTTTTCACACTTTCACCCTCAAAAATCTACCCCTAATTGGCACTTTTCCAAAAAGAAAAGTATATTTTCACGCTATATAGAGCCTGCTGATTACGAATCTGTAAAGAAAATTGGAAAATTCCTTCACCCTGAAAAGTTGTGTGAAAATTCGGGATGAATTTTCATTTCTACGTTAAATAACATAGCTGTACACCCTTATTAGGGTGTGTAGAGTTCAAATATGTACTCAGAATTTTAATTGGGCCCTTAGTTCTTGAGAAAATGAAAGTTGAAATTTTTAATAGTAAAGTGGTCATTTTTTCGTCTTGTTTTACAGCAACAAAATTAAGTCCCTAATTGATTCGATAGGGTCGTAGAGCCTAGGCACTAGGCTCATTGGAAAGGGCTCACTTACCATATTTTCATATCATTAGCTACCCTAGGTAGCTTGGTTTTGCAAGGATTTTGCGATATCTCCAAGGGTTTCCGAGATAATTGAGTTTGAAGTTTTCACACTTTCACCCTCAAAAATCTACCCCTAATTGGCACTTTTCCAAAAAGAAAAGTATATTTTCACGCTATATAGAGCCTGCTGATTACGAATCTGTAAAGAAAATTGGAAAATTCCTTCACCCTGAAAAGTTGTGTGAAAATTCGGGATGAATTTTCATTTCTACGTTAAATAACATAGCTGTACACCCTTATTAGGGTGTGTAGAGTTCAAATATGTACTCAGAATTTCAATTGGGCCCATAGTTCTTGAGAAAATGAAAGTTGAAATTTTTAATAGTAAAGTGGTCATTTTTTCGTCTTGTTTTACAGCAACAAAATTAAGTCCCTAATTGATTCGATAGGGTCGTAGAGCCTAGGCACTAGGCTCATTGGAAAGGGCTCACTTACCATATTTTCATATCATTAGCTACCGTAGGTAGCTTGGTTTTGCAAGGATTTTGCGATATCTCCAAGGGTTTCCGAGATAATTGAGTTTGAAGTTTTCACAATTTCACCCTCAAAAATCTACCCCTAATTGGCACTTTTCCAAAAAGAAAAGTATATTTTCACGCTATATAGAGCCTGCTGATTACGAATCTGTAAAGAAAATTGGAAAATTCCTTCACCCTGAAAAGTTGTGTGAAAATTCGGGATGAATTTTCATTTCTACGTTAAATAACATAGCTGTACACCCTTATTAGGGTGTGTAGAGTTCAAATATGTACTCAGAATTTTAATTGGGCCCTTGGTTCTTGAGAAAATGAAAGTTGAAATTTTTAATAGTAAAGTGGTCATTTTTTCGTCTTGTTTTACAGCAACAAAATTAAGTCCCTAATTGATTCGATAGGGTCGTAGAGCCTAGGCACTAGGCTCATTGGAAAGGGCTCACTTACCATATTTTCATATCATTAGCTACCGTAGGTAGCTTGGTTTTGCAAGGATTTTGCGATATCTCCAAGGGTTTCCGAGATAATTGAGTTTGAAGTTTTCACAATTTCACCCTCAAAAATCTACCCCTAATTGGCACTTTTCCAAAAAGAAAAGTATATTTTCACGCTATATAGAGCCTGCTGATTACGAATCTGTAAAGAAAATTGGAAAATTCCTTCACCCTGAAAAGTTGTGTGAAAATTCGGGATGAATTTTCATTTCTACGTTAAATAACATAGCTGTACACCCTTATTAGGGTGTGTAGAGTTCAAATATGTACTCAGAATTTTAATTGGGCCCTTAGTTCTTGAGAAAATGAAAGTTGAAATTTTTAATAGTAAAGTGGTCATTTTTTCGTCTTGTTTTACAGCAACAAAATTAAGTCCCTAATTGATTCGATAGGGTCGTAGAGCCTAGGCACTAGGCTCATTGGAAAGGGCTCACTTACCATATTTTCATATCATTAGCTACCGTAGGTAGCTTGGTTTTGCAAGGATTTTGCGATATCTCCAAGGGTTTCCGAGATAATTGAGTTTGAAGTTTTCACACTTTCACCCTCAAAAATCTACCCCTAATTGGCACTTTTCCAAAAAGAAAAGTATATTTTCACGCTATATAGAGCCTGCTGATTACGAATCTGTAAAGAAAATTGGAAAATTCCTTCACCCTGAAAAGTTGTGTGAAAATTCGGGATGAATTTTCATTTCTACGTTAAATAACATAGCTGTACACCCTTATTAGGGTGTGTAGAGTTCAAATATGTACTCAGAATTTCAATTGGGCCCATAGTTCTTGAGAAAATGAAAGTTGAAATTTTTAATAGTAAAGTGGTCATTTTTTCGTCTTGTTTTACAGCAACAAAATTAAGTCCCTAATTGATTCGATAGGGTCGTAGAGCCTAGGCACTAGGCTCATTGGAAAGGGCTTACTTACCATATTTTCATATCATTAGCTACCGTAGGTAGCTTGGTTTTGCAAGGATTTTGCGATATCTCCAAGGGTTTCCGAGATAATTGAGTTTGAAGTTTTCACACTTTCACCCTCAAAAATCTACCCCTAATTGGCACTTTTCCAAAAAGAAAAGTATATTTTCACGCTATATAGAGCCTGCTGATTACGAATCTGTAAAGAAAATTGGAAAATTCCTTCACCCTGAAAAGTTGTGTGAAAATTCGGGATGAATTTTCATTTCTACGTTAAATAACATAGCTGTACACCCTTATTAGGGTGTGTAGAGTTCAAATATGTACTCAGAATTTCAATTGGGCCCATAGTTCTTGAGAAAATGAAAGTTGAAATTTTTAATAGTAAAGTGGTCATTTTTTCGTCTTGTTTTACAGCAACAAAATTAAGTCCCTAATTGATTCGATAGGGTCGTAGAGCCTAGGCACTAGGCTCATTGGAAAGGGCTCACTTACCATATTTTCATATCATTAGCTACCGTAGGTAGCTTGGTTTTGCAAGGATTTTGCGATATCTCCAAGGGTTTCCGAGATAATTGAGTTTGAAGTTTTCACAATTTCACCCTCAAAAATCTACCCCTAATTGGCACTTTTCCAAAAAGAAAAGTATATTTTCACGCTATATAGAGCCTGCTGATTACGAATCTGTAAAGAAAATTGGAAAATTCCTTCACCCTGAAAAGTTGTGTGAAAATTCGGGATGAATTTTCATTTCTACGTTAAATAACATAGCTGTACACCCTTATTAGGGTGTGTAGAGTTCAAATATGTACTCAGAATTTTAATTGGGCCCTTGGTTCTTGAGAAAATGAAAGTTGAAATTTTTAATAGTAAAGTGGTCATTTTTTCGTCTTGTTTTACAGCAACAAAATTAAGTCCCTAATTGATTCGATAGGGTCGTAGAGCCTAGGCACTAGGCTCATTGGAAAGGGCTCACTTACCATATTTTCATATCATTAGCTACCGTAGGTAGCTTGGTTTTGCAAGGATTTTGCGATATCTCCAAGGGTTTCCGAGATAATTGAGTTTGAAGTTTTCACACTTTCACCCTCAAAAATCTACCCCTAATTGGCACTTTTCCAAAAAGAAAAGTATATTTTCACGCTATATAGAGCCTGCTGATTACGAATCTGTAAAGAAAATTGGAAAATTCCTTCACCCTGAAAAGTTGTGTGAAAATTCGGGATGAATTTTCATTTCTACGTTAAATAACATAGCTGTACACCCTTATTAGGGTGTGTAGAGTTCAAATATGTACTCAGAATTTCAATTGGGCCCATAGTTCTTGAGAAAATGAAAGTTGAAATTTTTAATAGTAAAGTGGTCATTTTTTCGTCTTGTTTTACAGCAACAAAATTAAGTCCCTAATTGATTCGATAGGGTCGTAGAGCCTAGGCACTAGGCTCATTGGAAAGGGCTCACTTACCATATTTTCATATCATTAGCTACCGTAGGTAGCTTGGTTTTGCAAGGATTTTGCGATATCTCCAAGGGTTTCCGAGATAATTGAGTTTGAAGTTTTCACAATTTCACCCTCAAAAATCTACCCCTAATTGGCACTTTTCCAAAAAGAAAAGTATATTTTCACGCTATATAGAGCCTGCTGATTACGAATCTGTAAAGAAAATTGGAAAATTCCTTCACCCTGAAAAGTTGTGTGAAAATTCGGGATGAATTTTCATTTCTACGTTAAATAACATAGCTGTACACCCTTATTAGGGTGTGTAGAGTTCAAATATGTACTCAGAATTTTAATTGGGCCCTTAGTTCTTGAGAAAATGAAAGTTGAAATTTTTAATAGTAAAGTGGTCATTTTTTCGTCTTGTTTTACAGCAACAAAATTAAGTCCCTAATTGATTCGATAGGGTCGTAGAGCCTAGGCACTAGGCTCATTGGAAAGGGCTCACTTACCATATTTTCATATCATTAGCTACCATAGGTAGCTTGGTTTTGCAAGGATTTTGCGATATCTCCAAGGGTTTCCGAGATAATTGAGTTTGAAGTTTTCACACTTTCACCCTCAAAAATCTACCCCTAATTGGCACTTTTCCAAAAAGAAAAGTATATTTTCACGCTATATAGAGCCTGCTGATTACGAATCTGTAAAGAAAATTGGAAAATTCCTTCACCCTGAAAAGTTGTGTGAAAATTCGGGATGAATTTTCATTTCTACGTTAAATAACATAGCTGTACACCCTTATTAGGGTGTGTAGAGTTCAAATATGTACTCAGAATTTCAATTGGGCCCATAGTTCTTGAGAAAATGAAAGTTGAAATTTTTAATAGTAAAGTGGTCATTTTTTCGTCTTGTTTTACAGCAACAAAATTAAGTCCCTAATTGATTCGATAGGGTCGTAGAGCCTAGGCACTAGGCTCATTGGAAAGGGCTTACTTACCATATTTTCATATCATTAGCTACCGTAGGTAGCTTGGTTTTGCAAGGATTTTGCGATATCTCCAAGGGTTTCCGAGATAATTGAGTTTGAAGTTTTCACACTTTCACCCTCAAAAATCTACCCCTAATTGGCACTTTTCCAAAAAGAAAAGTATATTTTCACGCTATATAGAGCCTGCTGATTACGAATCTGTAAAGAAAATTGGAAAATTCCTTCACCCTGAAAAGTTGTGTGAAAATTCGGGATGAATTTTCATTTCTACGTTAAATAACATAGCTGTACACCCTTATTAGGGTGTGTAGAGTTCAAATATGTACTCAGAATTTTAATTGGGCCCTTAGTTCTTGAGAAAATGAAAGTTGAAATTTTTAATAGTAAAGTGGTCATTTTTTCGTCTTGTTTTACAGCAACAAAATTAAGTCCCTAATTGATTCGATAGGGTCGTAGAGCCTAGGCACTAGGCTCATTGGAAAGGGCTCACTTACCATATTTTCATATCATTAGCTACCGTAGGTAGCTTGGTTTTGCAAGGATTTTGCGATATCTCCAAGGGTTTCCGAGATAATTGAGTTTGAAGTTTTCACACTTTCACCCTCAAAAATCTACCCCTAATTGGCACTTTTCCAAAAAGAAAAGTATATTTTCACGCTATATAGAGCCTGCTGATTACGAATCTGTAAAGAAAATTGGAAAATTCCTTCACCCTGAAAAGTTGTGTGAAAATTCGGGATGAATTTTCATTTCTACGTTAAATAACATAGCTGTACACCCTTATTAGGGTGTGTAGAGTTCAAATATGTACTCAGAATTTCAATTGGGCCCTTAGTTCTCGAGAAAATTGAAGTTGAAATTTATAATAGTAAAGTGGTCATTTTTTCGTCTGGTTTCATAGTAACAAAGTTTATTCCTCAATGGATTTAATAGGTAAGGGTTCAGTCAAAATTATCATTGTTTATTTGGGCCCCACATTCCCTAATTAGGGTGTACAGCTGTGTTTCCAGAGGATAAATGAGTTTTCATCCTAATTTTTTATCGTAACGTTTTAGGGTGAAGAAATTTTCCAATTTTCTTACAAGATTCGGAATCAGCAGTCTTCATATAGCGTTAAAATATGCTTTTTGTCCTTCAAAATCATTTTGAAGTCCTTTAAAAAGTATATTTTAGCTACTGGAACCTTTATTGACAGATGCTGCCACCTTGCGGCAAAACTATGAACTTCACTCGTGGAGTTTAAAATAATATATTTTAAATGTTTTGAATATATTTTATTCCGATTCAAATATAAAACAAGAATAGAAAATGTATTGAAAATCAAAATATATCATAAATAATACTTACATTTATATTTTCATGCTAAATTCAATATTATAATACAGTATGTTATATAACTATTCCTGAAAAAAGAAATTCGAAATAAAACAACTCAAAATTATTTGGGAAATAGTTTATTTGATAATTGAGAGAGGTACAAGTGTGGAAAAGCATTTCATTCACTTCAAAAATAAAACATACAAGTTATTATTTAATTCAAATATCCTAACTACTCCTGAAAACAATAAAAATAGGTTTTAGAAATAAATACGACTGTAAATTTTGAGGAAATGAATTTATTTTGGGAATTAGGAAAGGTTACAAAGGTTCGAAGATTAATTGTTGATTGCTCGATGCTGTTGTGATGTTCGCGATGCTGTTGCGTTGTTGTAAGCCTTGTTCGCCCCCAGGCAATGACTAAGGGGAAAGAGACGAACTCTTCTCCAGGAATTCTCCCTTTGGGCCTAGGAAAACCCCAGCGAAACCTAGACCAGAGAAGCGGCTCTTCGCTCGCTGCAACTGAAACAACAAAATAATTATTACAAGTCCGAAAATTTGAAAAGAAATAAAACTCACTTGAACTTTGCAAGCGGCGGGCTGAAATTAATCAGTTGACTTCTTTGAAAGTTGAATCTGGAACTTGGAACAGCTGATACTGATGTACTAATCTTCTGCAGATACTGGAGGACTTCTTGGACGGCTGCTGGGCTCTGGTTCTGCTGCTGGACTCTAATTCTGGTGCTGGATTCTGGTTCCACTGCTTGGCTCTGGTTTCGCTGTTGGGTGGCCTAAAAACATAAAAAATACAAATAAATTAATAAATTGAAGATAAGTAAAGTTTTTCATCATTATTTTGAATAAATCTTACGTGTTGATGTAGTTTCAATGATTTTGAGCTGAAAGGGAAGGTTTTGATTAGTCCGGCGGGGCGCTCCCACGGTGGTTGATTGTTAGCAGCTAGGCTTAAAGATGAAAACTGCTGGGCCACTTCCAACGACGGAAGACTGCTACTTGAAGCTTGAAGCTTGTAGCTTGAAGCTTGAAGTTTTGATGTGAAGATGATGATGCTGAGCTGAAAGGGAAGGTTTTGATTAGTTCGGCGGGGTGCTCCCTCGGTGGACTATTGCAAGCTGCTGGGCTTAAAGATGAAGCTGCTGGGCCACTTCCAACGACGGAAGACTGCTACTTGAAGCTTGAAGTCCTGCAATCATAAAATACACACAAAATTAATTAAACTGTCAGAATTACAAACAATTAAACAAAAATATTACCTTTCCAACGACCTGTGAAACAATAAAAAAAGAAATAGATTAGTAACCTGAAACAAATATATTTTTTTAGTCAACTTACGCCCTGTTGATGATGATGATGATGTACTGAAAGGAAATTTTGATTAAGCATTCATTCAACATTCATCACACACACCATTCAAACCCCCAATTCGCAATTCGCAGTTCACGAGCTAATTTAAAAAAAAGAACTAACACCGCCGCGTGTTTGTTCAGAGTTTACGTGGGTCCCTGCCGAACCCCGGTGTTTAACGCCTAAAACGCGACCTATACCTGCCACGTAGCGGCTACTCCTCGGTTTCCCCCTGGCTATAGATCTATCACATGATTGCATGCTTCAGGCACTTCCACACCCACCCTTCGGCCAGGAGTCACCAGGGGTACTACCTCTAGAGTGAAGGCCTACGGATGGCAGCGCACGAGTATAGGATTCCCGGCAAAAAACCCGGCGAGGGAAAGTAGCCAGGCATCTTCGGCTACCCCCCTAGTTTGCGCACCGACTTAGTCCATCGCGAATTTAACAAAATGCCTACCCAAACTAAAGCGCCATTTATTATTAATGCAAAATCAATTACGGATTTAATTAAATACGTTGGCTCCGCGGAGCAGCGCTTTCAACGCCGTACAAAATCACCGAACGTGAATTTAAATTTAAACTACAAGCAAAAGCTAAACGCACGAAGGATGCTAACCACCCTAACCCACGAATGGGTCACGAACAACCCCAGCTACAACCCTAAGCCTTAATTGAAACACAAAAGCAAGCGCCCGTGGACTACACAGCACAACGGCCGGGCTGGTAATCAACGAAGAAACACATTCCAACCGACAAAACGATTTATAATGAATCTCAGACCTACGTCCATTCGTCCATAACACGCAATGTGTTAGAAAGAATACACAACATAAAGAAGTATTGCGTAGAGTTCAAACACAGCGAAATTGTAAACATGTTACCACACGGATCAATTAATTAACATCTAATAGCATTAAGTTTGGCATTGAAATGTATTTATAATAACGAATAAAACAGTATTTTGTACAATATTTGAATATTTTAAATTCTGAAATTAAATAAAATCCTCAAGGGATGAAATATTAGCTCGAATGTTTAAATAATTTATTTGTCGTAAACTGCTGACAACAAATATGAATTAATTTTTAGATAAACAGTACAAATCAAAATAAATATATATGGAAATAGAATTTTCATCCCTTAAAAATTTCAACTAGAGTAGTTGACAATATTTGCAATTTCTAGAATTATTTATTCATAAATCACACAAATTTATGTGGAATTTTATGACATATTTATTAATCCTCTAATTGGGAGTTTCAAGGGATGAAAAATCAATTTTCGTACTATCAGATTGTAATAGTTTCCAAGATATAAGTCCTTTAATAATTTGAGAGAATGTTTCATCCTTTAAATATTTTTAAAAATTGATTTGACTCAATTTATCAAAAAATTGGACTGTATACCGAATTTGAACAAAATCGGGGGGAGAAAACACCAAAACTTGTCCACTTTTTTAAAATGTATAATCAAAATTTTAAAAAATGTGTTACGCATGTTTTCGACCCTCTAGAATCCGAATCTAAATTCAAATAGGGGCCCTAGTTCTAGAATCAATTAAGGAATAACTTTGTGACCATAAGACTTCAAATAAAAATTACCTCTTTACTATAAGATTTTTAATTTTAAATTTTCTCGAAGACTAAGGGTCCAATTAAGATTTTGAGTGCATATTCGGGCCCTACAGACCCTAATTGGGGTGTACAGCGGTGTTTTTTCATCCCAACTTTTCAGGGTGAAAGATTTTCCAATTTTCTTCACATTTTAAAACCATCATTAGGACACTAGGAATGAAAGGAGTGATCAAATATTACAATAATAGTATCGAATATTGCTCAGAACCAGAAGGCTTATATCGTAGTCCCGTAAGAGCCCTTAGACCGTTCTTAACTGAAATGAACTATATTTAAACAAGAAACATTTCAATATAAATTTTATTTATGTTACAACTTCATTTTACAACGTTATCACAATAAATTATTTGCAATAATAAATAAACGATGGTGTTTTGTCGATGTAGTGAAAATAAATGTAGGTGTTTAGTTTGTAAAATCATTTCAAGTGCTTTGTTTACTATTTTAATGAAATAAACGTCTACATTATTAATAATTGGGATTCAACAATGTTATTGTATACTACAATAGTTACAAATTGAAAAAATTTGGCTGGTGAGTGAATCCACCGAACATTCCGTACCAACCAAATATAAAAAGAGTGTGCACACACTTTAGTTTGCGGTATCACAGTCACTAATCTTTAAAATACCAATGAATTCTGGTAAATTTAGTCTGGTCACTAACACTATTCTTAAATTTAATTTTTCGGTCTTTACTTATTATTTTTGGACGCTTGTAGGAGGGTCAGTCGGTGGAGAAGGGGCTTTGTGTACAGCCAGTTTTCGCCGGCTTGCTTAAACATCTTTAAAACAATTTTTAATTCAATAATATAGCCAAATTAAAGCAAGAAATCGTACCTTAGTTTCCCACCGCAGATTATTATCTTTCCTATCTTTTGCTTCGTCTCTTTGCGTCTGTTCCACCCTTGCTTTCGCATTTGTAGCTTTATCAATGTTATTAAATTTTAAACCCGCTGTAACTTCCTTCCATAAACGTCTGGACTCATTGGGCTCCTGCTGAGAAATTGGCTTGACATTTTTTTTGACTATATTCAATTTATTAACTTCAATAAATGTTTCAGGCTCCTGTTATAAATAAAATCCAATTATTTTATTGCATTTTAAATAGTAAAATAACTTACTTTTTCAACCCACTTGGCTTCCATCAAACCATTCCACTCTCCACTAATATTAAGAAAAGGTTTTTTGTCATTAGGCCCAAAAACATCTGCCGTAACTCTATGCTTTTTATTTCCATAAAACGGTTTAGTTAGGAATTCAATATTGCAATGGTAGCCGGTTTTTTGGCAAGTTATTGTCACGCTACCTCCTAATTCTATCCACGGAATTGTTAATATTGATCTTCCGTAACCGTTAGGGAATGTCACAATATATTCTTCATTGTAATCCAATACTGAAACGACTCCCTGTCCGATGTTGTACACACAAACAGACAGCCCGAGGAATTTTGATTTTGTGTAGACGTGAGCATTGAAACAAATTTTTTTGTTGTAATGTTCTGCATAAAACGCTGAAACTAAAATACAACAATAACTAAATTTCTTTATTGTAAAATAAACTTACTGGGCGGGTGATGGGACACCTGTTCAGCCACAAAAGTCAACTGATCTTTATTGCACCAAGGAACAGGGCCGTCTGTAACAAATTCATTTGGCCCCACGCATTGTTCCTCCGGAATATCCCAATAACACCGGAAAACTTCCCCCAAAACTGGATTGTATGGCTTTTTAGCAACAGTGCTTTTACGGCCAGCGTGATACGAAGCTAAATACCACCTAACTACTTGAATCATTCTGTCTCTGGGATCTTTTAAATCCGCAATTCTGTAAACAACATCAATTAATTGAAGTTTTAGTTAATTAATTCATTCTTACTTGACAAACAAATCCGGGTGGGCAAAATAATCTGCGTACATTTCTAATAAAGATCTTCTTTCTAGAATGAATGTTGGAAGCACGACTTTTGTAAGGTCCATTCCTATTTTCACTTGGGATAATAAATGTGATATAACAGAGCCATGACTCTCCATGGAATCCATTTCGTCTTCTTCGCCATCGTCTTCATACAATGCTGCAATTTATTCATCGTGAAATATTTTTTAGGTTCTAAAAGTGTTTATTTTTACCGTCATAATCCAAGGAATCATCTTCAGCATTAACAGAAGGCGTTCCACTATTTTGCCTCGCGACAGACTGTTTTCTTAGTATTCCAGCTTGTGTGGTACTTTCTGCAGAAGTTCCATCCGTTGAAAACTGCCTCAATGCGCTGAAAATAAATAAAATCCATGCACTAATATTTAAAACAGTGATGACATAATTAAAATATACATTTACTACATAGTGTATTTGTTAGGCATTTTTTAGCACTTCTTTCATAAATATGGGGCATTGTACATTTTGACATTTAATTTTATTGAGCATTTGTTCCAAAAACTAACAATGTCTACTTTAAAATTGATATACA
Organism: Dromius quadrimaculatus; assembly: GCA_963989225.1. Classification (NCBI taxonomy): domain Eukaryota; kingdom Metazoa; phylum Arthropoda; class Insecta; order Coleoptera; family Carabidae; genus Dromius; species Dromius quadrimaculatus. Next base: position 1,289,052 of record OZ022328.1, read on the forward strand.
CAAATTTTAATAATGAACAATAAAATTGATTTGAATTACGACCAACCACAACCGTTTTTAACGTAAATAAACTTATTAAACAGTATACAATTTTTACTACAATTTTTAAACAATAAACGTCAAAATATCCACTGATAATCTAAATTCAGGACTCGTATTCATAGTTAATAATAGTGTACAATAATTAGTTGCGCTACTCAACAACAGTAGCGCTAGTGTGGCGTCCCAATTATTAATTGGAATTGTCCATTCTATGCGGGGTATACTCAATGACTTTGTGATACGCGAATTTAGTCCTTATTTAAATGTCACGTAAAGAACAATAAATGTCAATTGATAAAGTGACAAAAAACCAATAAATAAATATAAAAATCAAGTAAATAATAATTATACAAGCATTTTACAGGTAATTAACTAACAAAATGTCATCTATTGTCAACTTAGCCGATATTGGAACACCACAAAATTTGTTACATTCAAATCTAAAATATTTGAAATTAGTAAACGTAGAATGATGAATCAAACATTGTTAGAAAGCTTGTGGTCTAAGAGCTGGCATGGTTAAACAATTAATTTTTTTATAAGACATGAAGATACGTATGGTTTATGAAATGGGCTCGATGTGGTGTTATTCTTACTGTCTTTAAGTTGCATAAAGCCCTGTTCACACAAGACCCACTTGATCATATATTAAAAACTATATTTCGGAATACCGAAATATTCGAATATGTTATTTCAATTGGACTAATTTACATTTTTTTGAACAATATTCTGTCTTTTAATCTTTAGCTTGACATTTGGTATACAACTTCACTTAATTACAGTTCAATTAAACTTTATAAAGACTTCAGTACGAATTTTATTTTGTTTAACACAGAAATAATCATGATTATGTCCGTTAGGTGACTGTACTCCAATTTTGTAACTTTGGGACGTCATTTTCTGATTTATTCTCGATCATATATCAAAAACTGTAAATTGGAATGTCGAAATATTCAAATATGTCAAATCAATTAGATTAATTTCAATTTTATTACAATAAAAATAATGTTTTGACAGTGCCTTAATTTCTGGTAGAAACCCGGTATACAATTTCACTCAGTAATAAATAAAAATTGAACTAGACTTCAGTAACTGAGTTTATTTTGTTTAACACAAAAATAGTCATAAGTATGCTCGTTAAGTGACTGTACTCCAATTTTGTGACTTTGTGACGTCATTTTTTGATTTATTTCTGATTATATATCAAAAACTATAAATTGGAATGCCAAAATATTCAAATATGTCCAATCAATTGGACTAATTTTTATTTTATTACAATAAAAACAATATTTAGACTGTCTTTTGATTTCTTGTTGGACACTCGGTATACAACTTTACTCAATTACAGTTCAATTAAAGTTTAAAAAGACTTCAGTATGGATTTAATTCTGTTTCACACAGAAATAATTATAATTATGTCCGTTAGGTGACTGTACTACAATTTTGTAACTTTATGACGTCATTTTTTGATTTATTTTTGATCATATATCAAAAACTGTAAATTAGAATGCCGAAATATTCAAATATGTCAAATCAATTGGACTAATTTCAATTATATTACAATAAAAACAATATTTAGACTGTCCCTTAATTTCTGGTAGAAACACAGTATACAATTTCACTCAGTTATAGCCCAATAAAAATTGAACTAGACTCCAGTAACTGAGTTTATTCTGTTCAACACAAAAATAATCATAATTATGCTCGTTAAGTAACTGTACTCTAATTTTGTAACTTTGTGACGTCATTTTTTGATTTATTTTTGATCATATATCAAAAACTATACATCGAAATGCTGAAATATTTGAATATGTCAAGTAAATTGGGCTAATTTTCATTTTATTACAATAAAAACAATATTTAGACGGTCTTTTGATTTCTTACTAGACATTCGGTACACAACTTTACTCAATTACAGTTCAATCAGACTTTAAAAAGACTTCAGTGCGGGTTTTATTCTATTTCACACAAGAATAATTATAATTATGTCCGTTAGCTGACTTTATTCCAATTTTGTAACTTTGGGACGTCATTTTTCGATTTATTTTTGATCACATATCAGAAACTATACATCGAAATACCGAATTATTCGAATATGTTATTTCAATTGGACTAATTTTGATTTTTTTAAACAATATATTGTCTTTTAATTTTTACCCTGACACTCGGAATACAATTTCACTTAATTACAGTTCAATTAAATTTTATAAAGACTTCAGTACGAATTTTATTTTGTTTAACACAAAAATAATTATAATTATGTCCGTTAGATGACTGTACACCAATTTTGTAACTTTGTGACGTCATTTTTCGATTTATTTTCGATCATATATCAAAAACTGTAAATTGGAATGTCGAAATATTAAAATATGTCAAATCAATTGGGCTAATTTTAATTTTATTACAATAAAAACCATATTTAGACTGTTTCTTAATTTCTGGTAGAAACCCGGTACACAATTTCACTCAGTTATAGCCCAATAAAAATTGAACTAGACTTCAGTAACTGAGTTTATTCTGTTTCTTACAAAAACAATCATAATTATGCTCATTAAGTGACTGTACTCTAATTTTGTAACTTTGTGACGTCATTTTTTGATTTATTTTTGATCATAAATCAAAAACTATAAATTGGAACGTCGAAATATTCAAATATATCAAATCAAATGGACTAATTTTTATTTTATTACAATAAAAACAATAATTAGACTGTCCTTTAATTTTTTGTAAGACACTCGGTACACAACGGTTTAATTACAAATCGAATGGTAAAATAAAGAATGAGGTATTCTATTCAAAATATGTATGAGAAAACGACCTGACTGAACAGTAAAACAGTGAAATAGTAAATATTCAGTGAGTTATCAGTGTAATAAATAAATAAGTTGTTAATAATAAATATGAAACTTTTAGTTTCTTTTCATTTAATAAATAGTAATTTTTATTTAAACGATAAACACTTCTTTAAGAGTAATAAACATTACAGTATTACAGGATCTGTCCAAAAAAGTTTTGAGTATCACCCTTTTAGCGGGTGCAAAGTGGTTCTATCTCAAACAAGAATGAGATAGGGCCTCTGCTAAAGTGGAGCGACCTTGTCGTGACCAAAAGGTGATGGAGACCAATAGCTTCACATTTTTAAACTAGTTATTCAACTTCTGAGTACAGCAGCTAGTAAATTAAGTACATGTGTGTTATGAAAGAAGTGAATTGTGTGCGCGTAGTGTGAAAAGCTATTATTTGTTTTTGTTTCTCACCTTGCACTGCTTCTTCTTTTGAGGGAGCACCTATTATAAAGTAATTTCAACATATTACAGAACTATTTTCGAGTTATTTAATGAAATGAATGTCACTACCCGCCAGCTATTATAACAAACTCATTTTTTATTTAAATTGCACGTTATATTTATTTGTTTGCATCACAACCGTTTGTCATAAGTATTCTATTGAAATATATAAACTATTTTTGGTGTTTTAGGTTGAAAAATGTATAAAATATTATTGCGTTTGATTTGTGTACATTTTATCGAAATTTAGGCCAATAGAAAAATGAATTATTGGTGTTTCTAAATATTATAAAGTAACTACATCACTAAAAGTTTAATATTGAGAAAAACGTTAAGGTTATGAAAAGCGTCGCGGCGCCTACGGCGTCAAACGAATGGTACTGCGTTGCGCATTGCGAGAAAACGGATTGATTATTCTGCTCTCTTGGGGGAATATTATTTCTTTGTAATCAATACGGCGGCAGATTTATATCAAATATTTGACCGATAAAATCAGAAATATTTATTATTTATAATTACTTACGTTGTTTGTATTGCAGGAGTGAGCGGGAAATCATCAGCATCGAAAAAATCTTCTTCGCCTTCAGAACTGGAATAAGATGTTTCAGGGACCACTAGGGTCATGCTTGCTGTGGCTACAAAAAATACATGTTTCACGAACGGAACACTTATCCTCACTTTTAAACAAATAATTAATGTTATAATTTCTAAACAAGTTATATATTTTAATTTAATTATTCAAGATGTTTTTTCGCCAATAATACTGTAATAAAAACAAATGAATACCTACTTGACAAGATGCTGTTTTGTCTGTTTTCCCGACATTCGGCGCCAACTTCTATTCCCGGTTGTACGGGGCACTCACCCGGCACAGAAGAAGAAGATACTACAATTGAAAATTAAATTACTGACGAAAAAACACGCTTTTCACAACTAAAATATTACCCAAACTTTTAGAAATTATTATCATTATAAGTAAATAAAACTAGCGCAAGATTTTTTATCTTTGTAAACAGTTTCAAGTACAAAAAATATTGACCTGGAATTGAAGGAGCCGACAGGGACTGTCCAGTTGCTTGATATATGCCGTTCACAGGATGAGCTGTATTCTAAAAAAAATTAAATTAGTTGGAAATATTTATTAAAATTATTGATTACCTTTGCGATTTGTAAAACAACGATGGAGTGCTTGATGTTGTCCAGCATATTCTAAAATAAAAATCAATAAAATTTCTAATTTGTATCTACAATATTAATATTTACATTTGCATGTTTCAAAATGACTTCACATTTTGATTTTTCCTCCAAATCTAATTCAGCATCGGTACGCTCCTCTAGTTTCTAAAAATATAACAAATCAAAACATTTTAGAACAGTGACATCACGCTTAAAACTTCAACACACCTTGGTTTGGTCAATCATAATTTGAAGATAAGCATCAGCTTCCGATACTTTATTATCAAAATCTCTGATTGTTGGCGGAGGTCTGTGACTGTCCCATGTCTGCTGCAAACACAAGTTTTACTAATTAGACTAATTTCCTCCCACTGTCTAAATTATTATTAATATAAATTTTAGCAAGAGTTAAATGAAATAAGAGTCTTGGATAAGTGATGCTCAAAATTTTTTTGGACAGATTCTGCTTATTTCGCAAAGTGGTTCTATCTCAAACAAGAATTTAGATAGGGCCACTGCCCAAGTTCCATATTTTTAAAATAAATTATTCTTATATTTATATATAAATTAGGTTAAGAAAAAGGAGTTTGGTAAGCGCGGGTCTGAAATCTGGCACACCTTCAAAACGCTGTATCTCAGAAACGCGTTCGAATTATCATAATATAAAAACAATATTTTATATAATAATATAATATGGCGAAATGAGCATACAATTCCATTGTACAAAAAATAAAAAATATATTGAACAACACACATGTACGAATTTAAATGATTCGTAGCAAACTTAATTTATAAGCTGCTCTATTAAGAGCTTTTGGTAATATTCAAATAACTAGTTTAAAAATGTGGAGCTGTTGGTCACAAGGTCGCTTCACTTCGGCAGGGGCTCTATCTCAATTCTTGATTAAGATAGAACCACTTTGCACCCGCTAAAAGCGTGATACTCAAAACTTTTTTGTACAGATTCTGTAATACTGTAATTTGTATTGCCCTCAAATAAATGTTTATTGTTTAAATAAAAATCACTATTCAATAAATGAAAAGAAACTGAAAGTTTTATCCTTGGAAGTATTACTAAGCAAACACTATACAATTTATTTCTCACTTACTACTATCTTACTTCAACCAGAAAACCACATATATTTATTTTCAACAATTTATTTATTTATTACACTGATCACTCACTGCATATTCACTGTTTTACTATTCAGTCAGGTCGTTTTGAATAGACTACCCTATTCTTTATTTTACAAATCGATTTAAGGATATTACATATTTCATAATCGGCGTAACTAAACCGTTGTATACCGAGTGTCTTACAAAAAATTAAAGGACAGTCTAAATATCGTTTTTATTGTAATAAAATGAAAATTAGTCCAATTGATTTGACATATCTGAATATTTCGGTATTTCAATTCATAGTTTTTGATATATGATCAATAATAAATCAAAAAATGACGTCACAAAGTTACAAAATTGGAATAAAGTCAGCTAACGGACAAAATTATAATTATTTTTGTATAAAACAAAATAAAATCCGTACTGAAGTCTTTTTAAAGTCTAATTGAAATGTAATAGAGTAAAGCTGTATACCGAGTGCCTGGCAAGAAATCAAAAGACAGTCTAAATATTGTTTTTATTGTGATAAAATGAAAATTAGCCCAATTGATTAGACATATTTGAATATTTCGCCATTCCAAATTATAGTTTTTGATATATGATCAAGAATAAGTCAAAAAATGACGTCACAAAGTTACAAAATTGGAATAGTCGGCTAACGGACATAATTATAATTATTTTTGTGTGAAACAGAATAAAATCCGTACTGAATTCTTTTCAAAGTCTAATTGAACTGTAATTGAGTGAAGTTGTATACTGAGTGTCTTGCAAGAAATCAAAAGACAGTCTAAATATTATTTTAATTGTGATAAAATAAAAATTACTGCAATTGACTTGACATATTTAAATATTTCGGTATTCCAATTCATAGTTTTTGATTTATGATCAAAAATAAATCAAAAAATGACGTCACAAAGTTACTAATTTGGAGTACAGTCACTTATCGAGCATAAAAATGATTATTTTTGTGTGAAACAGAATAAACTCGGTTACTGGAGTCTAGTTCAATTTTTATTGCGCTATAACTGAGTGAAATTGTATACCGGGTTTCTACCAGAAATTGGGGGACTGTCTGAATATTGTTTTTATTGTAATAAAATAAAAATTAGTCCAATTGATTTGACATATTTAAATATTTCAACATTCCAAATTACAGTTTTTGATATATGATCAAAAATAAATCAAAAAATGACGTCACAAAGTTACAAAATTGGAGTACAGTCATTTAACAAGCATAATTATAATTATTTCTGTGTGAAACAGAATAAAATCGGTACTGAAATCCTTTTGAAGTTTAATTGAACTGTAATTAGGTGAAGTTGTATACCGAGTGTCAGGCAAAAAATTAAAAGACAGAATATTGTTTGAAAAAATGAAAATTAGTCCAATTGAAATAACATATTCGAATATTTCGGTATTTCGATGTATAATTTCTGATATATGATCAAAAATAAATTAAAAAATGACGTCACAAAGTTACAAAATTGGAATAAAGTCAGCTAACGGACATAATTTTAATTATTTTAGTGTAAAACAGAATAAAACCCGTACTGAAGTCTTTTTAAAGTCTAATTGAACTGTAATTGAGTAAAGTTGTATATCGAGTGTCAAGCAAGAAATCAAAACACAGTCTAAATATTGTTTTTATTGTGATAAAATGTAAATTAGCCCAATTGATTTGACATACTCAAATATTTCGGTATTCCAATTTATAGTTTTTGATATATGATCAAAAATAAATGGAAAAATGACGTCACAAAGTTACTAAATAGCAAAACAGTCACTTAACGGGTATAATTATGATTTTTTTGTATAAAACATAATAAAATCTATTAGTGGAGTACCTTTAAACTTTAATCGGGCTGTAATTGATTTAATTGCCTTCAAAACGCTGTATCTTAGGAACGAGTTCGAATTATCATAATTTGAGGACAGTATTTTATAAAGGAGACTTGAGGCTATAATATGGTAAAAAAAAATGTTCCGGTTGTGAAGATGGCCGAAACCGGTAAACAAAATTTTTGAACAGTTTGATAATAATATTTAATATTAAGTCATTAAGTCATTTGATCAGATTTTAAGAGGGTGCAAAGTGGTTCTATCTCAAACAAGAATTGAGATAGGGCCCCTGCCGAAGTGGAGCGATCATGTCGGGGTGACAGGGCTGGAAAAATATTTGGTTTTACTAGATCCCATTGTAGACAAAAATAACGAACAACGGAATCTTATTGGAAAGTTTCCAAATTTACGTGAAAACATTAAAGTGCCTATAAATACATATCAAACGCAAATAAACTGTTCTTTTATTTTATTTTTTGGGGAAATGATACTTACTCTATTTGCATGCCTCAGTATCGTATCTTCCAGGGCTCGTACCCATTTTTCGCGTTCGGTGGCATCGCGGGCTTGAAAATGGAATGTTTTATGATCCACGGTGATGGTAAACGTGCTGTCATCTTCATCGTCAATGCCGATTACTGCTCCTTTAAGACGTACGCAACCGCGCCTCACTCCACGCATCATTTTTTCTTTGGACTACAAACAAAAAATTTATTTATTTAATGCATGCAATCAAAAACAAATGAACGTTCAGTACTTCATAAAACAATCGATATCTATGGAAAAAAATCATCAATAAATGATTGCATGCACCTGTTTCAATAACATCTAAAACTGTCGCTCGTTTTCTAGTCGAATTTGTTTTGAGTTCAATTGTTTTGAATTTAATTTTCGTTTCGTTTAGAAATTAAAAACTGATCGATTAAATAATCAGGACAGCTACCTGTTGCCTCCTAAAAACACTACAGGATTTGTGCTTCTAGAATAGATTTCACATGCTTATTAATAATAAATAATAAACTAAATTGCGTATAAATAATTGATAAACTGTATTAAAAAAGTATAGTTGACAACACTGCTTATTACACTTTGATTTTACATATATTTCATATTAATTCATTAAAAATACTACCTTCAATACATGTATTAATTTGCTTAAATGTCATTCAATTTATTTAGTTCACAAATTAAACAAATAAACATGTCAATAACTTACGGTATAATATGACAGTATTCCAGCATTTTCGTCCAAAACAAACCAACGATACTGCCACCCTTTCATTACATTTGTCCATTTACTTAAAAATCCTTCCATCACTGCCATTTTTACAAAACACCTTTACCTCACTTGTCATTACTGACGTGAAGCGCGTGCTTGCATTTGACTGTTTGTCGCTACCAACCTACAATAACGAAATCTCCCTAAATAATAAATTATTGTTTTATTTCATCAAAATATTCGCTTTATTACAAAAATAATATATTCACACTTAATCACTAACTATACAGGGATTTGTAATTATTATAATTACATATTAAAATTTTCAGTACAAAATAAATTATTATTTCTAATTGGAACTTAAAATAGTTACAGATTTTTACAGGTAACACTATTTAAGAAAAAGAAACACCATTTACCCTAAAAAAGAACTAAATTTTGCTTGATTTTATCACATAAATTAATTTGCAAAAATAAAAATCCCCAAATATTGGCGATTAAAGAATAGCTGTACAAATTTAATAATGGCCGTATTCATCCAGTCTTCCTGACATAATTTCCGATAATTTTATTATCCGTTGATTCTGAATTTGTAGATACATCAATAAAATCTTCTAACACTTCTGAATTATCTACTTCTAAATCTAAAGGCACATTTTCTAGTTTTATTTTTTTTCCGTAGGTTTCCGACGCTGCTGGAAGTAGTTCATCATCGGCATTGCTTTCAGCAGCTTCCACAAATGCTGATGAAAGTTCTCCGCTTAATTTGCTCACTGTTTTTGTTGCTACATCGTACATAAATATTTCCTTTTCGTCGTTTTCAGGGGACCTGCAGAGAGAGAAAATTATTTTTGTTGCCAATGTTGCCAACTATATTTTATTATAAATATTTTATAAACTCAAAATAGCTTGCCGTAGGATGTTGAAATTTAATATTTGAAATAGTTGTATTTTTATACCAATCGGCTGAACCGGAAATGCACTTTGAATAACAGATTTTTCGAATTTTCCGCATAAACTAAAAACAATCAACCGTAGAATATTGAAATTTTGTATTTAACACTTTTATAATATCTAGTTGTGCACCTCGCATTATTATTGTGATCGACTGAACCGGAAGTGCACTTTACTCAAAACATTTTTTGAATTTTTTGCATAAATCCAAAACGATTTAACGTAAACTATTAGAATTCAGTATTTGAGATCATTGTACTATCAAGATACTCGCATGCTATTTTCATTGAGGTCGGCTGAACCGGTAGTGCACTTTACTTGACAGTCTTTTAGAATTTTTTGCATAAATCCAAAATGGTTTACCGTAGGAAGCTGAAATTTGGTATTTAAAATTGCTGTAGCATCCTAACGGTTATCCTATATTTTCGTACTAATCGGCTGAACTGGAAGTCCTATTTAAATAGCAATATTTTTGAATTTTGCGCATAAATTCCAAACAATCAGTTATAGAATATTGAAAACTCGTATAAAGCACTTTCGTAACGTCTAATTGTGCACTTCGCATTATGATTGCAATCGTCTGAACCGGAAGTGCACTTTACTTGAAACATTTTTTGAATTTTTCGTATAGATCCCAAATGATCAAGAGTAGAATGTTGGAGTTCAGTATTTAAGACGATTGTACCATCAAGATACTCATATCTTATTATCATTGAGATCGACTGAACTTTTAGAATTTTCCGCATAAATTCGAAACGATTAAACTTAGAATATTATAATTCGGTATTTGAGATGACTATACGATTAAGATGCTCATATCCTATATTCATCGAGATCAACTGAACCAGGAGTGCACTTTACTTGACAGAATTTTGAAATGTGTTGCATAAATTCGAAACGATCGGTTGCAGAGTACTGAAATTTGATATTTGAGTATGCTGTAGCATCTGAATAATTGCCTACTATTCTCATAAAAATCGACTGAACCGGTAGTGCACTTCAATTGAAATTTTTTTAAATTTTTTGCATAAATTCAAAACAATTAGTTGTAGAATATTGAAGTCTCGTATTGAGCACTTCTGTAACGTCTAGTCGTACACCTCATATTATGATTGCGATCGGCTGTACCGGAAGTGCACTTTACTTGAAACATTTCTTGAATTTTTCGTATAGATCTCAAACGATCAAACATTGAATGTTGAAATTCAGTATTTGAGATGATTGTATCATCCAGATGCTCATATAAAATTTTCATTGAGATCGACTGAACTTTTGGAATTTTCCGCATAAATTGAAAACGATCAAACGTAGAATATTGGAATTCAGTATTTGGGACGACTATACGATTTAGATGCTCAAATCCTATATTCATTGAGATCGACTGAACCGGAAGCGTACTTTACTTGACAGTATTTTGGAATTTTTCGCCTATATTGTGGAACGAGTATTGAAATTTAGTATTTCAGTGTGCCAACCATTCTCATAACAATCGGCTGGAATGGAAGAGCACTTCAGTTCAATTAAATTCAATATAATATTTAGTTGTGCACCTCGTATTATGATTGCAATCGTCTGAATCGGAAGGGCACTTTAATCGAAACATTTTTTGAATTTTCCGGATAAATCCAAAACGATTGAACGTAGAATGTTAGAATTCAGTATTTAAGACGATTGTACCATCTAGATGCTCATATCCTATTATCATTAAGATCGACTGAACTTTTAGAATTTCCCGCATAAATTAGAAACGATCAAACGTAAAATATAAAAATTTAGTATTTGGGACGAATATATGATTTAGATGCTCATATTTCATTCTCATCGAGATCGACTGAATTGGAAGTGCACTTCACTTGACTGTTTTTCAGAATTTTTAGCATAAATTCAATATTATCAGTCGTAGAGTATTGAAATTCAGTATTTTTATGTGCTAAAGCATCTGAATGATTGTCTATCATTCTCATAACAATCGACTGAACCGGAAGTGCACTTTACCTCAAACTAATTTTGAATTATTCGCATAAATCTAAAACGTAGAATGCTAGAATAGAGTATTTAAGCATCCAGATGCTCATTTCATATTTTCATTGAGATCGACTGAACTTTTACAGTTTTTCGTATAAATTCGAAACGATCGGCAGTAGGGTATTGAAATTTGGTATTTTAGTCTGTTGTATCATCTGAATGATTGCCTACAATTTTCATAACGATCGGCTGCATTTTTTTAATTGTAGGAATGTACTTACCCCGTTACTAAAAGGACTACAGCTTGTTTATCGGATGCAGTTTGGCTCTCTCTCTCCAACCATTTTTTATAATTTTCCTTTGTTGGTTCTTTTAATAGGTCTTTTAAAGCTTCGCCAGCCAGAAGTCTAACTTCTTTGATATCCCCTTCAATATCCCTCACAGTTCTTTCATTGTGATGTTTCGATTGAAATTCGTAATCAACTGGCGCAAGAACAACTACGCTAGTAATATTCCTGCCTTTTAATTCAGGTACATCAGGGATAGGAAAATTGACGCCGCTAACTTTAAGCGGTAAATATCTATTGTAATGATTGTCGTTTAAAACGACAGGATCAACTTGTGTAGCATCATCTCGGACGTAGGAATCTTGAACCGCTTTTCCTTCGTTAGTTTCCGAGTCGTAGTGAACTACTTTCATTTCCACTGCCGATTTAGATTTTACTTCATCGATTTCTGAAGCTTCAGCTTCTAATTCTTGATTGAATATTGTTTTTGAGTTGGGTTTAATTATAGATTCTCTTCTTTCGCTGGCTGATAATTGTTGTGCGCCTCCGGCTCCGTAAAAGTTAGCCAATTGGTCGGGGGGCAGAGCATCAAGAGGAATATCGCCCACTTTGTCGTAATCAAGGACTGAAATATCAGCGTTGTTTAATATACCGGAAGAGAGTAATTGTTGCCTCAAATCTTCAGGGACTTCGTCGGGTAATTGAATATTGGGTGGTAATTTATTTTCTGGTTTTTTTTCGTCGTTAGGTTTGTTTGTGGTTGTTGTTGGTGTTGGTGTTGTACTTGAAGGAACAACTGAAGAGGGGTTGTTTTGATGGTTTTGATAAAAAGCTTGCACGGATTTTTGTTGGTTTTGTAGATTTTGCAGGAAATAATTTTGGGCTTGACTTTGTTGGTTTTGTTGGATTTGTTGGTTTTGTTGGTTGTGTTGGTTTTGTTGGTTTTGTTGGTTTTGTTGGTTTTGTTGGCTTTGTTGGTTTTGTTGGTTTTGTTGGTTTTGCGGGGAAAAAGTTGGTTGTATTTGGATATTTTGTTGTTTTTGGGTTGTTGAAGGTTGTTGTTGTTTATTTTGTACATGACTTAATTGGGCAAAATTTTGTGAAAATTGTTGAAATTGTTCTTGTATTTGTTTTTGAAAGTCATGCGGGGAAAGGTGTTTTTGTTGGGATAAAAGTTGTTCCTGTTGTTGCAACTGTTGTTGAATTTGTAGGTTCCGTTGTTGTTGTTCTTGTTGCAGTTGTTGTTGTAATTGAAGGGCTTGTAGTTGTTGTTGGTGGTTGAATTGAATATTTTGGGATGCAGCTTGTACGTGATTAAATTGATTTTGGGGTTGATTTTGTACTTGTGGTTTTATGTCTTGATTGTTTGTTTGTGAATTGAATGAGTCTGTTTTTACTGAAATATGTTGTTCAAAACGCGGTACGGATTTCAATAATTCACCGCCTGGCGGGAAAATGTGACCCAATTGTTGCTGTTGTTGTTGTTGATGTTGCTGTTGTTGTTGATGTTGCTGTTGTTGTTGATGTTGCTGTTGTTGTTGATGTTGATATTGATTATTTCCATTTTGTTGATTAAAGTACTGAAAATTTTGTTGTTGTCCTTGTTGGTTGCGCTGTGGTACACTAAATTGAATATTTTGTGTTGGTTTGGGTTGTTGCGGATGGTTTATTGGTTTTGGATTGAAGTGCTGCGGAGGGGCACTTTGTGGCAATTGTTGTTGCACGATTGGAAAATGAGTTTGCGGTCTGTGATTTATAAGTTGAGAGAATTGTGGTTTATGTTGGAATGAATGAGATGTGAATTGAAAGGGAGGAGGTTGAAATTGAGGAAATTGATGATTAGGTGGGAATTGGGGCTGTGGGGGCCTGGGAGGGAATTGTTGAGGTTGAAATGGAGGACGGTGCCTAATTGAGTGTTGGTTCAAATTACGGTATTGATTATTTTGGAATTGAGGTTGAGGACGATGATTGAATTGTTGATTGAAGTTTACAGGGGGGTTGAAGTTTGGGGGGAACGCTGCTGTAGGGGGTTTACGTTCCGGAATTGGTTGCGAGAATTGTCCTTGTTGTTGTTGTTGATGATGATGATGGTGTTGATGTTGTTGTTGATTATTTTGTGGGAAAATTACAGCAGGTTGTGGTGCCGATTCTTCATGACCTTCTGACGGTTTTTCGTGCTTTTCAGATCCAAAAGTAACACGAATTCCGCTTGTTCCTACATAAGTTTCAGAATCCGGTCGGATAATAGTCCTAATTGTTGTACTAGGGGGTGGAGCTGCGGTAATATATTCTTGTACAGGCTGATCTAGTTGTGGTTCTTCAGGTTCTTCAACATGTGGAGTTAAAGCAGGGATAGGTTTATCATAAATCACACTATCTTTTCCATAACCATTAGGATTTTTCTTGTATTTAACATAAAATACTTGCACAGGCTCTTTTTTTTTAGGGGGTGTTGGTGGTACTGGAACTGGTGGCAAAGTAACATTGGATTCTTTGATAATAATTTCAATTATAGGCTCCGGTTCTCTTTGATAATAAACAGGCTCATGATGCCCGTAAATATTTTCAGACAAATGATTATTTTCGGTTAATAAATCATCAGGTTTTGATAAATCATTGTTCCCATCCGCTGATAAAGGTAACTTATTTGAATCATAAAGCGGATCTCTTTGCGAATATTGCACTAAAGGTTCCATTTGTACTGCATATGGAGGTGCAGGAACAGAATGAGGCCGACCACGTTTTCCGTTCGGGAGATAAGGTCGTGGACCTGGAGGAAAGTATGTCGGAAAGCGGGACGTAAATTGGAAATTGGGACCATTTGCTATCCTTCTTTCTGAACGGTAATTAGATCCGATTGGGTAGTGATGAGATATGGAGTATTCTAAGTTTCTCTTGCCTCGTTCAGCATCTTTCATTTTGGCGCGGTGTTCATCTGCGGCTATAGCCGAAGCTATAGTGTAACACAGCAAAATCTAAAATATAAAAATATTTCTAATTATTGCACGCCTTAACAAATAAAGTTCACGTTGAACACACGACAAACGGAATGTGAAGATCTCAAGAAAAAAGAAACTTTATAGAAAGTGTTTTTAAATCTCACGATGACACCATGAGAGATTCACAATATTATCCTTAAACTAGGAAAAAGGAAACAATTCAATGTATCATTAAGGCAGTTTTAGTAAAATTAAAATCATATTTGATTAAGAAAACAATGCCGCAGATGAAAGTGTACACATTCTTTAAGTTGTCCATACCTTATAGGTATTGTCGTATCCTAGTAACCTTCTTTTATTTGTAAATACCAGTTTATATACAAATTTGAAAAACAATAAAATATTTGTTCGATCTCTAGCCGCTCTTTCATAATGAAAAATAATAATAACTATAATCTGGAGCAGATTGTAATAAGTATTACTCAAGCTCGATAATAAATATGCATTAACTGTGCGTTTACGTAAATTATTATTTAATGCAATTGATTCTTCACTAAGCTGCTTTCACTAGATTTTGTACTCTAAAAACGACAATTCAGACATTTTAATAAAAATTTTGATTCGACCATATAGCTCTAGAGGCACCCCCTTTCTAAACGACGGAGAAGACGGAATTTTCAGACTATATGCCGGTGTCGTTACGGAAAATACTGATTTTTCAAACCGCTTGACTCGATTGATTTTGATCGAAAATGGAGAGGCTGAGCAGGCCGGCTAGACGTGGCCTTGGCGCTCCCAGCCAACCGGGAGCACCAAAACTACCTTGGCGCTCCCGGCATGTGTTTACGCACTTTGTGCATTCCGTTTCTATTTGTATAACTTTATGTTGATGATATTATAGATATTAATGATACAAGTTTGATAAAGCCGTTGTAATGAAACGTGTGTTTTATTACACTAGCTACATCAAACGTGTGTCATTCAATATTTTATCTACGACGGCCTTAATTGCTGCTGAACTAGATTTTTTTATTTGATGTTTGACATTCGAAAAACATTTAGTGTAAAATTCATAGCTTGATCAAGTAGCATTTTATTCATTGTTATGGCAACTATTTGTTTGTTTGACAGGTGTCAAAGCTATTAAGAAAATAAACATATCTAATTGTAAAAATCTTGTCCTAAATGTTTATAAAACATAAATTTATGTGTTTGTATTAACAGTTATTTATAATAAAAGAAATTTATAATTTATATTTGTACAAAAACCGACAAAATTCACATTTCTAGATTTTTATGGAAATATCCGTTTTGGGCATCTTTGAATCCGTTTTGACTATTTTCGACTTCGATGTCACACATCTCAAAACCCGTCAATCTTACAATGTTGAAATCTTGTATTTAATAATGGTTTGAGGTCTAGTTGTGCACCTCGCATTATGGTTGTTTAAGTCTGTACCGGAAGTGAACTTTACTTGAAACTTTTTTTGAATTTTTCGCATAAATTCGGAATGGTTAGCCGTAGGACATTGAAATTCAGTATTTGAAATTGCTGTAGTATCTAAATGATTATTTTGTATTTTTGTAGCAATCGGCTGAACCGGAAGTGCACTTTATATAACAGATTTGTCGAATTTTTCGCATAAATTCAAAACAATTAGTCGTAAAATATTGAAATTTCGTATTTGATAATATTTAGTTGTGCACCTCGCATTATGATTGCAATCGTCTGAATCGGAAATGCATTTTACTATTTAGCGCATAAATCCAAAACGAATACATTTAGAATGTTATAATTTAGTATTTAAGATGCTTGTACCATCTAGATATTCATGACCCATTTTCATTGAGATCGACTGAGCCAGAGACTCACTGTACTTAACAGTCTTTTAGATTTTTTCGCATAAATTCGAAACGATCGCCCGTAGAGTATTGAAATTCAGTATTTCAGTCTGCTGTGGTAACTGAACGATTGCCTACTATTTTCATAACGATCGACTGGACTAGAAGTGCACTTCTGTTGAATTTTTTTCTTAACTTTGCCCTTAATTTCCAAAAAAATCATTTGTAGAAAATTGACATTTCGTATTAATCATTTTAATCACATCTAATTGTGCACCTCGCATTATGATTGCAATCGTCTGAATCGGAAATGCGCTTTTTTATTTTTCCGCTTAAATCCAAAACGGTTGAACATAAAATTTTTAAGTACAGTATTTACGACGATTGTACCACTTGAATGCTCATATCCTATTTTCATTTAGATCGACTGAGCCGGAAATGCCCTTTACTTGACAGTCTTCTATAATTTTTCGCATAAATTCGAAATGATCGGCCGTAGTGTATTGAAATGCAGTGTTTCAGTCCGCTGTAGTAATTGAATAATATTTTCATAACAATCGGCTGAACCAGAAGTGCTTCTTGTATATAAATTTTTTCGAATTTTTTGCATAAACTCAAAACAACTAATCGTAGAATATTGAAATTTCTTATTAAGCACTTCTATAACATTTAGCTATGCACCTCCCATTATGATTATCTATTTTCATTGAGATCGGCTGAACTTTTAGAATTTTCCGCATCAATTCGATATGATTGGTCGTAGAGTATTGAAATTTAGTATTTTAGTCTGCTGTAGGATCTAAATGATTGCCAACGATTTTCATAACAATCGACTGAACCGGAAGTGCATTTCAGTTGAATTTTTTTTTGAAATTGTGCGCATAAATTCTGAACTGTAGTAATTTCGTTATTTTTAGTTGCTTATAGGGAATTTTCATTTCTACTGTTGGACAAAGCGCGCCAATTTTAATTTTGTGAATTTGACTTGTTCTTCATGCTCTAAATCGTTAGGTTTTTGTTTTATCATCAAGGCGAGAATATTTAATCTTTTGCCAAGTTCAGTGACAATTTTTTTGTGAATTCTCACATTATTCAGAGCATGAATTTTACACTTTTCCAACAATTTAAAGAACAATGAAATTAATGCATTTTCAAAAAGAGCTGAAAAAGATTACTAAGGGTCAATTTGAAACTAGGCCAATAATATTGGGTGCAACAGGTTATAAATTCGAAGTATGCAGTACCTGTTTAACGACATGAGATGTACCGAATCATTGTTAACTTTCATTCACAACGTATTATTATCTTGAAGAAAGAAATTAGGAGAAACTTCAACAATTTAGCTTCGACTTGCACTTGATTTTAATTGGGTAACAGTACTTTGTTATTTTATAATTATGTGGATTATTTGGTCAAATATTTAAATATTTTTGGAAGTAGGAAAAATAACTGTTATTTGTTTGCCAGAAACATATTTGCATTAATTTACATATATTATAGAAATTTGATGCGAAAAACACGTCAAGCTTTAAGCTTGACGTGTTTTTCGCATTTAATGTTAGTTTATTAAAATAACAGTAATTTTTTGTTTCAGGGGTTGGTAGTTGAGTAATAATAATAGATGGCGCTAGTGTTGATTCAAATTTGCGCGGCATTTTCGTTTATTAGTTTCATAAATTAATTAACCTCAATTGTAGCTGTTTTTTATAAAAAATAATGTCAGTTGTATCCGGGCAATAAATGTTTTACAATATTTGAATATAATTAGTTGAATATTACCAGTATAAAAATATAATCCATTGAAGAACTTACAGTAATAACAAACTTCATTTTCACTTGTTCTAATTCACGTCTAACAATACACCAATTATTCACCATGCATTGTTGTAATCACCCACAACAAATCACTTCCAAATTGATACTGACTTCTTTGAGAAGTGTGATGGCTTTAGTCAATCTTGAAGTTTCTTCTTCGGTAAAGAGTTCAGGGAGGGAGATTTCCCATGTGGTGGGACCTCACGAGAAGAAAGGGGCTTTATAGAAAGTTGTTCTGTCGCTTGATGCTCTCGAAGATGAACAGGGACGTGAATGTGTAATTTCTGGCCACGGGAAGATTCGTAATCTCGATGTAATAATTGTATGGAGATTTGAGGTTAGGTAATCGTGAAAGATGGGAAATTGAGTAATTAATATTTTTCTATTCATTTGGCAAGTCGTTGTTAATTCATTTAGCGTTTATAGAGACAACACAGATTTTAACGGCGAAGCCGTGTGATTTTGTTGTCACCTGGTGTTGGCAATACTGCACAATGACAGCTGTCAAAGTTATAACCTAAAATAAATATTTCTTAATTTTTCATATTTATTACATTAAATAATCTGTAAAGTGATGTTTTGACAAATAAATTACTTCATTTAATATTTATTTAGTTATTTGGATAAACTTCTTTTGTTTTTTGTCTCCCATAAATCATTTACTAATTTGTGGTATACTTTCCGACCAAATACCTATAATTCATAGTTATATCATAAAGTTTCCCACAGAAAAAATTCTCTCGGAATTTCTAACAAAGATGTAACTAACATCAATCCCAGAAAGGAATTTTTGTTGAACATCTTGTGTTTAATTGTAGAACACGGTGAAATCTTGAAAGCCGGTCCTGATGAGTGTTAGGAATGCTATAATTTTAGTATCATCTTTTTACCTGCGGGCATCAACCAACACTGTTTAGTGAATGTCGGGAGAGAATGCGTTTTTTGGGACATTACTGATATATAATTGCTTTTGTGATTATGGTTAGAGCTTTTAGTAACTAAAATACTTCCTAGGTTTTTATTTTAACATGGGATGAGAACACGTTTATGTGTCTTATAGCATTTTTATTAGTGGAAATGACACGCAATGGATTCTCATCATATATATATATATATATATATATATATATATATATATATATATATATATATATATATATATATATATATATATATATATATATATATATATATATATATATATATATATATATATATATATATATATATATATATATATATATATATATATATATATATATATATATATATATATATATATATATATATATTTATATATATTTATCACGGTGCTGATCAAATAGCTCTAGGGGCACCCCCTCCCTAAAAGACGGAGCAGACGAAACCTTGCTCCTTTTGTTCCTTTTCCAATAATTCTTTCAATCTAAAATTAAGAATGTGGATATTCATGAAATTTATTTGCTATAAAAGGATTACTGTTCTCGTCTTCTTTGCAGGTTAAATTCATATTGTCTCAATTTTACTTCCACACGATCGTTAATATCTCTTTCAAAACTTGCTGGAGTGTAATAATCACGGAAATCTCCATAAATATTTTGTTCATGGTAGCCACAATTTTGTTTTGGGTGAATTTTGAAGTCACTTCGTTTTCCTTTCCCAAATATTTGCTTGCAAACCGGCACGGAATTTGGGCCAACCTGTACATCACAGTATGAGTCATAAACTACAATTGCCATTCGTTGTCGTTGCGAGAATGTATGAAACGTGCATTTTGCCGGTTACGGACCGGATATTGGTGGGTTACGGCTTTGCTAGCATATACGCACTCTTGTTGAAATTTCCATGACCATTTTACTAACTAAAAGTGACTTAATTTCGTTGATACAGCGCTCAATTTCAATTTTTTTTCATTATTTATGAGGCAATCAGGATCTAAATGAGTTCTATTGTTCGAAAAATGATTATCCACTTCTTGTTGTCCCATAATCCATTCAACAAACTTTTTATTATATGTATATATACTGCAATTAGTAAAGTTCGGCTAAAATAGGAACCTAGCAGCAACAGTGGTGGCGGTATCTATTCTTAAAACTTTTAAATTTATCAAATGAAAAATATATATTCAAAATATAGTCAGTAGAAGCATATTAAAAGAGTTGGATTTATTTTGACTGGAAATTCGACGAATTCCACCTCTCAAGAATGCTGTTCCTTCAACAGGTGCATCATTTATTGATGCACCAATCCACCAAGAAGCAAACCAAAGCAATCCGAAGACCATAGTTGCAGTTTAACTTCTTTTCGCAGCATCAGCAGGATGCTAAAGGTGTTTATATGAGCCACTGACCCCATTGCTGCAGACGACAAGTCTGACAGACACCAACTCGACATAAACGAAGTTTCAGAACCGGATTATGTTGTAAGCTGAAGAGCCAACCGTAAATATTTATTGATATTGTGAATTGTGTAGTATATATATATATATATATATATATATATATATATATATATATATATATATATATATATATATATATATATATATATATATATATATATATATATATATATATATATATATATATATAATTTGATTAGATTGTAAAGTGGTTCTATCTCAAACAAGAACTGAGATAGGGCCTCTGCCCAAGTACCATATTTTGAAATAAAATTATTCTTATATATATATATATATATATATATATATATTTTGAGCCGGATCTGCGCAACTTTACACTGGGCTTGTTCGATGATCTTGTTCCACCAAGTGACGTAAGCGCAGGTTACTGGACTTCAGGTGAAACACATATCGAGAGAGCAGAAAAGTTGCAAATGTCACCTCTAGCAAAAAACTTGGACGATCTTTTCAAGTGTTTTTACTACAAAAAGCTAACAATGTAATCATTTTAATGGTAGTAGTAGCGAAAGTATTATCGTAAACAGTTGAATATTCAGTGAAAGATTGTATCATAAATAATTTCGATTGGAATGGAAAGGCACGAAGACTATCAGTTGACCATTGACTGTTGACATTTTAAATTTGAATGATTATACAGCTTCTCACATCTTCAGGTAGTTCATCATAGCCTAGAAAGGATTTTGTGTTGATTGTGTTCTTGGAAATACAAGCAAGCATGAGCTGATGAACTCGGAGATACTTTTCATCGATATCAGTATGATTTATTACCGTCATAATAGATTAGTTACGTAAAATTTATAACACATTTTGTTATTACCATTGTTTTTGTACTTTTTTTATTCATAATTTTTTCTTCTTCCTACTGGGTTTCATTCTAGGATTGACTTTATTGTGTCTTGTTATCCAGTTATCTACAAGTGTTCTAGCCTTTGCATTCTTTGTTGTTTCATTTTCTTCACTGTCTTCTTCTAATTCTGTACCTATTTTATCATTAAATTTGGGCTAAACTCATTTTCTGATACTTTTTCTGGTTTTTCGTCATTGTTATTGTCTTCAATAATTTTTTTATCTGTCTTTTCAAAAATTTCTTCTCCAATATTCATTTCTCTATCCTCTGTTGTTTTGTTCTCAATGTCCCTTTTTCTATGTCTTGTAGCACATATTTCAAATTTTCGTTTTCTTTCTCCATTTTGTTATTTCCATTGTTTGTCTGAGCCATTTTATTTTGTGTTGTTTTCTTCATTTTGACTTCTCCTTCTGGTTATTAGTTTATTTCATCATTGATTTTTGGGCTGTATTCGTTTTCTGATACTTTTTATGGTTCTCATGATTTTTCTTTTCATTATTCTTGAATCTTCTCCTTTTCCGTTATTGTTATTGTTTCGTCTGGTCTTCTTAGTATTTTCAATAGTTTTTAATTTGCATAGAAAGCTATGTTTATTGTTGCTACTTTGTTTTTATTCCTTCTTCTTTCTCTCTCTTATTTATTATTCCAACACATGGGTTTTTAAATATATCTAGCTTTTCAAAAATATATTCTCCATTCTTTATTTCTTTATCCTCTGTTGTTTCCTCAAGTTTCGTTATTTTGTCTCATTGTTATTTATTTCAAATTCTGTTTCTGTTATTATTCCTCGTAACATTTTTTTTATGGTCTGTCTGTGTTTTGTTGCTATTTCGTCAACGTATGCTATTATTTGGTTTGTTTTTGTTCTTGATGTTCATTTTTCTATGTTTCGTAGCACATACTCCAATCTCTTGTTTTCTCTTTCCATTTTGTTATTTCCACTATTTTTCTTTAATCCATGATCTTCATCTTCCTCTTTTTTTTTCTTGCTGGGTTCCTTTCTAGGATTGATTTTATTGTAACTTGTTCTCTAGTTCTTCATAAGTGTCTTAGCCATTTTATTTTGTATTGCTTTCTTCATTATTACTTCTCCTTCTGATTATTTGTTTATTTCGTCATTGACTCTTGGGCTGTATTCGTTTTTTGATACTTTTTCTGGTTCTCATGCTTTTTCTTCTAATTATTTTCAAATCTTCTTCTTTTTCGTCATTGTTATTGTTTTGGCAGGTCGATGTATTGTTTTCAATAGTTTTTTATTTCTGCTTCTTTTCCCCCTTTATTTATTATTCTAACACATGAGTTTTTGAATATATCTAGCTTTTATCTTCTGTTGTTTCCTTAAGTTTCGTTATTTTGTCTTTGTTATTTATTTCAAATTCTGTTTCTGTTATTATTTCTCGTAACATTTTTTTCATGGTCTGTCTGTTTTTTGTTGATGGCTATTTCGTCAACGTAAGCTATCATTTGGTTTATTTTTGTTCTTGATGTGTCTTTTTCTATGTTTCGTAGCACATACTCCAATCTCTTGTTTTCTCTTTCCATTTAGTTATTTCCACTTTTTTTGAAGCTTCTACTTCTTTTATTCATGATCTTGATCTTCCTCTTCTTTTCTCGTGCTGAGTTCCATTCTAAAATTGATTTTATTGTGTCTTGTTTCTTCATACATTCTTTGTTGTTTTATTTACTTCACTATGTCTTCTCCTTCTAATTATTTGATTATTTCGTAATTAATTTTTGGGCTGTTTCCGTTTTCTGATACTTTCTCTGGTTCTCATAATTTTTCTTTTCATTATTCTTGAATCTTCATCTTTTTCGTCATTGTTATTGTTTTGGCAGGTCTCTTTACTGTTTTCAATAGTCTTTTATTTGCGTAAAAAGCTATGTTTATTGTTGTTATCTTCTTTTTTTTCCTGCTCCTTTTTTTCTTTTATTTATTGTTCCTCTGTTGTTCCTTTGAATTTCTTTATTTTTGTCTTATTGTTATTTATTTCTAATCCTGGTCTGTTTTTTGTTATGATGGTTCTATCGTCAGTGTATCCTGTTATTTGTCCTGTTTTTGTTTGTTTTTGGCTATATTCGTTTCCCGATACTCTTTCTGGTTTTTGATGATTTTTATTTCCATTATTCTTGAATCCTATTCTTTTCGTCATTGTTATTATTTTAGCAGGTCAATAGTTTTTTAGCACTTTTATGTTTGTTGTTGTTATTTACTTTTTTATTTCTGCTTCTTTTTCTCTTTTATCTATTATTGAGACACCTAGGTTTTTCTTTATCCTTTGTTGTTCCCTTGAATTTCATTATTTTTGTCTTATTGATATTTATTTTTAATTCTATGCTATCACTTTCTGTTATTATTTCTTGTAGCATTTCTTTCATGGTTTGTCTGTTTTTTGTTATGATGGTTATATTGTCAGCGTATGCTACTATTCTCGTTTTTCTATGTTTTGTAGCATTTAATTTATATTAATTCTTTGCTTATTACAAAATCTTTTGTATCTCCTTTTGTGTTATAATATTGATTTTTGTTTTTCTCATTGTCATTACTAATAGTCTTCTTGGTTTTCCTGGTATTTCTAGTTCTTTTAATCATCAGTTTTCCTCTTTTGATAGACTCAATGTTTCTTCAAATCCACTGGCAAATCAGAAAGAAAAAAATGTGTGGCGTAGTTTACTAATAGGATGTAACAACAATAGATACATTAAATTCAACCAGTAATAAAACTCGTCGGAGCAACAATTTATTAATAACCTTTATTCAAATTCCCAGTTTTTTTGGCATTTTTATCCTCCTTCCCTCAACGAGCTGCTTGGATGCTAGAATAACAGTTAATTCTTACGCCACTTATAGATGGCAGCACAGGTTTTAATTGCTTCAAGACTGTTTCCCTCAGCTGTTATCTGTTAAAATGCAATGAACTCAAACAGAAATATACTAATTATCTAAAAAAGTGCTTGAAGTCCCTAAATATATATGCAAATTTAAGCTAACTTACAGAATATGTAGAAATAGAGTTATCGAGGTAAGCTGAGATTCAAATGAATTTCCAAAATACTGTTATTTTTTCAGTTTTAAATGAATGGTTATAATATGAAATCATGCAAGACAGTTTACTAGATAAATTTATTGAAGTCGAAATGCTGGTAAAAGCATTGCATCATTTTTGAAGTATTTTGTCGTAATGATACTTTTTCTCGGAAATTCTTTTTTATGTTCATAAAAAGAAAATTTTAAACATGAATACAGCATCATAAACTATTGTGGACAATTTTAATGTACTTATATAATTAGAATCCGGTTTTAAAATTATGTGAATAATTTTCATAAAGAATATTCCGTGTCCAGAGTTTGACCACATGTTAATGAAAGTTTTAGGAGACATTATAAATAATTAATAAGATGCACGTCGTCCTGACGGAATAAATTTCTTTACTTTGAATTTATAAAGAGTTCGAGACGTGTATTCTCAATGAATATTTTAAGTTGTAACTTTAATTTCTAATTTTCAAAATTATTATTCTATTAAAGATGATTAGTCGCAATGAATAGAAAATTAAAAATTTTTCCATCATTTTGCTGTGCCAATTAAATGCTACTTTAGAAAATGAAATAAAAAACGATATAATAATTATCTAAGTTAAGCACCATATCCATTTATTATTAAATCAAAGTAGGTATTGCACCAAAGCGTCCTCATTACTAAGAAAACATTCACTTTCTATCGGTTCATCTCAAACAGTTGAAACGCTGGAGATTGTGAGCTAAGATTGCGGTTGTTTGCTGGAGGCGACAAATGACGGTCGCTGACCGTTTACCGAATTTAGTTTGATTTTGAGGTTATGTTCTATAAGAAAAGAAGCTAGCAGAATTGTGGCAGTATTTTCAATTGAATTAACCACCGTTGAATAATTTTTTCTTGATGTTTGAGAATAATTGTTAGTTTATTCATCGTTCATAGATGGCAGCACTGATTTCGACTGTTTTCCTCAGCTGTTATCTGTGAAAATGCAATTATTTGTAACAAATTAATTTTGATTCGAGGTATTTGGTTTATTTATGTTCATTCTCAATTTGGCAATCGTAAAAATTACGAATGACGTCTTGAGGGTTGCATTCAATTATCTTGTTTTCTGAATGTGAAACTTTCTCCCTTTCCTGTAATAATTAAATGAACGTCCTATTGATTGCTACATCTTTATTTATTCCAATAATATTCTATTCATTACTTAACTGTGTTAGCAATTTTCAAATGCTTCTTTTCTAAAAGTAAAAGTGACATGTTTCGTATGCTCCTTTCTATAAACAAATTTAATCACCCACATCTTCTTGAAGTATAAACAAACTTATATTTAAAACATGCTTAACAAGTGTATTACACTTATGACGTAATATAATTATATATATCATCCAACTCTTGTATCTTACGTGAGACGAAATTAAAAAAAAATTCCCATAGAAAATGGGTCAACTAAAGATGAGACTATATGAATTATTTTTTACTTCCTAGTGAAAATAACAAATAACAATATTTCAACTATTTTAAAGCAAACTTATAAAAGGCGTTTCAAAAAGAACTCAGCTAAACGTTGAATATTCAGCTCCAGGTGCAGAAAGTCTGCCTGCACCCAGCGAGAGAGAACGAGCGATAGGAGATCGTTAATTTCGGTATGCTTTTTCTCTGTCAGACTTTATTCCTTCACTTTCCTAATACTGACTATGCCAAACAGACCTCGCTCGCCGTGCAGCGAGAAATCTGCACGTCAAGCGTCGACACTCGTTTCAAATATATAGCAGAGTGGCCCGCGAGGCGCGCCTGTATTTCTGGTTGCATAAATAGATGAAATACGCTCTTTCTTTGATTTTATAATGAAAATTTGTGAAACAAAATGAAGTATTCAATAAACCATCATATTAATTTTACTTATGTAATCTCTAATATTTTCATAGGGTGTGCAGTGCACTGATATATATATATATATATATATATATATATATATATATATATATATATATATATATATATATATATATATATATATATATATATATATATATATATATATATATATATATATATATATATATATATTACTCCGGCGGTCGGTGCGCTGTAGTCTCATATTCAATTTTAAAATTTCATAGTGAAATCTGATTTATGATAAATTTAGGAATGTTTAATTTGAATATGAATAAAAGTGAAAATATTGAACATCAATATTCAAATATTGTGGGCCATATTTATTTCCGCTTGATATTAAATTTATGGTTAAACAGTAGATGAATAAATAATTGCTAATTAATTTAATTGATATTTAGTTTTCAAATAATTGTTCATTGTTTCAAATAAGCATAAAGAGGCTGAACAACAAAATAATAAAAATGTTAATTTGTAGAATGTTTAATTCACTTTCAAAGGTTTTTCAGCGCATCTTTAGAATGTTAAATTTGAGATTATGGCGACAGTTATAAAACTTTCTATTCTTTTCTTTTTATTACACCTAAAAAACACAATTCGTCGAACTTTGGCTCTTAGAGTTTTTAAAAGAAATTTCTGCTCTCCTAGTATTTTTTTAATTGAGTACTTTGGGGAGCTACCCGTTGGTTACATTGAGGATTTTTTTTCTGTTATTATTAATGTGTTAAGTGTATTGAAATCACTTGATTGTCATTCACTTTCAATATCGCTTTCACTGCAAGCGAATCAAGCAAAATAAAATAAAATATCATCAGGATACAAGCACTGAAATGTAATAACACCTTATGTCAAACTGAATGTAATTGCATCAAAATTTGATGGACGGAAGCTTCACTTCTTGACATGTGATGTTATTAGTAATTTTAACTGTTGTTTTCCGCCAATATTCTAAATTGAGTAAAATACATTTTGAGCAATTGAGCATTGTTTTATCATATGTGAAATGCCCAAGCATGAGAAATGCACAAAAGTGATAAAATGTTAATTTATTCTTCTAAAACAGTACTTTCAATTTCTTTTGGTAGTTGCATGTCATGTTTGAAAGTGCACACTTCCAGGTTGAAAGGTTAACTTTCAAGTTGATAAGATGGTTTGAATTCATTATGTCCACAACCCTATATATATATATATATATATATATATATATATATATATATATATATATATATATATATATATATATATATATATATATATATATATATATATATATATATATATATATATATATATATATATATATATATATATATATATATATATATATATATATATATATATATATATATATATATATATATATATATATATAATATATATATATATATGAAAAGTATTTATTGTGTGCTCAGCAATCTTTTTTGAAAGGCAAAGTAAAAGGTTTCTCTCGTAAAATTTAGTCAACTTTTCGGCTTGATTCTAAAGCCTTCATCAGGACATTCAAAATCACAAATAGTACTCTATGCTCATCAGTATGTGTATTTGAATATGATTTTTTTTGGCTGTCCTGATGAAGGCTTGAAAATAATTTATATATATATATATATATATATATATATATATATATATATATATATATATATATATATATATATATATATATATATATAATGATTTCGAAACCGAGATTCTTCTCAAGCTCTAATATTCATGTGAGTGAATGTATTTCCATTATTAACAGCCTTGAGGTAGGTACGTCATTTCCACATCAAATTAAAACAGTGAATCGTCTTCATACAAGCACAAATTACTGGATCATATTACACAGTTCACAACGGCGAAAGGGAAAGCCAACTAACAGTAAAACCTAATTCACAGCAAAGAAGCAGTTCTAAATTTGATGCTGCGATGCACACCTTTCTTAATTCTCGTATTAAGTATTAGTAGTGACATATGTGCACACCTGAATATCATTTATTGCACAGCTGGAATTTTGAAATTATTTCTTATGCACAGATTTCGAATCTGGTTTACTTTGCGTAACATGATAATTTTTTCTATTTTTACATTTGATGTTTGAAGATGAAGTCAAGGATTTGTTGATATTTGCAATGAGTTGCGACACATATGTGATCTAAATAAAACAGACATGAATAAAAACTACTACAGGTTCAACAGACTGGAAGCGCCAAAGCT
Source organism: Dromius quadrimaculatus (assembly GCA_963989225.1). Taxonomy (NCBI): domain Eukaryota; kingdom Metazoa; phylum Arthropoda; class Insecta; order Coleoptera; family Carabidae; genus Dromius; species Dromius quadrimaculatus. The sequence continues at coordinate 1,317,893 of OZ022328.1, forward strand.
ATATATATGTATATATATATATATATATATATATATATATATATATATATATATATATATATATATATATATATATATATATATATATATATATATATATATATATATATATATATATATATATATAAAATATATTTTTCAAACTCGAAAAATAGTTTTTAAAATTTTTATTTTAATACTTTAAGATTTGTGCTGTGCACTACATGAAACTTAAATGACAATAGGAATAGTTAACTTAGAAAACTATGCTATTTATACAGAGATCATCTTCTTGTACGTGATTTTAATGTAAACTATATTCTGCTGAATTTATGAGAAATAAATGATTTAATAATTCACACTATGGTGCAATAAGGGCGATGTCTCTACATAATTTATATATATATATATATATATATATATATATATATATATATATATATATATATATATATATATATATATATATATATATATATATATATATATATATATATATATAGCTGTACTATATTTCCGGTAGAGATTGAGCCGACCGGCTAGACCTAGTTTTGGGCGCTCCCGGCAAAGATTGAGCAGACTGGGAGCGCCAAAGCTATATATATGTATATATATATATAACTTTGCTGTATTCCCGGTAGAAATTGAGGCTCCCGGCAAAGATTGAGCAGACTGGGAGCGCCAAAGCTATATATATATATATATATATATATATATATATATATATATATATATATATATATATATATATATATATGTATATATATATATATATATATATATATATTTATATATATATATATATATATATATATATATATATATATATATATATATATATATATATATATATATATACAAATTGGTTTTTTATTTCGGTATTGACCGTATTGCTCTGGATGCACCCCCCTCCGAAACGACGGAGCAGACGGAACCTTCAGACTATATGCCGGTGTCGTTGCGGGAGTGTATGGAACGTGCATTTTGTCAGTGACGGTCCGGATCTTGGTGGATTACGGCTTTGCTAGCATATACGCACTCTTGTTGAAATTTCCATGACCATTTCACTTACTAAAAGTGATTGAATTTCATTGATACGGAGCCCAATTTCTTTTTTTTTCATGATTTATGAGGCAATCAGGATCTAAATGAGCCCTGTTGTTCGAAAAATAATTATCTATTTCTTGTTGTCCCATAATCCATTCAACGAATTTTTTGTTATATGTATATATACGAGATTAAGTATAGTCTGACAAGCCTAAGGAGTCTCATTGGGTAAGTAAGGTAGAATAGGAATCTAGCGCCAACAGTGGTGGCGGTATCTATTCTTAAAACTTTTTAATTCATTAAATATGCATACGGAATGTATATTAGTGTTTGAAATTAAACACCAGAAGAAGAGGAAGTGATAAATACAGTTTTAAAAAAGACATCAGCAATAAAGTATGTCGGAACTTGAGTAGACGAACGTCCTTTTTATATCATTAGCAAGAGGGCGGTTAGAATTTAGTCAAGCTTTCGAAATTATTTTGAAGCCTGCATCAGGACATCCAGAACAATCATATTCAAAATACACATACTGATGAGCATAGAGTGCTATTTGTGATTTGAATGTCCTGATGAAGGCTTTAGAATCAAGCTGAAAGCTTGACTGAATTTTACGAGAGAAACCTTCCACGTTGCCTTTCAAACAATACTGCTGAGCATATAAATGAACACTTGTCGCATACGTATATAATTATATATATATATATATATATATATATATATATATATATATATATATATATATATATATATATATATATATATATATATATATATATATATATATATATATGCCAGTGTCGTTGCGGGAATATATGGAACGTGCATTTTGTCGACGACGGTCCGGATACGACTTTGCTGAAATTTCCATGACCATTCTACTAACTTAAAGTGACTGAATTTCGATGATACAGCGCTTTACTTCAATTTTTTTTCATGATTTATGAGGCAATCAGGATCTAAGTGAGCCCCTTCGTTCGAAAAATAATTATTCATTTCTTGTTGTCTAATAGCCCATTCAACGAATTTTTTTGTTATATGTATATATACGAAATCAACCGCGATTGCAACTAGTTAAGGAGACAAAAGTACAGTCTGACAAGTCTAAGGGGTCCCATTGGGTAAGTAAGGTAAGATAGGAATCTAGCGCCAACAGTGGTGGCGGTATCTATTCTTAAAACTTTTAAATTTATTAAATATGCGTACGAAATATAGATTAGTATTTCAAATTGAACACGTGAAGAAGAGGAAGTGATAAATACAGTTTTAAAAAAGACATCAGCAATAAAGTATGTCGGAACTTGAGTAGACGAACGTCCTTTTCATATCATTAGCAAGAGGGCGGTTAGAATTTAGTCAAGCTTTCGAAATTATTTTGAAGCCTTCATCAGGACACCCAGAACAATTATATTTAAAATACACATACTGATGAGCATAGAATGCTATTTGTGATTTTGAATATCCTGATGAAGGCTTTAGAATCAAGCCGAAAAGTTGACTAAATTTTACGAGAGAAACCTTTTACTTCGCCTTCCAAAAAAGACCTCTGAGCATTCAAATAAACACTTGTCGTATATATATATATATATATATATATATATATATATATATATATATATATATATATATATATATATATATATATATATATATATATATATATATATATATATATATATATATATATTTCTGTAATTTGAAAAATTACTATGTTTAAGCATACGAATCTTTTTTTGGCATGTCGATTACACTCATTAATGATATAAAAGTATAAATGCAAAAACGAATAATATAAAAAAGTGAAATTAGCATTATTTTTACTTATTCACGTATAAAAACACCGTTTTAACGTTATTAAAAACTATTTTATACAATTACTGTCTTCAAGAACTATAGAAATGGAAAAAACTTAGTAGATACATTAAACAGAACGTTGACCTCTGATATCACAATTTTAATATTGCAAAATATAATTTGGCAAATTAATTTTCAGTGGTAAAATACGGAAATGAAAATATTGCAGTTATTTGTTGATGAACTTGATATATGATATGACAACAAACAAAATTTTTTCCAAAGAAACGCTGTTATTGTGTGACGTCATAACGCACGTTGGCAAGCAGGAGCCGTGAATACGACTTAAAATACAATAAAGTTGTATAATAAAATACATTACATATTTTTATAGGTCAATTGAGAGAAGATGCATTTTTTATGGGAAAATTCTCACGCATTCTAATCCAGCAAATGTTTAAACATTGGCTAATGTGCTAAACTGTACTATTGTCTTTGAGATACGATTTGGTAATTTATGAAAATTTTTGATCTTTTATTGGGAAGAACAATCATCAATAAACAAAGAGGATTTTTCTCACCAATATTTCGATTGAGTGTAGAATGGCAAAAACAATTGCCAATAAAGATTTTTTCACATTGTATTTAATGATTTTTTTATTGTTTCCGGAAAAGTGTGAGTAAAACTTTGGACTATTACCTAACGAAAAAAAAAAAAACACTTTATGAACAGTTTATTTACTGATGTAAATAAATGCAAGGTGCCTGCTTCAATTATCAACACATAATGAACTGCACCTGCGATCTAATTTACTTACATCCGTATCCGTTTCCGGTTAAACAAGCAGACAACTTATCAACGTTTAAGTGTTCCTGAGCACGAGACTAATAATCTGTGTCGTAACACAGCTCCTGTAATTTTATGAATAATTTATCAAGTGAGGAATAACCAGTTCGCGAACAGGAAATTATCATAATATAACAAGGCATCAAACAATTGTTGCAAAATGATAAATGACAGATGTAACACGGAAACAATCGCGGAAAGAGTAACTGATGATTTTGCCTTCACAATTTACATTCTCTTGTTGAAAAAAAAACGCAAAACTGGAATTCAATTATTTTAATATGCAAATTGGGGTTGAATATTTGTACTGATATCTCCTAAACTAAGCAAGATACAAAAATGGTTCTGAGGACCAAAAGTTAGGTGAAAGTAGGCCCATTATACTAGTTTTTACAAAATCAGAATCTGAAGCTTGATTTACAAGATAATAACCCAAAACTGAAATTCGATGTTTTTAATATACAAGTATTTGTACTGATGTCTCCCAAAATGTGCAAGATACAAAAATGATCCGATAGAACAAAAGTTGGACAAAAGTAGGCCCCTTATACTAGTTTTTACAGAATCTAAATCAGAAGCTTTGTTTACAAGATAGAAACCCAAAGCTGAGATTCAATGTTTTTAATAAACAAGTTGGGGTAAACTGTTTGTATTGATATCTCACAAACTATGCAAGATACAAAAATGGTTCTAAAGAACCAAAGTTGGGTCAAAGTAACCCCCTTATAATAGTTTTTACAAAACGAAAATCTGAAGCTTTGTTTACAAGATAAAGACCCAAAACTGAAATTCGATGTTTTTAATATATAAGTTGGGGTAATCTATTTGTACTGATATCTCCCAAACTATGCAAGATACAAAAATGATTCTAGAGAACTAAAGTTGAGTAGAAGTATGCACATTTTAATAGTTTTTACAGAATTAGAATACGAAGCCCTGTTTACAAGATATAAAGTCAAAACTGAAATTCAATGATTTTAATATACAAGTTGAACAAAACTATTTGTACTGATATCTCCCAAATATTGCAAGATACAAAATTGGTTCTATGGATTAAAAGTTGGGTACAAGTGAGCACACTTTATTAGTTTTTACAAAATTAAAATCTGAAGCTTTGTTCACAAGATATGAACCCAAAAACTTACTATTGCATAAGTCAGGATAAGGAAATGCTATTCAGATCAAGTGATAAGCTTTCCGGAAATACTCAGAATTTTAGCAGATTTTTAATGTTGAATGCAGCAACGATAAATCTGCTTGACAGAGAAAGTGATGAATACAGTGGGTCTAACCAAGGACGAGTGAAAGTCTGCGTACTGGTGTTATATGGTGAGCAACGCCTTGGGGAAAGCCGAAAGTATTTTATGATATTTAAACATATTTAGAATTGCAGTTGCAGCAGAAGATATAAAAAGCAATAATAGTAATATTAGAACACGCTGCCGAGCTTGCGTTGCTTCCAAAAGTAGTCATTTAAAAAATCAAATTAGTTCCTTTTTTTGTTGTTTGCTTCATTTTGAGTGTTAAAACCTTTTTTATTATTGTTTTATGTCATAAATACTTTTAACTAACTAAAAGTATTCAAATTACTTCTTGAAAACATTATTTTTATTACTCAATAAAAATACAGCTTCTAACGACTTTTTTGTAATAAGATATTAAAATTAATGATGTGATTTGAAATTAAAATCTACACTATTTGCTTTCGTACTACTTATTGAAATTGGAAATGTAAAGGTCATCGAGAAAACATCACTGATGTGCCATACCTGACTATTAAATTGCTACAAAAGAAAGTAGGTACAGAAATAATCAATTTATTTTCTGTCTTTCCACTAGTGAAAAGATAATGTTTTCCAACTAGACTAACTGGAATGATTTAAATATGAATGAGCAGAGTTACATTGCACAGTGAAAGTGCAAATATATTATTACAGTATTGCAAAATTTAGCAGCATAATAAGAAATTTTGAATAGGAAATTAAAGAAGGAAGACTTGTCTTTGTTATTGTTCTTGTCAAAATTCAAGATCTTATCTGTTTAATACCAAAATTAGAGATTTGCTCCACTAAAAACAGTGTTTTTAATATTCTATAATCAAATTGAATAGATGACACCATTGAATACATAATATTCCCAACTTTCTATTTAGGTACTTTATTTTTTATATTGAAACATCAAACACCATCACACGTATGAAAAAAACATAAAAGAAGAAGTGAAATTAGTAATACAAATTTTTGGGACAAGGTATTATTTGTTTGGTAATTGTTTGACGAAAAGGATGAACTTCAGAAACTTTTACATCAGAGTTCAAAATTGTTATTAAATTTTTTTTGTACTCCTCTTCTTCCATTTTTCCTTGCAGTATTTGTTTTTCGATTAACTCCATTTCCCTTTCCTAAAAAGTAATATTAAATATAAAAAATTAAATAAATTATTAAACTGACTTGTTGCAATTTTTTGGTTTCGATTTGTTCTTTCAATTCTCCGCGGTATTGTTGAGTGTGCATTATTTTTTGTCTTGCGCATTCTTCTTTTAATCTTTCATTGTGTTCGTGAACCATTTGCAATTTCTGGTTTTCAATTTGTTTTATTAATAATTGTTGCCTTGCTTTTTCTTTTTTATCTTGTAGTTGTTCGTTTCTTCCTTCTATTACAGCCTGTAAAACAAATATTTATTATTATTTCAAAGTTATTATTTTTTTGTTGACCTTTTGCAAAGCTTTTCTGGCTTTATTGAATTTTTGTTGTGCCTCGCTTTGCTGCTTTTGGATTTCTTTTAGGTTTTGTTCTATTAGTTCATCTAGTTTTTTCTCTTCGTCTTTTCTTTCCTGGTCTAAACGTGAAATGTAATCATAAAAGAATTGCATTTCTTGTTTTTGTCTTTCTTTTACTAAAGGATCTTTTTCTTTATCGATTTCTTCTTGCCTTTGTTTGTCAACTTTTTGTTGTATTATGTTTTCTTCGAGTGTTTTGATTCTTAAAGCTTCCTGTTTTTGTTTTATTTGAGTCATGATGTCTTGATAACATTGGTTTCTTTTTTTACGTCTTTCGTCTAGCTTTTTTATTTCATCTTTTCTTAAGTCCTTTTTGGAGTTTTCTATTTTGATAGCTTCTTCTTTAATTTCCCTGATTTTGTCTTGTTTTTCCAATTCGCGTTTCATGCATTGAGTGTCCCAAATATTTCTATCTTCTAAATATTTTTTATGACGTGCTAAATTATTTTGTTGTTCCTTTTCTGCCTGTTCTTCTATTTCTATTATTAATAAACGATACCACATGTGATTTTCTTCCTTTTGTTGTTGTTTTTGGTTTATTTTCTCTACTATTTGCATTTTTTGAGCTTCTTTTGTTTCTTTCAAGCGACGGTTTTGCAATATTGGACGGAATTCTTCACAATTTTCTCTGGAAATTAAATTATTACAATAATATAGATGTGCGACCGGTAGAGATTGAGCAGACCGGCTAGACGTAGCTTTGGCGCTCCCGGAAAAAGTTGGACAGACTGGGAGCGCCAAAGCTATATGTATGTATATATATATTATTTTGGCACTCGATCATATAGCTCTGGAGGCACCCCCTCCTAAACGACGGAGCAGACGGAACCTTCAGACTATATGCCGGTGTCGTTACGGGAAGTACTGATTTTTCAAACCGCTATAACTCGGTTAATTTCCATCGAATATGGATGAATCAAATTATTAGGGATTTGTTTTTAATAGTATCGGTGTGCATACAACATCTGCTGCAATTTTTTTTCTTTTATGAATTGAAGCCTGTCTGATTCTCGTCTTGCACGAAGTTGTTGGGTACGAATTTTGGCTTGTAAAAGATGATCTTGTTGGTCTCTGTTGGCAATAGCTACAATTTCTTGCACTTGCTCCTTTTGTTCCTTTTCCAATAATTCTTTTAAACTAAAATTAAGAATATGGATATTCATGAAATTTATTTGCTATAAAAGGATTACTGTTCTCGTCTTCTTTGAAGGTTAAATTCATATTGTCTCAATTTTACTTCCACACGATCGTTAATTTGTCTTTCAAAACTTGCTGGCGTGTAATAATCACTGAAATCTCCATAAATATTCTGTTCATGGTAGCCACACTTTTGTTTTGGGTGAATATTGACGTCACTTCGTTTCCCTTTCCCAAATATTTGCTTGCAAACCGACACGGAATTTGGGCCAACCTGTGCATCACAGTATGAGTCATAAACTATAATTGCAATTAAGCGTATTTTGGCCAATCAAAAAATGAATTTTACATAACTTACTTTATCAGCAGAGTAGGCTTGAAATCCCGGAACAACTTTAGAACAATCAGGAGCCGGAAGTGTTCTAGCAACTGGATTATCCCGAATTTGGTGACAACGCCTAAACATTTTATTACAACAACCAATTTATACCCAACCACCGAAAAACTAAAAGTGCCTATGTCACTTTTAGAAGCTCCGAATTTATTTGTGTAACCATGGTTACAAATAGTTGTTTACAAGGGTGACTCTTGAAATTAATGTTGCGGATTACAAGTTATTGATCAAACACGGAAATGAGTTTTGATAATAGAAAATAATATAATTGTCTCCACTTAAATTATAATACATCCTATAAAATGTTAATTGAATGATTAATAATTTGGTTTGGGACAAGGGCACTTGTCGTTGAGAATAACCCCCCGGAAAGGGTGCGTTTCTGAAATTTTTATATTACCACTTAAAACGTTAGACACAATACTATCATAAGTTTCATTTTCAGTTACAGCAGCATCCAAAATCTTTTTCATATTATCTCGTTCGCGCTCCTGAAAAATTGTTGGAATTATCGGCAATATCGGAAATATAGTTGATTATTACTTTTAGGACTCTGCTGTAAGCTACTTGTTGTTGAAGATCTTCGCGGTATTTTTTTGCAGCTAGTTGATTTCGTCGCTCGTATTCCAATTTTAGTCGATTGGTGTGCTCTCGAGATTCTTTTTCTAATCTGTTTTCTAGTTCTATAGCTTTTTTGAGTTCTGCTTCTTGCTTTTTATGTAGGGCTATTTGATTCGCTCTTTCTTTTTGGACAAGCTTAACAAACATTTTTTTAAACAGGTTTCAAATCGCCATAACTCGGTTGATTTTGGTCGAAAATGGAGAAACATTACTCTTTCAGGTACAACACAGACATAACAGACAACGGACAACACACAGCACTCAATAAAAGCAATACGCACACAACACACAACACACAATGTGCAAGATTTGACCGACGACCGCCTTGTGTAATGCCAATGTCAAAAATCAAAAACTTTTTTCTTCTTTTTTGGCGGGTGTCAGGAGCTGAATTTGGTTTGACACTATGGAAAAAAAATTCATCAATTTCCGCTCAAGGTTAGCCAAAATATGACCGAAAAAGCGCAAAATTTAGTTTTTTTTTGTTTAGTTCATAGCTTTGCGCCAAATCGTCGCAGACACTTGATTTTTGGGCAATTCAAGGGGAAATAAATAAGTTGGATTTCCTAGGTCTTGACATGAGTCTACGATTTTTTTTGCACCTGGTACAAGTTGTCAAAGTTTGATATTTTTTGACATCAAGAATTTTTTTTTCTCAGGGGTGTGTTATGGGGTGTGTCCTTTACATGCTTTAAAAGAGAAGACCTCAAAGTTTCCAAAACTCGAAGATTCATCCATATTCGATAAAAATCAACCGAGTTATAGCATTTTGAAAATCAGTATTTCCCGTAACGACACCGGCATATAGTCTGAAGATTCCGTCTGCTCCGTCGTTTAAGAAGGGGGTGCCTCAAGAGCTATATAATCGAGTACCGAAATTTTATATATATATGTGTATTGTATTGAAAAAAACCCTAATAATTTAATTTCCAGAGAAAATTACGAAGAATTGCGTTCAATATTGCGAAACCGACGCTTGAAAGATACAAAAGAAGTTCAAAAAATTAAAGTAGTAGAAAAAATTAGCCAAAAACAACAAAAAAGGAAGAAAATTGCATGTGGTATCGTTTATTGATAATAGAAATAGAAGAACAGGCAAAAAAGGAACAACAAAACAATTTAGCACGTCATAAAAAATATTTAGAAGATATACATGAAACGAAAATTTGAAAAACAAGACAAAATCAGAGAAATTAAAGAAGGAGCTATCAAAACAGAAAACTTCAAAGAGGGCTCAAGAAAAGATGAAATAAAAAAGCTAGACGAAAGACGGAAAAAGAAACCAATGTTATCAAGACATCATGACTCAAATAAAACAAAAACAGGAAGCTTTAAGAATCAAAACATTTGAAGAAAACATAATACAACAAAAAGTTGACAAACAAAGGCAAGAAGAAATCGATAAAGAAAAAGATTCTCTAGAAAAAGAAAGACAAAAACAAGAAATGCAGTTTTTTATGATTGCATTTCACGTTTAGACCAGGAAAGAAAAGACGAAGAGAAAAAACTAGATAAGCTAATAGAACAAAACCTAAAAGAAATCCAAAAGCAGCAAAGCGAAGCTCAACAAAAATTCAATAAAGCCAGAAAAGCTTTGCAAATGGATAACAAAAAAATAATAACGTTGTAATTATAATAAATATTTGTTTTACAGGCTGTAATAGAAGGAAGAAACGAACAACTAGAAGACAAAAGGGAAAAAGCAAGGCAACAACTATTGATAAAACAAATTGAAAATCAGGAATGGCGAATGGTTCATGAACACAATGAAAGATTAAAAGAAGAATGTGCAAGACAAAAAATAATGCACACCCAACAATACCGCGAAGAATTGAAAGAACAAATCAAAACCAAAAAATTGCAACAAGTCAGTTTGACAAGGAAAAATAGAAGAAGAGGAATACGAAAAAACAATTACCAAATAAATAAATCCTTGTCGCTTAGGAGGAATGTGCCTTTAGAGCCGAAATAAAACTTCAATATATATATATATATAATAACCAATACCTCCTGTAAAGCTTTTCTTGCCCTTTCTTCCTCACATTTTTTGTCCTCATGCTTTTTTTGCAATGCTTTCATAGTTTCCTTCAATATTTTCTTTGTATTCTGTTCTTCTTCTGCTTTTTGTTTTTTTAGATCAGCCAAATACTGCTGAAATTTGTGCATATCTTCATTAGCTGTCGATATTTTTCCTTTAATAGCAGCCCTTTCTTTAGCAATTTCTTCATCTGCAAGTTTATCATAAGCCTTTTGTATTTCCAAGTCTTGTTTTGCAATTCTGTCCAGCATATTTTTTCTTTCTTGCAGTTGGTCTTTGAAAAGCTGCCTCATTTCGGTTTTCTGTTTATGTTTTTCTTTTTGATCTACTCAATAATAATAAATCAATATTGTGAAATATGTTTAACTTTCTATCAATATTTTTTTCTTTCTGGTCAATAATGTGTACTAAATATTCGTACATACAATTACATAAGTGTAAACTGTTTAAAAATATTGCTTTCTCTTATTTATTTAAACTTCCAACCTTTAAGCGGTTTCTAATAGGAAATTGTGAGTACATACATGTTTTTTCCTCTTCTTCCTGTTCTCTTTTTAGTTTGTCAAGTTGTGCACGGTCTTCTAGTATTTCTTGTTGTCTTTTTTGTTCTTGACCAATCTATCAAACATTTAAATGAATTTTTTTGTGTACAGTATTATTTTAATGTGTACCTTTTCTTTGGCTTGTAATTCAGCGTAAAATTTGAATTCATTATTCAATTTGGCTTTTTTTAAACGATCCTGCTCTTCTCTTTCATCCAGTCAAGAAAATATTTTATCAGTTGGGGCATCTATTTCTAATAAAATATTGATATACAATTGCGTCGCAATATTTGAGTTTCATTTGGTGCCAAAAATTGTCATACTCTTCTTCTTTTTGCCTTTTTGATTCATTTTCTTTCATTTGAATCAATTGTATTTGTTTTGATTCATTCATTCGTTGTTTTATTATTGCAGGTCTGAATTCTGCACAACGAGCTCTGCAACAGGAATAAGTAAATTATTGAATAAAAAAAGTATCTATTAGTTTAAACAGGTATTGCTGAATTTTTTTTTCTTTCACTACTGCCAATCTTTCGTTTTCATTTTGATCTTTGATTTTGTTGAGTTTTTCTACTTTTTTTTCAATACGTGTTGTTGCAGCTTTTTGTGTGACTTCTATTACTTCCTTTACCAGTTCTCTTTCTTCTTTCCAAAGTATTTCTGATAATCTGTAAGTATTTTGACTGTATCTTTTGTTTATAATTGTTTGGGTGTTACTTTTTGCGTCGTTTATTGATTTTTTCTTCATATTCTTCCAGTTTGTGGCGCACTTTTTCGTTTAAAAGCCTTTGATACGCTTTATTTTCATTATGTTTGCCATATTTTTTCAAAATTGCTTCCTCATTTCCTTTTTTTAATAAGCTAAATATTATATCATCCTCATACATTCGTTTCTTTTGAGTATAATCATATTGTAAAACATTGTAGCATTCATTGGGATGTCGAGCAATCTAAATTTTTGACATTTTATGACATATATTAAGATTTTTTTGAAGGTACTTACACGTCCACAAGTATTTGAACCAGGACCTTGAACATCTACCAGTTTTGGAACAGGACGCGGTCTTAAAACCGGAGCTTTTGGAATGACTTTCAAACCAAATATACTCATTATAAAAAAAAATTATGAAATGACAACTGTGAATTAGTTTTCTTTGACAGTTTTTTGTTTAATGAATAAATTTTGTGTCTGGTACACATAGTGTGCTTTTTAATACGGAGACTTATTGGATTTATTGATATACCAATTGATTCTACATCCCAAATGGAGAAAATTGAGGTACGGGAGAATACTGTACTATAAATAGAAAGGGTTGAATTATGGGGCCAAGTGCTGCCGCCATTGGCTCAGTCTGTATCGTATACATTAGAAAATACTTTTATTGAAAAACTTACAATCAATATATAAGTATATGAGTATAAATATGTATAATAATAAATAGAAAAAATTATTCAATAGTTGGGTTTTAAACAAGGACATTTTTCCCCATCAATAATCTTCCGAAAAAGATGAGTTTCAGATACTTTTACGTCACCACTCAAAACATCAGCTACAATTTGATTATATTTTTTATTTTCTATTTTACTTGCTTCTATTATTTGTTTGTCCCTTTCTTGTTCGCGTTCCTGAAATATCAAATCCAATAATAAATTAAATATTTTTCCAGTTTAGTTTGTTTACTTTGAGTGTTTTTTTGTAGATAATTTGTTGGTCCAACGCCTGACGATATTTTTTTGTATTCAAAATATGTTGTTGATGAAATTCTAATCTCAGTTTTCGGTTCTGTTCTTGCATTGTTCTTGATATTTCGTTTTCTTCTTTTATTGCTTTTTGTAGTTCATCTTTTTGCCTTTTTTGGTATTCCAATTGTTTTGCTCTTGCTTCCAAGACGTCCTTCAATAAATTTTGTCTTTTTGTTTCTTCTTTGCACTTATCATCATCATACTTTTTCTGCATTTTTTTCATAGTATCATCTGTTATTTTCTTCATTTTTTGTATTTCTTTTTCTCTTTCTTTCCTGAAACTTGTTAAATACTCTTTAAATTTGATGATGTCTTCATGAGCAGTCGATATTTTTGCTTTTAGTTCAGCTTGCTCCTTTGCCAGTTCTTCATCAGCAAGTTTGTCGTAAGTTTTTTGTATGCTACTTTCTTCATCAGCAGTTCGTTGTAAACACATTTTTCTTTCTTTGAGTTGGGTTTCGAATAATTCACACGTTTCTTTATGTTTCTTACGTTTGATTTCCAATTCTAAATCAATATTTGTTATTTAAATTCGAAAGTATTTACGCTAAAAAAAATACCCACCCAACCTTTCTTGCTCTTCAATATCTTTTCTTAATTTGTCTAATTGGTTCTGTTCTTCTATTAATTCTTGTTTCCTTTTCTCTTCTTTTGCGTTCTAAATAAAATTAGTTGAATAACATCAAATTATTAGAGAAATAAGTGTGTTGTAGTTGCACTGATAGGAGTGAAACTTCTTCTATTAATTCAAAAAAAAAACAAGACTGTACCTTTTCTTTAGTTTGTATTTCTGCGTAAAATTTGATTTCGTTTATTTGTCTAACTTTTTTTATTTGTTCCTGCTCTTCTTTTTCATCCTAAATCATAATAAAAATGTTTTTTTTTTGTTTTTCCTATGATATTTATTCTTACTTTGGCTTCACAATATTTTTCGTTCATTTTTTGCCAGAAATACTCCAACTCTCTTTCTTTTTCTTTTTCGGCTTCCTTTTCTTTCATTTGTAATAAATTTACTTTTTTTGCTTCCAAATTTCGTTGTTTAACGATAAGTGGTCTAAATTCTGCACAGCGAGCTCTAAAAAAATAACCAGCACTTATTAAACAAACAACTAAATAAATTTTTGTTCCTTAACAGGTTTTGTTGCACTCTCTTTTCTGTTACAAGTGCTTCTCTTTCAATTTCTTTCTGCATTTCAAATTTTTTTATATGTTCCAGCTTTTCTTCTAATTTTATTTGTTTAGATTTTTGTGCTACTTCTACGATTTCTTTTAGGTATTCTCTTTCTTCTTTCCACAACAGTTTTCTTAAACTGTTAATCACATTTACATCAATTATTGTCTACTTTCCTTTTATTAATTTTATTACCTATTACGTCGTTCTTCAAGTCCTGCCTTTCCTTCTTCCATTTTTTCATCTATTTTTCTATTTAAAACACTTCTGTAAGTCTTATTGTTAAAATGTTCCATAAATTCTATTTCTTGTCTTTCATTATTTAGTTCTTTTCTAGCTTTTTCTACCATTTCTTTATGTTGTGCTGCTTTAATTCTGTGATAGTGGGCCAATTGAAGTTTGTAGCTTGTGTTTGGCTCTGAGGCGAACTACTCATCAACAACAGAAATAAAGTTGGTGTGATTAGCTTGGAATATTGCACTTACGTGACCACAAGAATAAGGTAGATTTCCACAGACGTCAACAATTTTTGGAACAGGTCTGGGTTTTAGTATTGGAAGAGGTGGTTTTGTATATGTACCACCAAACATGTTTGTACGTTTGTTTTTGGTCGATACAATTGGTAGACACAAATGGAGTTCACAAAAACTATTTTGTCAAATTCGACAACTGTTAAAATTGTTTTTTCATGGGTATTGCTATTTTATACAGGACAAAATCACGCAAAGCTTATAAAACATGACGTTACGAATTCTGTCCACAATAATATAAAGAAAGCTGAAAAATGTACTTGAAACGAATGCAACATACATAAAGAAACAAATAAATAAAAAAGACCATGAATACAAAATACTATTCGTAAATTATAAACTAGCGTTTGACTCAATCAGAAGATCTTTAAAAGTACTAAAAAAAACAGAAAACCTAAAAAGAACAATAGCAATAACAATTAGGAAAACTAAAATTATTATCATGACATATTAAGGACAAACCGAAGATTTTGCGATGAACCAAAAAAGTAAGATAAGCTCTATACAATCTAGCATTAGAATAAGAAAAGCAGAATATAGACAAAGGAACACCAAAGAAACAGGACAGAAATAGAAAAGCCGGACGAAAAAATGCCATCATAAAAAAATTTGGAAGAATGAAAGAAATGACCAGAACAAATAGAAAAGGATTAGAAATGCAAGAAAGAAACTGGGGACGAATGAACAAAGCTACAAATAGAGCCTACTGATATCAAAAATAGCAAAACTAATAAATATAAAACAAGAATAAGTCACAAAAAAGCAAGAATCACAAAGGGCAGACATAAAAAATATATATGGATAAAACAAAAAAAAAACTAGACTCAAAAAGAGGTGAATAATGTAGAAATAGAAATACCAGAATACACTTTCAAAAACAAAAATAAATAAAGAAAAGCAAGGAGCAATATAAAAAAATAAAATAACAAAAAATGAAGCATATTATGCAAATAAGAAATAGCAATCAATAATAACAAAACTTCATATACATAATAAAACAATGAAAATGACGGAAAAAGGACAACAGAGATTCAAAAATAAGGGACACAAAAGTATCAGACAACAAACATAGAGCAAAAAAAAAGCAGAAATCAGCAACGACAGAAATAAAGCAATAAAATATATAATGAATTAACGAAAATAATAAAACTTAGGGAGAAAGTAAAGGATATTTAAATAAGAATAGGAGAATGTACTTTCAAAAATTGAAGAGAAAAGCAAACAATCAAAAATACTAAGCTGAGAATACAGGAAACAATAATAAAAGAAGATAAAAAAAAAGAGAGTAATGAAATGAGACAAAAAAAAGCAGTCAGGAATGGCAGACATCGTGGAGAATATAAAAAAAAGAAGAATATGTAGGATTGAAAATAAATGTGAATAAAACGAGAAAAATATAACGCAGGGAAGAAATGAAGGACATAGAACTGGAAAACAAAAACAAATATAGGTAATAAAGAAGAAGAAATAGAAAAATATATAGCAACAACAAATAAAGCATACTGATATCAAAAACAACAAAACAAACAATACATAGAACACCGCGCTGCTAAAAAAATAACAATGACGAAAAAAGACAAGAAAGATTTGAAAATAATTGATTAAAAAGTATCAGATGACGAATATAAAACAAGGATAAATCACAAAAAAGTAAGAATCAGAAAGGGCAGACATCGTAATGCGAATAAACAATAAAAAAATTATGGATTAGAAATGAATATGAATAAAACGAAAATGATGAAGCTCATAAAAAGATGAAGGATATAGAGATGAAAATACTAGAATACACTTCCAAGAACAGAAATAAATAGAGGAAAGAAAAGAGCAATATGAGAAAATAAAATAACAGAAATAAAACCCATTATGCAAATAAGAAATTGCAATCAATAATAACGAAACATTGAATACATAAAGGGACCGATAGTACTACACTGCTGAAACAATGACAATGACGAAAAAAGACAACAAAGATTCGGAAATAATGGACACAAAAGTATCAGACAACAAATAGAGAGCAAAAAAAGCAAGTATAAGAAAAGACAGATATCGTAAAGGAAATAAAACAACAAAATAAATAATGAATCAGGAATAAATATGAATCAAACGATAATAATGTAACTCAGAGGAGAAATGAAGGATATATAAACGAGAGTAGGAGAATATGCCTTCGAAAACAGAAGAGAAAAACAAACCAATAAAAATAACAACACTGAGAATGAAGGAAACAATGACAATGAAAATAGATAAAAAAGAGCAAGAGTCAGGGATGGCAAACGTCGTGAAGAAAATAAAAAAAAAAACGAAGAATATGTTTCATTAAAAACAAATATGAATAAAACGGGAGGAATAAAACGCTGGGAAGAAATAAAGAACACAGAACTAAAGATAGACGAATACAATTCCGAAGACAAAGACAAATACAAGAAATCAAGAATAAGAAATAGAAATATATATAGAAACAACAAATGAAGCATACTAATATCAGAAACAACAAAACAAACAATACTTGGTACACTACGCTGCTGAAAAATAACAATGACGAAAAAAGATAAGAGAAAATTGAACATAATTAATAAAAAAGACAAATGAATCTCAAAAAAGCAAGAATTAGAAACGGCAGACATTGTAATGAAAATAAACAATATAAAATATAATGAATTAGAAATATGAATAAAACGAAAATAATGAAACTCATGAGGAAATAAAGGATATAGCAATGAAAATACGAGAAAACACTTTCAAGAACAAGAACAAATAGAGGGAAGAAAGGAGCAATATAAAAAACAAAACAACAAAAAAAATAAGCATATTATGCAGACAATGCTGAAACAATGACAATGATGAAAAAAGACAACAAAGATTCGACAATAATGGACACAAAAGTATCAACAACAAATACAGAGCAGACAAAAGCAGAAGTCAGGAAAGGTAAAGGAAATAGAGCAATAAACTGAGAAAACAATAAAGGAAACAATGACAATAATGAAACATTGAAAAAAAAAAGGATAATGGAAGAAAATAGAGGAAACAAAGAATAGAACTAAAGATAGGAGAAGACAATTTCGAAAACAAAAAGAAATATAGGGAAGAAAGAAGCAGAATTAGAAAAAATATAGAAATAACAATAAAAGAAGAAATAAACTTCATGATCATTGTATTTCTTGAAGAATCAATAAATTGGTTTAGGACAAGGACATTTTTGTTTGTTTATTGCTTGTCCAAAAGGGTGAGTTTCAGCAACTTTTATGTTTCCACTGATGATTTCTGCTACCATTTTTTCGTAAAATACTTCTTCAGCTTTGGATGCCTCTAAAATTTTTTTATTATTCTCTTCTTCGCGTGCCTACAGAAAAGCTTGAATTTTTAAAACTGTTTTACTTAAAAAACGAGTATACCTTGAGTTCTTTTTGGTACATTATTTGTTGTTTCAAATCTTCTCGGTATTTCTTTTCTTTCAGCATGAGTTGTCGCTCATATTCTGCTCTGAGTTTAGT